>OX155955.1:37389093-37653623 GCA_944548615.1 Micropterix aruncella | reverse complement strand
CGGTAACACGCACTGATTATACACCTTTGTCTTGAGCGATTGGGTAATTCTGGACTTCCGCACGAAGCTTAGCTTCCCGAAGGCTGCCCATACCAATTGTTTTCTTTGCTTTATCTCTGCCATCATCGAGTCCCGGCCGAACTTCATCACCTGCCCTAGGTATGTGTACTCCTGCACCTAATCCAGCAGTTGTCCATTTGTTGTCCCTCGTGTATACAGTCATTAAAAAAAATTGGCGTACTCTCGTACCGCGTGGGTAAAGCCCCTAACACCTTGCTGCAGTCATCCTGTTCGCTTGCGAGCACGCGTTTCGAATCTTGTCAAAAAATGTTCTAATATGATTTTTGAACATAATTTCTAGGTATCTTACTTGTGTTTACTCTATTTTTGTGTTATTTATGTTATTACTACAACTCATTCGTTATCTAGTGTTTATCTGGTCGTGATCTGGTTGTATTTACCTTTACTTGTCTCAAACTTTTGAGGTTAGTTTTTGATGGCAATGTCGACAAAAACACGTTCCTGCTTTAGGCTCCATTGCGGGCAAAGCGGGCATTCGTGGAAGTTTGGTAATTTTCCTTATATTTTTTTGTTTCCTAATTGCTTTTTCAAATCGCATCGCATCTTTTTGATGTCTGCAAAAAAAAACTTTTTGCAGACATCAAAAAGAAGCTTTAGAGAAAGAAATTTGGCTCAAACGAAGAAGTGATTGTAGAAATTGAGTTCTACTTTGAGAGCAAAGGCAAATTGTTCTACAAAAAAGCATCCAAAAGTTAGAGGAGCGTTGGAATGAATGTACCACTTTTGAAGGAGAGTATGTTAATGAATAAAGTCGAATTTATTTAAAAACTATGTTTTTCTTAGTTAGACCGGAGACTTATTGAGTAATGTGTTACATACAAGCTAGATTATTGTATGCTCTGAATGTTTCCCGAAATGACTAAATAAATAACACTTTTGTCATTGGTAAATTTTGGCGGTGGTTCGCCTGGTGCAATAGCAGCAATTCGCCAGAACAGGAAACCCTTGCAATTGACGGAACACATCGCTCGCGAGCCCACACCGGACGAAGCAAAATTTTAAACCGAGTTACGAGTTGGTCACATCATGCTATTACCCCTTGAAAGGGATTACGAAATTAGGGAACCGCCCGAAGTGACGAGACGGGAAACGAAAACGGATCGTTTTTGTTCGGAACTAGATTGGTGCGCCCGAGGCCCAGCGCGCTGCTCGCGCGAATTTACGAGTGCCAGATTGGAAACTTTCAAGAAAGTGAGCAATGTCTTTACGCAGCGTTAAACTTTATCCTCCAAGGCGTGCCGATACAAGATTCACTTCAAACGAATGACCAGGTGTAACGCCACGGAGTAATAACGAAAGTAAATTAGTCTTATTCTGTGTAGACATTTTACAGCTGTGATATCAATGAACCCATTCCAGCGACAGATCATAACTAACACTACTAAACAGCCGTTTCGCATCTATTATATGCTATATCAAATACTACGTATTTTGGAGTGTATGTATAATACGAATCTACTTTTCAAAATATGGTAACAGGTAGCATATGATACTGAAAAGGAAAATGTGAATTTCATTGGTTAAGGCCGATAGAATCATTTTCCCGCTGCTTTATGTCAAGGTGGGCATTATGAAGAACTTTGCTCTAGATAAACTATTTATTTTATTTAAAACAAATATCATAAAAATATTATATAAGCATAATATATAACGGTAGTGAAGTCAATGATATTTTAAGTTATTTGAGATATAAAGATCACAAAATATGCTAAACAATACAATACAAAAAAAACAAAAAAGAATTTTAAACTAAGAGTTAAAATTGCGAGTGTGCGAGCGTGTTGGTGTTGATGTGTGTTTGTGTGATAGAGAGCGTGCATGTGTGTTTGTGTATGCTCACGTTTTTTGCCAGCTTTGGACGGCTGTCTCCGTCCTCGAGCCAGGTCACGGATTCGAGCTCGGTTGCGCGGCCTCTACCTGACGATAGCGGTAATTCGTAGATTGAAATTATCGTGGATCCGTGGCGCTCTTTGCTCGTCAAGGTCACTCGGTATCGGGTGACCATCGCAAGGATAGGTGATGCTAGATCAACGCTTACGCACTTTTCAACTTCTTCGGTTATTCGCCAGATTGCGCAAGTAGGTTGACACAGCTTGGTGTGACACAGCCCGAGATGTTTCTCTGGAACCGCCCTTCCGATTATTTACACCTTAGGTCAGTTTATTAATTTAGAGATAAACAAATAAGATAGATACTCGTCGATAAGTATTTTTATTGATAGATGTATGTAAGTTCAGCACAGTTGCGCCCGGGGTGTTTTCCTGTCGCATATGACTGCATGTTAAAGCCGCAAGCAGAGTTCACAGTGACCCTGCCAGGTTAAGTTACTCTTCGAGGATGCTACCGGATGACAACTGAGGAGCGTGAGTTGGGCCGACCAACACAAAGAAGGCCATCACCCCGTAAGCCGCACGGAGGCATTAGGAACTGTTTTATATCGCTTATATTCTATCGCCAGAAGCCAGATGGCAAGATCGGCCACGAGCAAGCTAGAAAAGCTGTGGAAGAATCGGGGTATACGCAAGCGGACTAAGGTCAGGCTGGTTCGAGCTCTAGTTTTCTCGATCTTTCTCTATGCATCGGAGACATGGACCCTGAAGGCTCGGATACGCACCAAAATCGATGCACTGGAGATGTGGTGTTGGCGTAAAATGCTAGGAATCCCATGGACAGCACGCCGCACCAACAAATCTGTCCTGGAAGAACTCGGCATCCAAGTGAGACTCTGCACCGTATGCATGAGAAGGGTCCTGCAGTTCTTCGGTCATGTTGCCAGGAGAAACCCAGAGAATCTGGAGAAAATGCTTTCCGGGGGTCAAGTGGAGGGAAGAAGAAGCAGAGACAGTTCACCGGCCAGATGGAACGACCTCATCAAAGAAGTTACAAAAGGGTCAATACATTCTGCGACCCACCATGCAGAAGACATGTTGAAGTGGAGGAGCCTCGTAGGCAAACTGTTGTCTAGTGGCCACGATCCTCAGTAATGAGGGAATGACGGAGAAGAAGATGCTATGCTTTCTAGCGTGGCAACCCAGTAGACGACACAGCTGAACGCAACCAACAAGCGAAAAATTGACTGGGCTGAACGCCGCCCTTTACGTCAGCTGTCATTCGAATCGATCAAGCGGTCGGACTATCTACCTGCGATTAATTATATGTCCTTTTTGTTCTTTATGATCGCGTGCATTATAAATACATTTTGTTTAAACCAGTAATATAATTGTGAAACCAGTGGAACAAGACGTTTACATCTTGATATTCTGCAATTCACAGAAGCGACATTAAAGGGATTATCATAGAAGACTACATGGATTATTCTAGAAGACACAGGAACTA
Source organism: Micropterix aruncella (assembly GCA_944548615.1). NCBI lineage: Eukaryota > Metazoa > Arthropoda > Insecta > Lepidoptera > Micropterigidae > Micropterix > Micropterix aruncella. Next base: position 37,650,206 of record OX155955.1, on the reverse strand, counting down.
TTAGGCGCGAAGCAATCGAACATTGGCATACTTACCTGGATTTGCTACTAATTAACTGAATATCCTGAATATAATTTGAAGTAAAATGTGACTATGTTAGCAGTTTAATATATGTAAATATAATGTGAGACCAGGTTGTCCGTCGTACGGGCTGGGTATGATTGTGGTGAGGTGAGATCTACGTTAATTAAATGTATAATTCTTCATTCCTCAAACTTGTACAGAAAATTCCACTCTCTAATATGTTGTGAGGAACCACCCATCACTAGACTCGTGTCGTGTCAACTTGCGGGTTATCTCCGTATTAAAAGGCGATTTTGAGTGAATCAGAAGGTATTTATTGAATTGATTATGTAAGGGTTCGATATTGCCAGTTGTAACGCTTCCCGGATAGGTAATATTGACGCGGATGAAGTGACTCGCGGAATTAATGGGTTTACGAGGATATGTGGATAATGATTTTACTTGTGCTCCTAGTATCTCGTACTGGGCACTGCTCGAGTCTGTGGGGATGCACACTGATGCTTCTCGACAGGAGAAGGTCGGAAAAGGAAACCAAGGAGCCGGACTCGTTGAGCAACCGCGTGAGAGGGGTACCGAGTATGCCGTAGCAACCTTGGGGGAGGTGATCACTCAAGGAATGATACTCTGGTTGCTTTTTCGCTGGTTTATATAGGGCGATAAATGATGCAATCTAAAATATTCCGAGTAAAAGTATTGTTTCATTGTGCCGATTCATCGCTGCACGAGGTAGAAAAATAGCTGAATTTGTGTCGGTGTATTTCACTGGAAATCAATGCATTTGTTGATTGCATGTGACGGTACTTAAGGACCGTTTCAATGTAATTGATACAATAGAAAAAAATCTTTGTTATTACGTATCGTGTATATTTGTTTTATAAGTCTTGTATTTCGTTGCCCTCATTACAAGTTTTTGTCGGTATACTTCTTCAAATTTTAGTTGGCGACATGCTATAATCGATTGCCTCAGTTGGCAACATTGGGCGTCGTACGAACTTCAATCGTTCATTGGTTGCCAGCTTCTTGTTGTTTGCTTTAAACTCGCCGGACTTGTCAAAATAGTCGAAGATTGATTTCGCGTTTCGTGGTATTAATATTTTCTGTGGATGCATTTGATGTAGTATTTTTTTGTAGATTTTCATGACGGAAGTTTATTAACAAATTTAATGCAAAAAGGCAGGTGAATTCTAGAACAGACATGTTTTTATGTTATTAATTACACTTACGAGTTCTCAACTACAATGGGCGAACCCGCCCAGGAGGCTATAACGGTATCAGATCATTGTTTATTCCATGGAGTGGAGACTTAGGATACTTATACGTAGGCAAAACAGTCCACCATATTGCTATCCCAATACGTCGGTTCGAGTTAAACGCCTTACCGCAAGGCACTGAGAAGTGAAACCAGCGGGCCGAGTTCACGATCTCAATACCAGATTTGGCCGAATTTCTCCGTCCTCCAGTCTGGTTATAGATTCGAAGTCACTTGCGCGGCCTGTACCTAATGTTGGGAGCTAATGGACTCTGTTACAGTTAGGCCACTAAGACCCATGTGTATAATGGCTGGACAAATTACGGGTCAACACCTAGGTATCCGGCAGCTATCACGCAGAAGTGCAAGCCCGGCTAAGACCCTGGCTTGAAGGCCAGTTCCTCTACGTCTCGTTCTTCGGGCGCTCCTGGACGGTTTGCACACCGTGCAGCGTCAGCCAATCGATTGTGCATTCCGAGTGATGGTCGAGGGCGTCTGGAACCCCAACCACCGCTACATAAGGAAGAGGACCGCGCAAGCGATCTGGAACCCGTAACCACTCGGGTGGCCGGAGAAATCTTGCCGAAACTGGTATCCCGGGGGAGAGGTGGCTTCACTAGGGGACCTTCCTAGTTCCTCGCCGTAAGGCGTTGGTCTCTGGCGGGCTCTTGGTTTTTACTGGACGGTAGATTTGTATTGTCCACAAAGTCTTCTACGCTCATCGTACGAAAGATAGAACGATTGTACGGTTGTAGAACGGCTGTAGTCGACAAATCACAAATGTACCTTATGTTATCTGTGATTCCGTTCGAATTTACCGTGGCGCCCTTTGCCCATCAATATTATACGAGATCGGGTTGCCAATGGATTATTTTAAAGGTAGCTGACATCAGATCAGCAGCCACCTCCGCTGTTCAGGAAACGTATATTTCCGTATTTATATTCACTGGTAATTCACCGAGATGCACAGCCGATTGACGAACGCCCAGTATCGCCCAAGTTGTTCCCCAGATTGGAACAACCGATTCCACCGGTCCATGACACAGCTGTAACAGGGTTGACAAAGTCCTTTCCAGGTTAGTCCTAGTTGATTTGACCTAAAATAACAAACAGGTCATCAGGCCCAAGCTGCACAGAACTGTTGGATAACGTGGTATTATTTAAAGTCGTATATTATACTCTAGCAGAACCAAGCCTAACTATAAAATATCCAATCGTCCGTAGAAGATGCAGATATAAAGGGGAAGCATCACGGGCATGCCTTTGAGCGTTAGCTGAACCGGATAGGCGACATCGCCGCTGGCGAGCGCGTATTTTATAAGAATTCCCAGAAACATATCGCAGAGATAAAAATAATTTACGGCCGCCCGCCGCTCATTTCCCAGATGAGAAAAAGGTGGCCGAACTTTGCTTGTTGCGGGCATTCCGTCCGGACCCGAGAACGATGCCGACGTCATCACAGAATAATCGAGAATTGAGATAATTTCATAACAGATATTACACTAACGGTATTTTGTTCCGGTAACTCTGTATTTAAATGAGGCATCCCTAAGCCCATGTGAAGCTCACTCTCTGTTTGTTGTCTGTGTCAAACACCCGATTTTATATTCGAGTATTGGTCGATACTTCAGTACTAGTCGATACCTGAGTCAAACCTAAGTACCAGTTTTCATTATAACCTGTGTGATCATGAGTTCCAAACCTACACAATGGTTTCTATCAGTGTTTTTTAACCAGTGGGTTGCGACCCTCTGGGGGGTTGCGATGAGACTCCCGGGGGGTAACGAAGAGACATCTTGGGGATCACAGGCTATCAAAAAATGAAAATCGAAAACATTACAAAATCTTCATTATATAATATACAAACATTTACAGCTTAAGAAGAGAAACATATTTATTATGTGTTTTTAGCTATTGCTTCTACAAAACTTTATGTTGATCTTAAATGGAGACAGGTAAGTACAGCTTCGAAAGTGAAAAACCATTAAAATCAATATGGGTATCGCCATTGTTTTAAAAAAACATCATTTATCAAATGCTTATAGTTACAACTCTGAAAGAGACTAATGGAGGGTCGATAGAACTACGCTACAGTCTAAGAAGGGTTTGGGGTACAGAAAGGGGTACCGAAAAGGGGGGGTCGCGATCTAAAAAGGTCGAAAAACACTGGTTTATATGATCGTTTTCGATGTTGGGTTCCATTTTCAAAAATAAAACACAAAATTCATATTCACTAAGACTAAAATACCATGACTTATCACTTTTAGTCAAGACAAAAAATATATCAGGAGTCAATAACTTGTTTATATAGATTTTATTTCAACTCTGAAAAGGTCTAGTCCAAGCGAATTTTCACTTATGTAATGGTTCGGTGGCAAGTATCACACCACTTGAGTATTGCTTAGAAACGTCAGACGCCGTTGTGGGTTATTGTTTCGGCTTTCTTGTAAATTTAGATATTACTTAATAATAATAATAAACTCTTTATTGACTGCAGCGGGTACTAAAGGCGGGCTTATTGCCATACATGGCAATATCCTCCAGCCAACTAGCAGGTAGTAATTACGTTTGTTTTGGCAGAACTTTTTGTTTCATGGGCTTCAAAGAAAATGAGAATATTACATAAATCATTCGCCATACATTTAATACCAAATATATACATGAAAGCATATTCACAGAATATGCACATAACATATAATGTACATAATAATATAAATGATACATAATATCCATAATATACATAATATAATAAAATAAAATATATGTAGGATTATTTGTTGTATTATTTTGAGAGCAGATATAGCTTCAACCGGGAGCGAAACGCACTCGACTTAACGGTATGCCTTATATTGGAAGGCAGGTTATTCCATACTCTTGCGGCATATAAAGCAAAGGGATAGGCAATAAAAGGTATTATTTCAAAGAAAGAAATTTATTTCATTTTTTTATGGATCTCTCGGTTTGTTTTTGAATTTTGATATTTTGCTAATTATTACGGTTGTTGGCGTAGCGGGACTGTGCTAAGCGTTGTCCTCTACGTTTCTGCGTTAACGCCACGAAAGAAATAAAGGCAATAGTTCATTATAACTTCTTGGAATGGCTGGTTCGCACGTAGCAAATGACAACCCTCAAGGCGTTTTAGATAAAAGTGAACTGCCAATTTGTCTGTTAGCTGTAATGGACTCGAATTATGCGCACTTGGAGGTATCAAATACAACGCACTAACCTGTCACCTCAGCAAGGTTTAACGATATTTGATCGTTCTATCTCCCGTGAGGGGAGCATATAAGACTTGGGACGAAAAATTCCACTGTCTAGTTACGGCAATCGCCCGTAAAAGACCAACGCCTTTTCGAAAGAAACCGGGAGTGCAAAAAGTGGGCCGACACTCGTGCCCTTACTTCCAGCTTCGGCCAGATTTCTCCGGTCTCCCTACTGGTTACGGGTTCGAGGCCGCTCACGCGGTCTACTCCCTTAGGTAGCGGTGATTCGGTGTATACCGAATCTATTACGGACCACGGCGTTCTTTGCCCGGCCTTTTACCCGGTATCGGGTAGCCGATCGGTCGTTTCAAAAGCGTACAACCACCCACGTCCTATAGGAAACAAAGCCAGACTCGACCGGTTATCAGTCGGAATGCACAGTCGATTGGCTGACGCCGCACGGTGCGCAAACCGCCCAGAAGCACCCGAAGAATGATTCACAGGTGAGCTGGCCCGCAGGCAAAAAGTCCTAACCGGGCTCGCACTTTTGCGTGGAGGCTACCGGCCAACTGCACTGGGCACATTATGTAGCTCCTCGTAGAGTAAGCAGCACGAGTTTCCATAATTGGCTGTGGATTGCGATGGAAAGAACTTTTTGACAAGCTGTGCGATAAGTTTGTTGCCTGATTGCCCATACCGCCAAAAGAAACAATACGTCAATGGTATTTTGCATATTATGTACATTCCATCCTTTCCTACAGAGTCAAGTTCTGTTTACGCGCTGATGATCGTAAGCAAGTTGTTTTAGAAAATCAGGAAAATGGTGAAATATCACCTGTGACATTTCACCTAGAGAGGTTTTAAATGTCTTCGTATTTTAACCTTTCCGTTCATGTACATCTAACCGGAATATTTTTGCTTGTAATATCTTTATTCACTAGTACCCAACTAGGGGAGGCGGCGTCTTAACCCATTTACAACGACCGATCGTTATAAAGATCAAAAAAAAGTATGGGGAATACCCTCAATTTAAAAATATTAACGAGCAGATAACTTTTGCTTATTGTTTACCAATAGCTGCAGTGGTTGTTTGACAGTGTTTCGGTGCATAGATTATTATATTATGATCACAATTTTGAAGTGCTTTTCTATTCGTATTAGCGTAATTAACTTTCGCTATGTCTTCAAAACGGTAAGTGTTTGCAAATAAGTTTGTGATTGAAATTTATTTTATGCACGTTTGTTATAAATTTATGACCTAGATAGATAAAGATTATATAGATAGATATAGATAGATAGATAATGAAGCCTTTTTCATAGTAATAACTGTGTTTCTTTAATTTAAAATAGGATACAATCGATAAAGTAGTAGGTATATGAGCGTTAACCTACCTGCCTATTACTACTGATCATTAAAACGATCCGCATTTTCCAAGTTTTCCTGAAAACTCAGTTTTTTTGGTATTTTTTCCATGTCTACTTTATGCATAAAGGTAATAATACTAAAATAAACTACTGTGATACGAGATAAAAAAAAGTTTCAGTAACAACTGGGTTAAGGTCAGTAAATCACTCGCTGAAGAAGTCAGTACTGAAATGAATTGAAATCAAATACATCCACAACTCATTACCGCCCAGTAATTAAGTATCCGTCTTCATGCTATAGTCGAGTACTGTTAAGACGAGTTATATTCAGGTATTACCTACTAAGAGCTGAGTATCCCCCGAAGGATACTTTTGTATTACGTCGCATGGACCGCCGTGGCCTCGATACGTCACCCGGAACGGCTTCACTGTTCATGTTCACTAAATGGAAGTAGGCGCCCATGGCCTGCCAGACAAATCTCTGTATCACCTCTTTTAAGATCTTGGACTCTTCAGTAAAATAATAAACTTCTTCCTGGAAAAATATCTAAAACGGCAATTTTCACATCTTAAATTCTAAGGCTTCGAAAGGGGGAGTGTACAGGCGGTAAGGTGGACGCTCACATGTGGCAATAAAGCTGTCCTAAACCTGCCATAGCCGGTGATTAGTCCGGAGTCCATGGTTCACTCCTAAGCAGCATTCCATGGCAGCTCCGTTTGTATTTATTTATTACTAGCTGAGCCGTGCCCACTTCGTTGGGCGGTAAAACTTTTTACTTGTGATGAAACTATGAGTGTGGTTCGGTTAGTACTGAGTGCTATGATTTATTTCCTGACTGCCAAAAAAAGGGTTATATTTTTACTGCATATGTATGTATGTATTTGCATGCCAATTTGACGATATTAACGTTATTTGTGAGTGTCTTATCTCTTTAACCATTTATGCAGTAAAAGGGAAATTATATGCAGTAAAAGGGAAAAGTCTTTTGTTTTAAACACTTGAGACGATAAATTTACTTATTTTGATAAGAATTGATAATTGTTGATAATATTACCAATAGACAACACCTAACGATTTAAATTATTTTTTTTAATATAAAATACTACTTTTTGTGACTTAAATATAAAAGTTAGTCATATGCTGTCACTGATTTTTTTATAGGCATTATTAAGCTCTACAACTTTTTTCTAGAACTTAATCATATATCTCTCATCGTTAAGGCAGCGTTAGTTAGAAACATTTTCGTTCGACCGTTTTTTCTCCGACTTATGTACATTGCAAATTCGACTACCACGAAAAATTCTTTTTATTTTTCGGATTAATATATAGCCTATGACAATAACAAATAACGTGGCTTTCTATTGGTAAAAGAATTTTCAAAATCGGTTTAGTAGATCCAGAGATTACTTCCTACAACCTCACAAACTTTATCTCTTCATAATATTAGTATAGATTAGAACTCCAAAACCTTTCTTTTGGTTTCGATTGTTAAAGGTGTGCCGAAGATGTAGCTCAGCTACAAGAGCCTAGCAGGCGTCACGCATCTGATATAGAATTCGTCTTTTTAATAATCTGTGGTGCGACGACTGCCTCGAACGTCCGCGTCGCGACGCCACAACTTCACCGGCGCCTGCTGCGACACTCGCTGCAACTTATTGCGGAAAAAGTTATGCGTTATTTATGTTTGTGTTTTTATGGGGAAGTTTTTTCGATAATATATTATAACAGGTTGGCGACAGAGAAATACTTCCACAGATTATTACTGACCGTATTTATCAATGGCATAGGTTGTTAGTGAAAAACAATAAATAGTGGGATCGATAAAATATAAGAATTTGGAGATGTCGACTACAATGGGCGAACCTGACAACCCAGGAACTTTTAAAGATAATGATCGTTCTGTCTCCTATAAGGTGAGCGTAGAAGACTTTGGGACGATACAAACCTACCGTCTAGCAAAGCCACAAACCCGCCAGAGTCCAACGCCTTACGGCGAGGCACTAGGAAGGTAGCCCAGCGGGCCACCACGCCCCCTGACTACCAGTTTTGGCAGGTGAATTTCCGTCCGGAATTAACCTTCATGATACCTCTGTCCTCCCGACTGATTAGGGGACCGAAGTCGCTTGCGCGGCCTCTATCAGTTGTATCACAGCGGTAATTCAATGTGAATTTATCGCTGACCTGGGCGTCTTTTGCCCGTCATACCTACTACTCGGAATCGGGTGGCCGATAGGTTGTTTCAAGTGTGGCATTACAACAGGTCAATATCCACCACCGCTGTTTAGGTTATAGACAGTAACCTCCATAGCCTGCACACTCCTTCAGTAATTACATAGTCAGGGTGCATAACCGATTAACTGACGCCGCACGGTGTTCAAACCATCCAGTAGCGCCCAAGGGCCTTTCCTCAGGGGAAAGCGACCCACCAGCCGTGAGGCCTGGGACGTGGAAGTCCTTTCCGGGTAGTCTTTCACTCGAGGAGGCTACTGAATAGGGGCTGAGTCGAAGACACAGTGGATTTTATGGCCCAAGCTGCACGAAATCATTCGCTACCATCAGAGTTGTCAGGGTGGAATGGAAATAGTCGTAAATAAAATCAAATAATCTTATGTTTAAATAACCAAAAATTGTTAAAACCTATAGTCCGGCAGCTGGCCATACGAACACCCTACGCATGAAAAGCCGGATAAAAGATATTATTAAAAACCCATAAATCATTAAATTTCTCTTGTCCTATTATAAGAAAAGTTAGTACTTCCGGTGTACTTCCTGAGGCCCAACCTATTATGCGACAGCATATTTTTTTTTTTTTTATAAAATCGACAAAAAAGTAATTTTACACAGCGGGTGAGAATTTCTTCAAAGTTGGATCGAAAATTGAAATATGCTCCTCAAAAAATAGGTAAGACTTCAAAAAGTGCACCGGGAGTAGCAACTTTACTTTTAACAGGACAAGAGAAATTTAATGATTTATATTTTTTTATGGATACCTTTTATTCGGCTTCATACATAATAGATTTGTCTTAGTATCTTATGACATAAGGTGTCCGTATGGCCATCTTCCGGTCTATAAGAAATTGGCATTTTTTCACACCGGCTATTTTGAATGTGGATAACTTCGGTTTGAATTTGAATTCCAAATGAGAATAAATTTTAATTCAAATAAATATTATTCTTTTCCACAAAAGCAGTTATTTATTTGTTTTAGTGAAGATTAATTATTCATATATACTAGTTGTTGTTGTTATTATTCACAGTTATTCATTTGTTGTTGTTGAGTCATTTCCTGATCGTGTAATTTTCCGCTTTAGTGATCAGAATTGGCCACTATGATCTGCATGCTATTTAACGAGATTGGATTTTTATTATGGGTTTTTTTGAAGTCAAAGGTTTATAACAACAAGTCATCGACCGCCCACGTCTGGTATGAGGAAGTTTAGCGCTGTATACATAAAAACTATCCAAAATAATGTAAAACAGTCATGAAAAATTTTACCCGATATGCTATTCAATACATAACTCTATAATGTATATTTTGTGAATCAATCATAATCACAATTTTAATTAAAGGTGTTTGTTTCTATTTATTTAAATGATCGTGCTATATCGATATTTTTAAATATAATTATATTTAATTTAAATTTTATTATCTGTTTTATATTTTATCACATTTTATATGTTTTCCTTAGTCTTCCTTAGGCTATGGCCTAGCTAGGCAGATTTTGCAATTATTGGAATGTAAATGTAATATTTTGAATGAATAACATTATTTCATTTGATTTGATTATTAAAATTATGTCCTGAATAAATTTCGGGTCACTCTTTATTATACTTCTTATCGGGGTTTATCCCAAAATAATCGTATAAAATTAAACCGCAGTGTACCGAAATTGCTAGGCGTTAAATATATTATTATATTCATGGAATTTATCGGGATTAATTTAACTGCAGATATTTCTAAAACGTGTGGGTTTTGTTTAGCCATTGTTAATTTATTGTTACGGCGTGAATTCAATTAACTAAATTTCCGCTGAAATTACGATGCGGGAAATGATCACTAATGCACTCGAAGTTATATATTGCGAGGATGCACAAATACCATACAGTGCACTCAATGCCTTTGTGTCATTACTGTTCGTTATAGTAATTAATACATTTCTGTCGATGATGTATTTTTTAATAAAAAAATCCTTTTTCAAGGCAAGCTCTTCTAGAACAAGTTTAAAAGTAACATAATTAGATTTTAGTTTTAAATACTGGCAACACTGCTATGTCCTCAAATTACAAAACGATGCAACCTGCGCGATCTGTTTTTGAAAAAAAAATCGGTTGTGTCACCCAAGACTTTCCTTAAAATAAGCGAATGACGTCATATCAGTCAATTTACAAATTGAATTGCAAGCGCGCATCGCCGTAAAATTCGCCGGTAAACATTGGAATTTCGAGCGAGCGACGCAACGCAATGAAGATTTAAAATTTCGAACGTACGTCGCAAGACAGTACGTTCCAAGACGCGCGACTCCGCAAATTCAAATAGTTGAATCAACCATATATTTGTAAGGTGGACTTTAGATAATATTTGTGTCGCTTGTATCAATGTATATGAGATATTCCAAACAAAATTTGACTTTGGCTCAACAAGGCACATGTGTACCGAATTTCAAGTCTCTAAGTTCAATATTTCCAGATTGAAGTATGACTAGCGCGCCCTCTGTTTGACCGATTTTAACCACACCTTTTTGAACTCCTGATATGACCAAATGATAACTGAATGCCAAAATTCAGACCAATCGGATGAAGCGTAACACACACACACACACACCCTCTCTCTCTCTCTCTCTCTCACACACACACACACACACACACACGAACACACAATTTTTACGGACGTCCGTCTTCATCTCGGTTTTTTTACCACGTTCACAATAATTTTTCTCCTCGTCGTTTAGAAGGCCGGTATAGTAAGAGTTGCATATAATAACTGCGATGCTTAGGTTCGATTGTCAAATTCTTCATTTCTACCCATCATTTTTTTTAAGCCACCAAACCACTAAAGCCATCAGGAAATGACCGTTAGAGGCATTATTCACAGGATTCTAAGACACTTTTGTTTTCCATTCTAGCAAGCAATGAAGTAATGAAGTAATGATTTTTCGAAATTTAAATTCTAATTGCCAACATATATTTTGAAATTTTCTCAACAATAAATAATAATTAAATAATAAATTTAGTGAATATAGTGTAATTCGGAGGTTAAGTAACCCGACCAGGTTGCCACAAGCCTATGAAATGGAAATATTTTCCTGAAAGTGTGGAGCTCGCCAAGACGTGTGGCCGACGTGGCGGGTATCGGGCTAAATACCTCCAATCATGATGAACAGTACAACCTTATGACATCAAGGAGACAGCTGGACCTGTATGGATGAGAGAAACGGACAATCGATCCGGATGGATAGTAATTGGAGAGGCGTATGCCCAACGGTGGGCGAATGCGCGCTGATGATGATGAAGAAGAAGAAGAATGAATTGCTCAATTTTCAGATTATTAAAATTATTATTTAAAACCCGCTAAAAAAGTAAATAAAAATAAAATACAAAAGGAGCTGCCATGGAATTCACCGGCCAAAAATCTGGCCCATCATATATAATTATTATACTTCTGGGAGGTGAAGGGTGAATTCCGGAATAACGACCGGCGGCGGTGGTAGGTTTAGGACAGCTGTCTTGCCACATGTGAGCGTTCACCTTACCACCCATTCACTCCCCCTTCAAAGCCATAGAATTTGAGATGCATAGATCGCGGTTTTAGATATTTTTTTCTAGAAAGGAGTTGATTATTTTCCTGGAGAGACGAAGATCTTCAAAAAGGTGAAACAAAGATTTAGCTGGCAGGCCACGAGCGCCTACTTCCACCGCGTGAAGGTGAACAGTGAAGCCGTTCCGGGTGACGGCATTTGCGAGGTCATGGTATTTATTTAATTTGTACTCGTGGTCTTTTGGGTTATTTGATTCCCATGGAACAGTTAATTCTACGATAAGGACCATTTTCCGAGATAGAGAGTAAAGAGTTATATCTGGACGCAGGGCTGTGCATCCGAGATTTTCAGGGAATTTATACTGCTTAGAGACCGAATCGACCTCCATAATCCAATCTGAAGCTTTCTCGATTATTGAGAAAGGTTTTGCAGTGAGATGTTTTTTGCCTTTAGAGCCAACCTGCACAAACTGTATTGGGGGTTTAGAGGATACTGTGGAACCCTTGTTGGCACGAGCCACTGAGAGGCTAAGTACCTCGCGAATAACAGCAAGGACTTTGTCGTGGCGGTAAGTGTACCGTCCTTGATCCAAGGCCACCTTGCAGCCAGCTAGAATATGTCTAGCTGTGCAAGGGGTGTTGCTACAAAGGGGACATGAACTATCCTCGGCATAGCTCCAACGAGCGAGGTTACTGGGGTCTAGAAGTGTATGCTGAAAGGCATTTAAATAAAATTTCAGCATCTCCGGCGTCCAGTCATACAACATTACTTTCCAGTGCATTGGAGGAGGAATGCAAAAGTCTGCAATTGTTGTCCAATCATGCTGGCATTGCAGGCCAATAGCGTGAGCCATACTATTGCTGTCGTAATCTCCCCGCAAGAGAGACTTCTTCAAGTCCACATCGCTCATGGTTGTACTGCCATACCCCAAGACCAGTGCCATTCTGGATGATTCCAATAAGGAACTTTTTGTGGAAGTCAACGCGGGCTTGTAGATCATTTGACTCACTACGGCCACTGACTACGTGCGTCGATATTGCCGAATCCTTGGAATTGCTTAGCATCGAATTTTTGGTTATTCTGGAGTTGGCGTAGAGCAGAGAGGGCAGTTTTAGAGCTAGCCCAAAATTGTGTTTGGACCTGAAGAGAGTCGAGGGGTCAGCTGGTTTGGCTAAGGACAACCAGGATTTTAGACTAGCTATCACCAGTGCATCCAGACAAGACAGTTGGGTTTTGGTGAAATCGTAAATAAGAAAGGGCCATGACAAATGTGAAGTTAAATAGTTGTCATAGATCCAAGCCTTACGAGGGCCAGAAATTAGCAAACCATCTATCTTTTCCAGGCAACTACTGAAATGTTCTATAACATGATCGCCAGACAGGTCATTTCCCTGGCAGGTGATTTTCCTGCCAAGAAATTTGAAGTGGTTATTTGGGTCTATAAGGGAGATAATAGAGCCCTTATAGACCAATTTTGGGTCATAGGACGTAAATTTTGTGCCTATGCGGGCGAGTCCAAGGCAAAAACATTTGGAGGGCTTCACTTTTATACAGCCTGACCAGTCGCAGAACAGCTCCACTTTCTGTAATAACAGGGAAAGCTGCTTGGGGCTCCTGGTGATAAAAGGTAGGTCGTCGGCAAAAGCGAGGCACGACGATGTGTATTGGCCGTCTGTTTTGAAACGGTAACCCCACTTCTTGTCGAACTGGGTCAGGCTTTCCAGCAGTATATTGAAAACGATATTGAATGTCGTCGGAGAGAGGCAACAGCCCTGAAACAGTCCAATTGAATATGATATAGAGCGGGTAGTCCATTCTTGCGTTTTGACATGGAACGTCAGACAGTTGTAGTAGGAGGCTACAATGTCACGCACCACAGGTGGGAAGTTCTAAGTGACATTACCAGAGACGTAATATATCTCCGGCGTCCCGACTGGTTATGGGTCGAGGTCACTTACGCGGTCCTCTCCCTTACGCAGCGGTGATACGGGGTCTACCGAATCTATCGCGGACCACGGCGTCGTTTGCCCGGTTGTTCACCCGGTATCTTGTAGCCGATTGGTCGTTTCAAGATGGGTTGTCTTAAGGTTAAAACCCAACCCCGCGATATAGAAACGAAGCCGTTTTCGGACTCCTTTGGTTATCAGTCGTAATTCACAGTAGACTAGCTGACGCGCAAACCGTCCAGGAGCACCCAAGGACGATTCTTCGGGGAGCTGGTCCGAAGGCACTGGATTCTACCGGGGCTCGCACTTTTGCTTGGAGGCTACCGGATGGGTGCTGACCTGTGAATTGGACCGATCCTAACATATGGGCCATAATGGCTCAACTGCACTGGGCCCACTAGCTCAAAAGTAAAGGCATAGACACACAGACACACACACAAACAGAGGTACATTTTCTGGAAATCACTCTTTTGGATTCCTAAGATCACAAGACGTGGATATCCGCTGAAAACTCTAATTCTAATTTTGGCTCGACAAGAAAACTCCCTGTTTAGATACTCAGTGTAACAGGATGTATACGTGTACACGGAAATCAAAACGTTATATTAAGTCCTTAATTTGACGAACAAAACATCATAACGTGATACTTTAATTCCCTAAGGGCAAACACTAATACATCACGACGAGAGCATCATTTTACGTCAATATAAATTCTAAAAATATTTGCAAGTTAAAAGGAAATTTTATCAGCCTAAAGATTTAAAATAAGGTGTAATTTAATTATACTAAATTCGGGATCAATTTCTCCCTTCAGATACCCAGCGATTCAATATTGAACAGGTTTAAGAAAACGACGCGAAAAGACGAGATATCTTCGACATATTATTCGAGAAAATGAGATATTATTTCGATCAAACGTTTGAGTCGTTCGGGAAAATTTCGAATTCCCGGAAAAGTTAAATGAGTAGTTGGATATTATCACGCGAAAATATAATAATATTATCAACTTCGTGGATTTTCGGCTTTCTATTAGGAATTATGTATCGCTACATTGGCGCTGTGCTGGAAAATCACATAAATGAAATTATTTTTGTACACATTTTAATTAACGTAAGTGAGTTAGAAGTGCACTCGCAATTTGTAATCTCAATAAGCGTGTCTGAGTATGTATGTATGAGTGTGTATATATTTATTTCCAAAATTTCTGGTATACAAAGTAATAAAATTTATTTTAATTTCCTGTAATATAAATTATATATACAATAGTAGGTAATATAAACTTTATTTAATCTCATATAAAATAATTTAATTTAAATAAAGTACATGGTTACATAATTTTTAGGTTAATTTATACTTAGAAAACTACTTTTATAGGAAAAAATATCCGCATGATTAATTTCATATTCGATATAATATGCCAGTTATGAACCCCTGAAAATCGTCAATCTGTGAAGACTTCGGGTCGGATTCGTAATTATTTGCCTACCTTCATTATGCTACAATAATAAAAACAAAGTTCGTAGGAATTCGCACGGTAGCCGTCGAAACGGCAAAATGGCGGTATCGCATATGTTTGATATAATCTGCGGTAAAAATTATTAGGTAATATATATAAAATTTAATTTGTTATTTTTACTGACACAACCGTGGCACTCCAATAAGACTCAGGAAGTGAGCTCGCCTTATCACAGGAGTGCCTAGCAAGGCGGGCTCGGTTTCACTTTACTTGGCACATTAGGAATACAAACTTTAACATATAATTTATGCACATTTTGGCCTGGGCAGACAGATGTATGCCTAAATTTAGAAGCATATAGCGGTATTTTCTGGATTGTAAATTATATTTCTTTTGTGCTATTGCGTTTGAATGTTTATGTAACGAATAAAAAAATAAATAAATAAAATAAAATTTGAATTTGGCGCCATTAGCCGGAAATACCGAATAGTTAGGATAGTGAAATTCGAAGGTTTATATAAATGCGCCTAAAATAGACAGAAGGTACTCGTATATTCTTCAAACCGCATCACTCATTAGAGGGCTTCACTTGGCGAGGACGTAAAGGAAGATATATCACCATTGTCCCATCTCCCCTATACCACCTGGCATAGTCTCAACAGACTGAGGGTAGGTGGGACAAGATGGCGAGCCAATCTCGTCCGCTGGGACTACACAAAGAATCCAATATGCGACTGTGGAATGCTGCAGGATGAAGACCACCTTCTATCCTGCCCGCAGTTTTCAACCCCATCACACACCAGGACCTACAAGAGGCGAACGACAAGGCCATCCAGGTCTCATACTTTTGGAGGAACGTGTCCTTACATGGCAAATTGTATAATCGACACATTATAATCGTTATTCGTTTCTGTATAATCCTGCCGTCGTACATGAAAACACAGTAACTACATTTACTGTGTTTATACAAGTTTGGTTCCTTAAAATCACGAGTTGGAGTACTATAAGGCAAATTTTTCGGTTTGTCTGTCGATGGATAGTTACCGAGATACCTTAAAAACATAGTATTAAAAAAAAAACAGAATATTTTTAATAAGAAACACAGTATATATATATATATATATATATATATTTAAGTTAAAATACAGTAACCTATTATTTACTGTGATCTTTTTTAATACTTATAAGCTTTTAAGAAATATTTTTGTTTGGTTACAACACGGCTTCTTCAGATACTGTGGTTTTAGGTAAAATTTTGTTAAAAGTTAATTTATTAATACGCGAATTAATCACAGTATATCAATTACTGTGTTTAAGGTGCCTGCAGTTTTTTATTTATTTAAAAATATATATATTTATTTTACATGGTTAGAAAACAGTAATGGGTAAAATTTACCTTATAACACAGTAATCACTCAGTTACGGTGTTATAGCCGAAAAATATAAAATTTATCAAATTATTTTCCTAATTTAAAACACAATATCTATTTTAATTAATTAAACAATTATAATTTATTACATATTTGTAAGCAGAATTGAAGTTCTAACTATTTTTTAACATTAAAGATTAAAAGAAATAATCTATATTAATTACATTATTCAAAACGTCTTTTTTCAAGTTACTGTGTTTTCGTTTACGACGGCAGAATATGTCGTGTAACTCAGTGTTCCGCAAACTTTTTGTGTTTAAGGTACACCTATCAAATCAAAAAAAAATAGAGGTACACCAAAGAAAAAAGCAATGTTTATTTAATATTTATTTATTACTAAAACCAATATACCTAATATGAAAAGATGTTTAGTGAGAAATTTCAAAATTTGGAGCAATCGTTGATAAGGCTGCTCTCATCTCTTCATTGATCGTCCTCAGGCGCTCTCTTTTTTTCGATTTAATAGTAGTGAGAGTTGAAAATCCCAATTCGCATAAGTAGGTTGTGGCAAATGGTAATAGAATTGCAACAGCACGCTTTCAAAGCAGTGGATACTCATTTTTTATATGCAACCAAAAATGTGCTACCTCTACTTCGGAAAATTTTAGTTTTAATGTCCGATCAGTTTTTAACTCCATGAATTCTTCCTGCTTGTTTATCGGTAAGTGTCCAAGGGAAATGTTATCCGAGAATGGATTCCGTACCCAGTCCATAGGTTGCAGGTCACGCTTAGGAAAATAACAGTTCATTTTTTCTGCTAATAGCTCCAAGTGTTTCACTATCAAAGCCTGCACTTTTTTTTCTGAATCGGCAGCCATGACATTTGGAAACATTTCATTACTGCCATTGACAGCGTGGCTGATCCATAACACCAACTTAGCGCGAAAGCTTTCAATTTTGTCCGAAGACGTTAAAATATTAGAATTCCTGCCTTGCATTTTTTTGTTGAGCTCATTTAAATGAGCGAATATGTCCGCCAGATATGCAAGTTTTGCTACCCATTCTTCTTTTTTAAACACAGAAGCAAAATCTGAACCCTGGGCCTCTAAAAACGACTGGGTCTCATTTTTAGCTAGTAAATTCCATCGTACTTCTGTATGATACAGAAGTGACTGATGATCTGCTCCCATTTCCTGACACACTGCATTGAACTGACGAGAGTTTAGCGGTCGCGACTTGATGTAATTGACAATTTTAACAACTTCTTGTAGGACATACAACAATTCATCAGGCAGAGACTTCGTCATCAGTGCTTCCCTGTGTAAAAAAAACAATGTAAATTTTTAATATTAGGGTTTTTTTCAGAAGCCCTAGTTACAAATCCCTTAATTTTTCCCGTCATAGCTGCTGCTCCGTCTGTACAAATGCTTATGCAGTTGTGCCATTCCAAATTATGGTCACTGAAGTACTGGTCTGTTACTTTGAATATTTCTTCTCCTGTTGTATAACCAGGTAGTGGCAGACAAAATAAAAACTCCTCTTTTATTTCACATCCGTCAGTGTACCTCACATTTGAGATGAGATGCGCGTGACCGCTGATATCAGTAGACTCGTCGACTTGTATCGCAAAAACTCTACTAAGTCTTAATTTTTCAATTAACGTTGATTCAATGTCGCTAGAAATATCATTAATGTGACGTGAGATTGTATCTGCTGACGCTGGTATTTTTTCGATTTCCTTAGCGGCTTCTTGGCTAATCATAATCTTGACAACTTCTTTGCAGACAGGTATAATTAAAGTTTCAGCGAGAGAATGAGGCTTCTTGGATTTAACTAGCATATTAGCGATCACGTAGCTAGCTTTTTGCGCTTTGTCTGATGTTTTAAAAGACGAACTCATGAGAGTTACCTGTTTCATAGACTGGTCTTTTAAACGTTGGAAAAAGGCTTTGTCTTTTTTAGCTATCGATGGGTGTTTAGTAGTTAAATGTCGTATAAGTTTTCTGGGCACCATTGAATTATTGCCCAAAGTTTCTCCACAAACAAAACATTTTGGAATTTGGACATGATTCGTCTCCGCAATATATAAAGCCATAGCTTACATAGCTCTCATCTTATTTTCGATAAACAAGCTTAGGTTTTTTCTTTGTTGACTCTGTTTCTTCTTGGAATACATCACTTGACAAACTTGCGGTACGTTTAACGAATTTATCCATTATATACACGTATTATGGGCTATTTATTTGTTAATAAAAAGTCTATTACGCTCGCGACGACACAATCACAAACTAGCGGCTAGTTACTGGCCAATAACACTGGCGAAAAGCGACGCTACGCCCACTCAATCGGGCGCGTCAACGACGACTGAGAACTAGGGATGGAATGACACGGGTAAATACAAGTACTTACTCGATACGCATGCGTGCTGCGTTCGGCGATAGCTTGTCAGCCTGCTGTGTTAGACGGGGTCTAACACAATTTAAATTATTTTTATTTAAATTATTATTACACAATTTTCCGCGGCACACCAACCGATGACCACGGTACACCAGTGTGCCGCGGCACACGCTTTGCGGAACACTGGGTAACTGTTACTGTATAATGGGTAAATATGTTATTTGAGATGAATATTTTGAGCGACAATTATATCATTGTAATTTCCAGTTCAGCTTAGCAAGGATCTCCATGCATAAAAGGTAGGTATCCAGTGCATAAAAATTTCATTTAATTTGCGGGTTATGTAAACAGCCGCGATATCTTTACTCGATTATGACGTGGTCCCGTAACCAACATGTCAATTCAACAGAGGCGCGCGAACAACTTGCCATAATACCCAAAACACAAAACTACAAATTTCCAGTGCACTTTCTCCTATTGCGGTTGTATGGAATCGGTTGGGAATGGCATTGCGATCGAGATCAATTGCAGTATTTAAGGACCACTATAAGAGTCTCTTATTAAAGGAAAATATTGAGAAATCGATTTTATTTTTAGGGTAATTATTTGATAACTTAATCATTAATATTGTTTTTACGTTTGTTTCTAAATTTGTAACGTGCTTATTTGATGTTAAATGTTTTGATTGTGATTAATTTGTTTTTTGTATTTTTTATGTCTGTGCTGTTGACCATGGAAGAGTAGCCTCGTCGGGGCCGATCCTGGATGAAGAATCAGGTCATGCTAGCTATAAAAATGCATTGTCATCTGAACTGAACCAAGGTGTAAAATTTCGACTACATAGGATAAAAGGAAGTGGTTATAATAAAGCTTGCAAGATTTTATCTAAACAAACTAACATACATTGTAAGGTAACTAAAAGCTTAGCGTAGCGTTTAATAATATTATTTATGTTTTATTGAATAAAATTAATAATATATTACAGTTATATTAAATATATGACATACGCTTGTTCAAAGTTTAATCACTTTATCACGTATTCATAGGTTTTGGCTACCACTATGTAAAAAAAATATTTTACTATTGAAAAATGTATTTTTTCGCAAATGTCTCTCGTGGACTTACTTGTCTTTGTTTCTAGACGACTCAGTTAGAGAAGGTGTTCTCCCACACCCATAATTTGCACCCTGGAAAATCGACGAACCGTGTAAGGGTGACTCCTGGCGCTGTACGATCTAGCCTAATCTATACTAATATTATAAAGAGGTAAAGTTTGTGACGTTGTAGGAAGTAATCTCTGGATCTAATAAACCGATTTTGAAAATTCTTTTACCAATAGAAAGCCACGTTATTTGTCAGTGTCATAGGCTATATATTAATCCGAAAAATGAAATGCCTTTCTCGTGGTAGTCGGATTTGCAAAGTAAGTCGGAGAATAAACGGTCGAACGAAAACGTTTCTAACTAACGCTGCCTTAACGATGAGAGAATTATGATTAAGTTCTAGATAAAAGTTGTAGAGCTTGATAATGCCTACAAAAAAGTCAGCCACAGCATATGTCTAACTTTTACATTTAAGTCACAAAAAGTAGTATTTTACAATAAAAAAAATATTTAAATCGTTAGGTCATGTTTATTGGTCATATTATCAACAATTATGAATTCTTATCAAAATAAGTAAATTTATCGTCTGAAGTATTTAAAACAAAAGACTTTTCTCTTTTACTGCATATAATTTCCCTTTTACTGCATAAATAGTTAAAGAGATAATACGCTCACAAATAAGACACTCTCAAGACGACACTCACAAATAACGGTATTATAGTCAAATTGGCATGCAAATACATACTTACATTGCAGTAACAATATAACCCTTTTTTTGGCAGTCAGAAAATAAGTCATAGCACTCAGTACTAACCGAACCACACACATTATTTCATCACAGGTAAGAAGTTTTACCGCCCAACGAAGTGGGTAAAGGTCAGCTAGTTTATTATAATTAGAAACGGAATCGAGAGCGTGATTTATTCAGTAAAAACAACACGATAAAAAGTTCAACTAATTAGTTATATGCACGGTAAAATATTTACTGTTCCCATTTGGGCAATATTGGAGTGGGTCTTAAAGGATTTGTCGTTGCGCTAAGCCTCTCATTAGAAAGAGGCGGCGATAGCAAGTCCGAAAGAGATGGATTAAATGACGAGTCGACAGCGTCACATCCGACAGGATAAGACGTAACTTTTTTATTTCTACCTCCGTTTTTTTTTGCGCGCCCGGCGCGGCGGCCTCTCTTCCAAGCGGATGCCGTAAAAGAGGAATCGCAAAGTTTTAATGACATGTTCGCCCCTTGGACGATTCCGCGTGTCCATTTCTCGCGTTTCCTAAACGTACATCGGAAATTATGTATATAATGAAAACATACATTGGACATTTGAATGTCTCTGCTCCATCCATATGTTTATTCAAGAGCCGCCTGAAAAGAAGCCACACACAATAGTAGATTGTATCACAAGGGAGCAAAATAATATTTTTACGGCGAGGGCACTTTTTTGAATCCAGAGCGAAGTGAGGGATTCTAGAGTAGAATCCCGAGCGTAGCGAGGGATTTTTTAGTGGAATCCTGAACGTAGCGAGGGATTCAAAAAAGCGCCCGAGACAAAAATATTTTGCGCCCGAGTGAAACACTCTACTTTTCATCACCCTCTATGAGAAAATAAAAGACGCCTCATATTTTATTGTAATATTATTATTTAATAAAACATAGAGTACCAACTAAATTGAAATTAAATACTATCTAATAATAAAACAACTAAACACTCATATTTACATTTGAGACATTTTCGCAATTATGAATATTTATTGTTACAGTTTTATTAGGAATTGAGATTGTTGTAGATTTCATATTCTGCGTGTTTTTACCAGCCAATCTTTATTCAAACAATATTTGCGTTCGATTTCTTCGGCGCTGAAGACTAAGATGTTCCAAATTCAAAAAGTGCGCCGCAAAGATAAATTGCGGCGCACTTATTCAAAAAGTGAGCCGCAAAGATAATTGCGGCGCACTTATAAAATTTCTTATAGAAAACACCACTGTTGGGCGCACTTAAAGGCGAACCAATTCGTCCTTTTCGAATAGATGGGATGAAAAAGCCATTTTCATACGTAAATAATAAACATTTATGAGTTCTCAATAATGAAAAAAACTTAAATCTTTCAGACCTCCGGAAGTTATTCCCTTAGAAAGCTAGGCATGGGAATGAAGCATGCATGTTTTAAACCCTCGAAAATGTCTTTGTAGGGGGGGGGGGGGGGGGTTAATGCGCGCATACTAATTTATAATGGTTGCTTATTCAATAGAGGCGACTTTTTTCGCATACAATTAAATAATTGCATAATTACGGAGTTTGGCCGCCCGCGAGTTGTCGCAACGGAAAAACCACCGATCGGTGGTATTAGCATTACAGCGGTTAATCGTTATATCATGGACTCACTAGAGTATAAGCGCCTACAACCTAACGTCTTTTGGACAACGTAAGTATAATATCATGAGTAAAGAGAACATATTGGAAATTAGCAGCAAACAACAAAAATATCACCTTACATCATGGTTAATAAACCTTGGTAGGAGAGAGACGGAGAAAACATTCATCACAATTTTAAAATAAATAAATATATTTATTTTCTATTTATTTTATATACGTATTTTTATTAATTCTTATATATTATTAGTTATTATTATAAATGATTATTTATTATTGCTATTATATATTTTTATTATTATTGTTTAGTATTACTTGTCTATAGTTCTAATATTATTTTGGTGTAGTGAGAATTTCATTTTAACTTGATTTGATTCAAATTTTTTATTTTTAGTTTGGAATTTAACTTGATTTGATTATTTTTTTTAATTTTTAGTATGTATTTTTTAATCATTTGTATTGGTGTTCTCCTTAGAACAGGCTCTGCCTAGTTAGGAGCAACACAATCTATGTTAAGTGCTAACGGTGTAATTTTTTTTGTGGACCAATAAATAAATAAAATAAATAAATATGATGTACATCTCCTAACAATATTTGAATATTTTTTAAAAATTTGATAAAAAAAGTTATAACCAAACCACTCAATCCACAGCAAGACACTCAATTTAATTATTAAATGATGCCTACTCTCCGAAACTACCCAACTAAGCAAGGCTTTTGCTTGGTCGGAGGTTCTATAAACATACAGTCTCACCAATTAATGTATGGATAATATTATTATTACAATAGATATTATAAATAGGATAGAAAACGAATTTACCGCGTGAAAATTTGTAGGACCCGACGTTTCGGTGACGTTGCAGCCGCCGTTGTCTATGGTAGACTGAAGAGCTGTCAGTCCGTTGTTTTGCGGGTAGGCCGCAAACCGATGCCGCCACTGCGTAGGCTATAACGGTGGTGGGGGGCCGGGCTCGGAGCGCGGGAATTTCGAAAATCCGTCTTGCACACAACACTCACTGTATCCTGTTTTACGTCTTTGCGTTCGGCGTTCGGCGGCGGGAACATTTTAAGAAGAGGGTTCCACGTAGAAGAGAGTTTGTAGCCGTCGTCTCTAT
Organism: Micropterix aruncella; assembly: GCA_944548615.1. NCBI lineage: Eukaryota > Metazoa > Arthropoda > Insecta > Lepidoptera > Micropterigidae > Micropterix > Micropterix aruncella. The sequence goes on along the minus strand of OX155955.1, from coordinate 37,626,846 downwards.
TGAAGAAATTTTCACGCGGTAAATTCGTTTTCTATCCTATTTATAATGTCAAACAACCGCGATAGTCTTCGATTTTATAATAGATAGTTCTTATTGGCCCGTATTCCGTTTCTTGCGCGCTTAAAATTAGCTGGCGCTAAAAGATAATAACGTCGTTATTTCGTCGTTATTTTCTTGGTATTCCATTTCATCAAAATTTGGAAAGGGTCTTAAATAATAAAATTTTCCGTTTTGTCTACGGCCGTTCCAAATCGGGATCTTAATTTTGACAGCTCGGCCACTCGCCGCCGCCCGCTGCCGCTGCGTTTTCAATCGTTATTAATTCCAAAGCATACAATGATGTCATGTGTTTATTCGATTACTAGCATATTTCATATTTTCATATTACTAGCTTATTTTCTCAATAACTCTGCTTTGAGTAGGGTAACTAAAATTAAGGATCTGGGTGTTACACTCGACTCCAAACTGCTATTTGATGCCCACATCGACAGTATTGTTGCGAAAGCGTTTAAAGCCCTAGGATTTATTATACGATTCAACGAACACTTCAATAACATAAAAACCATAAAAATTCTCTATTGTGCCTACGTCCGCAGTCATCTTGAATATGCATCCCAGTTATGGAACCCTTGTTACGAGGTGTATGCATCGAGAATAGAGGCCATCCAAAGAAAATTTCTGCACTACATAGAATATAAATGTCGTATACGTGATCCAGACTACTATTCTCGTTGTATCCGCCATCATTTGCTGCCATTGGCTTTGCGAAGAAACATAGCTGACATCTCACTTTTACTACGAATTTTAAATGGCTCGATTGATTGTCCTGAACTATTATCTAAAATATCTCTCCGCACTCCTAGCCGGGCACTTAGAAATAGATCACCCCTTCACGTACCTGGCTTTAACACCAAATACAGGCGTAATTCCTATTTTATAAGGGTATGCGAAACTTTCAACACCCTGAATGCTGACATTGATATTGACCCCTTTTTCACGAATATAGATACTATAAGGAAGCAGGTTGTAGGGCGATTTTGTGATGACCAGGCTTAGCATTTCCTTCTTTTATTACAGTCTTGTTTATGTCAACATGTTTTCTAATGTACAATTTAGTATCTTCTTGTTTAATATCTTCTTTATACTTAATATCAGTTCTAAATTCACGTTATTATTATTGTCATTATCAGTGGTAACTTGTAAATGGCTCTAAGCTTTCTATTATTGTTCACTACAAAATTATTGGCTGTAAGTTATCCTTAAGAAAATAAAAGTAAAAATAAAATCTCTTAATGCCAACCCTATTACGTAGTGCTTATGTGTTTGTACGTTTGGCAGTGTGTGTGTCAGTGTATTGAAATGCAACACCGTTATATAAAATTGAACACTATCGCGGTTGTTTGACATAATAAATAGGATAAAACGAATTTACCGCGTGAATTTTGAAACATCCGACGTTTCGGGTAGGCGGCAAACTGCTCCTGTTACTCCGCAAATTACTGGAAATTCGCGCGCGCCGACCCCGCCGCTTCACCACCGTATATAATTGAGTAACAGCAGCAGTTTGCTGCCTACCCGCTGACCAACGGATGACGATAGGCAGTACTTCAGTCTACTCTGAAACGTCGCCGAAGCGTCTGGTGCAAAAACTTCACGCGGTAAATCAGCAATACCGTTACTTTTGTCCCAACGAAAATGGTGACCCAGTCGGAAATCAAACCTTTACTTTACAATGTAAGATCAGGCGACCTAACCACTACGCTGAAATTCTGTGGCAATTAGGCAAAACTACACAAGTCAGAAATACCATTTTCTCAGGGGAGCATTTTAAAATTTATGACTAAAATTGGCACATGGAATAAAAGATGTGTGCTCTCTCAAACTATATGTGTAATTTTAAAATAATATTTATTAATAAAAAGATAATTAACTTATGCTACTATGACCACCTATCAATAGTTAAGAAAAAGTACATAAGTTACATATAATATGTAGTTTTGCTCATCTGAACAATATATAACTAGTGAGAAAGTAGGTACTATAACTTCTTTTATATTGTGCTTCGAGTTATGCAGTTTTTCCCAATGAAAGAGTAAAAAACGCTGTTAAATGGTCATTATAACTCAATTTGGACAAAAAAAGACAGAAAATTTTAAAAGTATTTGACCATCAACAGTTTTTTTCCGTTATGAGAAAACCAACTCGGCTGATAAACTCTTGCAGTCGTTTCCGTATATTCCAGTCATTATACAGCTCAAAACTTTAGCGCAAGCGCTGCAAAATAAGCCCGGCTACACTACCGCGCTGGTAGCAAGTTACGTGAGCTACCTCTTAATTTTACGTAAATTGTAATAACACTCACGACCCGGTAAGGAGCTGGGCTTGCTTTCAAATTTACAGCGGAGTTTAGGCGCAGCTTCACGCGGCTGATCCGGTTATCTCGTAGTGCAATTAAGAACGTGAGTCATTACGACGCGCACACCTAGATAGCATCAGTGTAAGGCGGCTGGATGTGAAGTTGTAGATCCTAGTTAAGATATTAATTTAGTTTCGGACATGATGATCTAGATTATTTAAATATGTTATTATACAGTCCTGAGTCATCGCTAGCGAACAGTTTCGTTCAGCTTGGCCCATGACATCAAACGTGTTTTCGGGTCGGTCCAAATCACGATTCAACTCCTATTCAGTAGCCTCCTCTTGTAAAAGACTGTCCCGGGTAGGGCTATCGTGGATCGGTTTCCCTTGGAAGATAGCCTGCCGGCGTGATTGACACCCCTTGTTTATATATCTGAAAAGGGATCTGGCAGTTGTATCAAGGGGCTCCCACATTTTTGCATCCGGAATGCCCCTTGCCGATTCGCTACGCGTCCCCATATCTCCGCGTCATACGTAAGACTCCGCGTGTACGTAGACAAAGGGCATAAGCACAATAGAATATGTGCAGTATACGGACTCAATAAAAGCGGTAGTTCGATAGAGCGCATACCATTCTCTGCCTAGCTCATCGCATAAACCATAAATGTTCAAGTGCCATCTCTGTTAACTGCCTACAACTATGCCCAGAGTTGTGCTTTAAATTTTCATGGTATACTTTTATTTCTATCGCTGCACCTTTTGCTCGCGGTTGTTTTTATATTACGCGGTTTGACTTTACATTACATTCGTAGAATTTGCAGCTATCGGATATTACGGCTAGTTATTTAATATAAAATAACTAGCAATATACATGCTTCTGTAACTAACAAGTAGGTGTTACAAGGTTTTTGCTTGTATCTCACTTATTTTAAAGAAAATCCAATAAGTTCAATATCATAACTGAATAAAATGATTTAAAACAAGTATATATAAAAAGAATAAAAACACGACTGCCGTTACAGAAATTGTACTATTGCATTTATAATTATTATTATTACGGGTTGTTTATGAAATATTTGTGGTTTATGTATTTATCCATATACATGTACATATGTTTCGGAAATGTACTAAATCGGATCATTCATTTGACACTAAACAAGATGTATCTATATTAATTTATTGACATTTGGGCATTTGGATATTTATACAAATACTTACTTGACATTTGGACATCTTGAGGTGTCGACTACAACGGGCGAGCCCGTCACCACAGGGAGTTTTAACGATTAGTCGTTCTATCTCCCTGGAGTGAGCGTAGAAGACTTTGGACAAAACAATCCGACGTCTAGCTACGCCACAACCCGTTAGAGACCAACGCCTTACCGCGAGATAGCCAGGTATGTTACCTGGCGGGCGGCACTCGCGCCCTAACTACCAATTGTGACCAGATTTCTCCGGTCTCTCGATTGGTTCCGAGTTCGAGGTCGCTTGCGCGGTCCTCTCCCTTACGAAGCGGTGAAACGGTGAATGCCGAATCTATCGCGGACCATGGCGTCCTTTGCCCGCCTCTAACCCGGGATCGGATGGCCAATGGTCATTTCAAGAGCAGTCGCCGTAAGGTACGCAACCACCCCCGCTCTATAGGAAACAATACAGCTTCCAGACTCCCCCGACTGTTAGTCGGAAATGGGTTCTCGGGGCGGTAAGGGGGGGGGGGGTGGTTTACCCTATTTCACCCCCTGCGCGTTCTACCCTTCTGGTACGCGCAGGGTTGGCGTAGCACGACATCCCGGGCAGACACTGCCCGGGCGGTGGGCGGGGTTTTGCTGCCCTGACCTATCGCCTTGAAACTCTTAACTGTTAGTCGGAGTGCACAATCGATTGGCTTGCGCCGCACGGTGCGCAGACCGTCCAGGAGCGCCAGGGGTTTGATTCCCAGGGGAAACTGACCAGGGCCAGAGTCCTACCCAGGTTCGCACCCCGTGCGTGGAGGCCGTCGGATGGGTGTTGACCCGTGAGTGTGACCGACGCTTGACATTTGGACAGTTAAGGATGATTCATGCTACACCAGGCCGGGGTCGGGCCGGGCCCCCGCCGAGTCGTTTCCAACGTGCTCCGGCCGGGCCAGTCATTCATGCTACACCGGGCGTGACCGGGCTGTTTCCGAGTTGATTTATCCCACGGCCGTGTCCGCGATAACTAGTGTTGTGTCCATCTATTTTGGCGATAATAATATTTTTAAATTTCTATTTTCGCTTGATTGATAAGTGTGTTAATAATGCAATTTTCACAACTTGAGTTGGCAGCTACTGCAATTGCCATTGAAGACGAAGTATTGGAAACACGAACTGAATCTAATAAAAGAAGATGGAGTGTACATCCAGCCTGGAGAAAACGACAATCGGAGGGAGAATTCGCCACGCTCTACAAGGAATTAATAGATGATGAGAGCAAATTTTACGGTTATTTTAGGATGTCTAAAGAATGCTTTAGTATATTTCTTGGAAAAATAAAACGTGATTTAACCAAACAAAATTCAAGATTTCTGAAGCCTATCTCTCCCATTGAACGATTAGCAGACCGGAGCCGGGAAAACAATATCCACCGCCATTCCGACGCCGTGCTCCGGTCGTGGCACGGCCGGTCACGGCCGGAGCACGGCCAAGCATGAATTGCTTCATACAAAAGTATACTACAGATATCTGACTGTGTCCCGGCCGGGCCCCGGCCCGGCCCCGGCCCGGTGTAGCATGAATCATCCTTTAGGGTATCATATGGTACACGGGATGACATAAAGATCCTACCAATACCAAACACTTCCAAATCGATTCAATCGTTTAGAAGTTATGGCGGAATAAAGAAACGGAAAGCATACATAGACGAACCCTGAACATATTACACTCCTTTTTTGTTGGGCAGTCTTTTAATAATCGTGACTTAATAGAATAAGATCATATAAACCGTTAAATTGTATAAAAACAAAAATAACTGAAATACTAAGACAAATAATAGTATCTATAAATGTCAACAACAATCAAAAAATCCCAATAACCATAGGTAGCTACTTTTATAGGTGCTGTTTTGCAATTACTCTTGTTTTAGTAATATGACAGCAATATAATCAAACATTGAATCCATGAATACTTGTTCTGTAGTCGTAACTTATTGAGATGTGTCTTATTAAAATGTTTCAATAAGCGACATATACAAAGTCAAATAACGGGGCAAATACACTTCGAACTATGGCTCCGCCTTTACTGGAAGAAACCTCTGCAATCCTCGAAGGCTTTAAACGACATTATAAATTCGCCAATTCGCTTCGTCGCTTGGCGCATGTTTGCTTCGATCAATCAAACGTTATGTCAGTGACTTCGCTTCATAATATTTGATGAGTGGAAGCATGTTTCCAATTTACGTTTAGGAAACGCGAGACACGAAATCGAAACGGAATCGTTCGAGGGGCGAACAATGTCATTAAAACTTTGCGATTTCCCTTTTACGGCGTCCGCTTGGAAGAGAGGCCGCCGCCTGCGGGACCGGGCGTGCAACAAAAAGCGAGGGTAGGAATAAAAAGTTACACCTTATCCTGTCGGACGTGACGCGGTCGACTTGTCCTTTAATTCATCTCTTTCGCACTTGCTCTGGCCGTCTCTTTCTAATGAGGGGCTTTCGGCATCGAAAAATCTTCTATGGCTCGAGGCCAAAGAGGCTCCAAGTCATATTTCTGATCTGTTTTAACCCCGTCAAGCCCGGCGGCTGAGCACCAACCGGGCGCGTCTCCAGGTGGCGGATAGGAGAACGCCCGAAGGGACCCCGGCTCGAGGGATGATACCCGAGGCCGGGTGCTCTTCGAGTAGTGGTGGCTAATACACTGTGTGTGGAAGGCCCCACCGCGGACCAACTCTCCAAGCCGAGGTGTAAGCTACCGTGCTAATGGCTGCATGGCGCAGGGAGTGCTGCGTCTCTTACGGTGCCTCCCGGATACCGGGCGTCCTCCGGGTAGTATAAGCCAAGCCCCGGTCATACGCGGCTCTGTCCGGGTGATATCGCACTACCGCGGAACTCGTGGGAACAAAATGGATCTAATAAACAGTACACCACCAAAAATAAACCTAATTGAAGCACTCCAGGGGGTGGCTTTGTCTCAAAGCGAACCACAGGAGGCACCCAACGCGGGGGCGGGCCCATCAAAAAGCCCACCCAAAACCCGCATTAGATATAACGGCGCCGCAAGGCGTCGCTACAAAAAACTGATGAGAGAGGGGCTAACTGCTAACCCCCGAGCCTCCAGTGCTAACTCTAAGCCGGAGGACGGGACTGCAGAGGCCCCTGGGGCTCCTAAACGCCCCAGACAAGGGCCAAACACCCCAAGCCCCTCCCATCAGGCGACAGGGAAAAGACCGAAAGTCTCCGACCAAGGTTCTTACGCCCAGGCCACGAAAGGACTCCTCAGGCTAGCCCTCATAATAAGGGGCTACCCTGACAAAAAACTTGAAGCCGGCGACATAGAAGCCATCCGGGACAAGATTGTGGACGCCATCATGGAAATTCCTGTTGGCACTAAAACACCATCCTTTACCGGCAGCTGGGAGAGGGACGGTGCAATCGTCTTCTCGTGCGCAGATGAGGAGACGGGGAACTGGCTCAGAAGCCTTTCCACGGACTTACTCGTCCAAGGTGAATCCGTGTGTGTGCTGCCGGTCGATGAGCTGCCCAAACGCCATCGAGTGGTGGTCCACGTGGAGGAGCCCAAGTACACTGTCGAGAAAGTACTTCTACTCCTCGACAAGCAAAACCCAGGTCTGAAGACCGATGGGTGGGCCGTCGCCAGGGGGAGCACGAAGAAGGATGCCTCGAGCGTCCACTTCGCCTGTCTGGTGAGTGACTCCTCATTGGCCACTCTCAGGGCCTGCAACTTCCGACCCTACTGTGGGCTAGCACGGGCATCCGTAAGGCTGCTCGATAATAAGCCTAGGAAGGAGTCGGACGCAGTGGAGGGAACGGAAGGAGGTACAGCAAAATGAACCACCTAAAAGTCCCCATAATCCAGATCAACTTGCACCACAGCAAAAGCGCCTCGGCGATATTAACCAGGAGCATGGCTGTGGCGCAGACAAGTATAGCACTAATCCAAGAACCTTGGATTGTTAGGGATACTATAAGTGGATTAGGAGGTTGCGGAACCATTCATAAGGCCCAACCGACTCGGAAACTCAGGACCTGCGTGGTCACTAAGGGCGTCACAGCCACTTTTCTGCCACAACTCAGCGGCGATGACCTAACGGTCGTTTTAACAAAAATCAACTTGACAGGAGACAGAACGGTGGATCTACTCATTGGGTCAGCATACATGCCTTATGACTCCACTGACCTGCCACCGCAAGAAGATATAACCAACCTAGTGACATATGCGAAACAACGCGGGCTCCAACTCCTTCTGGGTTGCGATGCGAACTCCCACCACGTGTGCTGGGGTAGTTCCAACATAAACCCGAGGGGGGTAAGCCTGCATGACTTTATCCTAGGCAATGAACTCACCATCCTCAACAGAGGAACAGAACCTACCTTCATAGACTCAAGAAAACAGGAGGTACTGGACATAACGATCTGCACAAAAGAAGTGGCCGACCTGGTTCAAGACTGGAGGGTCTCAGATGAACCCTCAGGCTCGGACCATAGGCAGATCCATCTAACGCTTCGGCACTCATTGGAAATTCAGTGGGCTCGCAACCCTAGAAATACCAACTGGGAAGGATTCGATAGGGACCTGGCTATCAAGCTCACCACGGTTCCGAATCGATTCCACACCAAAGAGCAACTAGAAACAGCTGCACTATCACTGTCTAATGCCGTTATAGACGCCTACGAGCAGAATTGCCCTTTGAAACAAAAAAACCTCTCAAAAAAGGTCCCATGGTGGAACCCAGAGCTGACCAAGCTCAGGCTTACCCTGAGAAGGTGCTTCAATAGGGCGAGAAATCACAACACTAACTCGCAACATCTTTGGGAGGAATACAAAAACGCCCGAAAGGAATACAACAAGGCCATTGTTAAAGCCAAACGAAGAAGCTGGAGGGACTTTTGTGAGAGCGTGGAAACAGCTTCCGAAGCCTCCAGGCTCAACAAGATCCTCAGCTCTAACAACCGCCCCCAGCTGGGATGCCTTAAACGACCAGACGGGGGACACACAAGCGACACCAAGGAAACCTTGAAGCTCCTAATGGAAACACACTTTCCGGGCTTCCAGGAATCCTCACACCCAATTACCGCAGGGGAGAACTCCAAGAGGCTCCACAAGCCCAGGGAGTGGGCCCTTGCAGCCAAGATAGTTAATCCAAAAGCAGTAGAATGGGCCGTGAGCACCTTCGACCCTTACAAATCACCTGGACCGGATGGAATATACCCAGTCCTACTACAAAAAGGGTTAAGCCAGCTGCTGGGCCCTCTAACAAAGGTACTCAGAGCGAGCATAGCCCTCAGACACGTCCCTCATGCCTGGAGCAGCGCAAGAGTCACGTTCATTCCAAAGGCAGGCAGGAACGGCCACATCTTTGCCAAAGACTACAGACCCATTAGCCTCACCTCCTTTCTCCTGAAATCACTGGAGAGACTAGTTGACGGCTACTTGAAAAACAACCACCTAGCTCTTCAACCGCTTGCTGATGCTCAGTATGCCTATAGGGAGGGCAGATCTACGGACACTGCCCTACTTCACCTGGTGAGCACAATAGAGACACAGTTAGCGGCGAAAGGTTACGCTCTGGGAGTATTCCTGGACATCGAAGGAGCATTTGACACCACATCATATGCAACTATAAAAAACGCTATGCACAGACGAGGAATACCAGAGACCATTATTGACTGGACATTGAGTATGCTATCAAATAGGAATCTGACCGTCTATCAAGGCGACACCTCCATCACGGGAATCCCTGCTAAGGGCTGTCCACAGGGTGGAGTCATCTCCCCCCTCTTGTGGAGCATCGTTGTAGACGAACTCCTAATAGATCTACAAAACCTAGGCCTCTCTGTCTACGGCTACGCTGATGACGTGGCCATAGTAGTCAGAGGAAACTTCCTATCAATACTTAAGGAGCTCATGGACAAAGCACTTAAGACCACCCAAGACTGGTGCCAGGCCAGAGGTCTATCCGCTAATCCAAGCAAGACTAAGGCCATGATTTTCACCAGAAAATACAAACCCGAACCCGTTGAGTGTCTCAAGCTCTGGGATAAGGAGATAGAATACGCTACAGTAGTTAAATACCTTGGAGTCTATCTAGACCCAAAGCTCAATTGGAAGCACCACCTCGAGCGCAAGAGAACAACCTTCTATGCCTCGTTGTGGACGTGCAAAAGAGTCATGGGAAAAACCTGGGGGTTCAAACCCAGGGTCGCCTTATGGCTCTACAGGGCAGTACTGCTGCCTAGACTAACCTATGCTGCAATAGTCTGGTGGTCCAGGGTGAAAAAGCTTGAGACAGTAAAAATGCTTAAAAGCCTTCAAGGTAACTACCTGAGGGCTGCAACTGGCGTCATGAAGACCACCCCAACAGCGGGATTAGAGGTGGCACTCTGCTGCCCGCCTCTGGACAAGCTCATCATCCACTCCGCCAGACTTACAGCATACAGACTGAAGTGTTTGGGCGAGTGGAAGCGTGGAGGGCACAATCATCCTGAGCTAAACCTCCTCCACAAAAGCCCATTCACTCTGACCCAGGATCGACTACGGAAAAAAATTTCGGTAGAGAAATCCTATAAAATCCTAATCCCCACCAGGGAAGAATGGAAAAATCCGCAGTGGCTTCAAAGCCACAACGCAGACGCCTGGTTCACCGACGGCTCAGGAACAAATGGACGTTTTGGGGCAGGCGTGTACGGACCCAAAACCAACCACAGAATCAGCATCCCCCTTGGACAATACGCTACGGTTTTCCAAGCCGAGGTACTTGCCATATTGGAATGCATAAAACTACAAAGTCGACTTGAGGTAAAAAACAGACAAATCCTCATCTGCTCTGACAGCAGAGCAGCACTGGACGCTCTGGCTAAAGCCACCACAGAATCTTCTGTGGTCTGGGACTGCATGCAGGAGCTCAACAAATTGGGAAAATCCAACAAAATCACCCTAATATGGATACCGGGTCACCAAGGCATACCCGGAAACGAAGAGGCCGACAGACTGGCAAAACTGGGCACACTGGATTGCCCAGTGGAGCCAGCTGTAGGGGTCCCCTTCGCTACAGGTAAGAAAATCATCAGGGACTGCTTGGAGCAGGAACATCGGGCTTCCTGGAAACAGAGTCAGGGATGTCGCCAGGCAAAAGCCATGATGGAGCAACCACTACAGAAGAAAACCAAGGCCCTACTTGACATGAGCAAGAAGAACCTTAGAACCACTATCGGTCTCCTCACCGGACACACGACCCTTAGAGCTCATCTATTCAACCTTGGCTTGACTGAGAGCAAGGATTGCCGAATATGTGGCGAGGAACCTGAAGACAGCATACACATTGTTGGCCGCTGTCCAGGGCTCGCCGCCAAAAGACACAGTTTACTGGGACGAGCCTTTCTCGAACCCAGCGATCTGCCCAACTTGAAGGTCAGTGACCTACTTAGTCTGGTAAGAAGTACCGGGCTACTAGCTGACAATTGACCTAACCACACAGTGGGTAGTTACAAAAGACCTTACAGATCTAGGTGACATCAAGGGCTGGAAACAAGCCCCCCACTCCATCTACTACTACTACTACTACTACTAACCCCGTCAATACTAGCTGGAACTATCTTCCTTTAACATATAGCCTTACATCTTACTTATAGTCAGATGGAAACTTACGGTTAGATGGATAGTAGAAAACCTACAGCACTGTCAATCACCCAAATACCTGACAGTGACCCTCGACCGTTCTCTAACTTACAAATCCCATTGCCATGTAACGATCCTTAAGTATCGTACATGCCAGTCAACAAATGCATTGAATTTCAGTATTATGCACTGACGTCAATACAGCTATTGTTCCACCTCGTGAAGCGCTGAATTAGCACGAATTTTAACTACTTTGTCAAATCAGTAACATTGAACAACATTTTTATTCGGAATATTTTGGATTGCGTCATTTTTCAGCCTTTATAAGGCGGCTAAAATAGAACCAGCTCATCCAGGGTATCATTCTTCGAAGCGATCATTCGAGAAATGATACCCTGGATGAGCTGGGTCAACGGGTCCGACCATTTTGGGTACCTCTTCCTTCCTTCGTCATATCGAGACGAGCAAGCATCAGTCTGAACTCCTACAGACTCGAGCCGTGTCGTGTACAAGATACTCTGAGCACAAACTATAATACTTATCCATGCACCCTCGTAACTTCAGGCAGATAGCCACCGCATTCACGTCAACCCCTAACATTTTCGGGAAGCGTTAACAAACTGGCAATATAAATCACTATAAATTCCTTTTGATACAATAAATACCTTCTGATATACATACATTCAATCGACTTTCAATGCGGAGATAACTCGCAAGTTGACACCACCTCCTCACATCAAACAACTTGGAGTCTAGTGAGGGGTGGCCCAACACAGCCACAATACGAAACAAAAGGTGACAAAACACGAAATAGCATCATCAGGAAACAATCTGGGAGTACATACGGAGACAGCCCACTACATTCAGCGCCTCAGCTCTAAACATATGTATACATTTTCGCCGCGCAAAAATGTTCGACACTGCTACAAACGATTATGCAAGAATTGCTTCCAGCTCCCTTAAACCTACTCTAATCGAAAAGACTTTTCCGCTCATCGGAATCGCTCACCCTGCAATATCTCGTCATGTCCTGGTTGATTCAGAATGCCTAAACGTGACAGATGACCCAAGACAACCACTGTACGGACAAAAGACCCAAGACAACCACTGCACCGACAAAGATCAAACCACAACCTAGTCAAATCGCGAAAGTCATTCATGAGCCGCATACAACTACTCCAAGGCAGTCAATTGATGAACCGCATCTTTCAATGGAAGGCTTCAATAGCACTGGGGTCCCATCTCTTATACACAACCTGGTGTAGTCTAAATAGACTGAGGGTGGATGTGAAGAGATGCAGGGCCAATCTCGTTTGCTGGGGCTACACGGAGAACCCAATATGCAACTGTTGAACGCTGCAGGATGAAGAAAACCTCCGATCCTGCCAGCAGCTGTCAGCCTCCACCACACACCGGGACCTACAAGAGGCGAGCGACAAATCCACCTAGGCCGCATATTTTTGGAGAGACCTAACCTGAACGAGAAATCTGGCGCAGCCGGTATGTACAGGTGAGTTTTTATTAATCGGCATCCTTCAAGGGGGTTAATCAGTACGAGCAACTAAACAACGTTTATTAAAAAAAATGGGAAAAAAAAATTAATAAAAAATGGTTTTCGTTTTTTTTAAAAATTTATAAATTTGAAGAACTTGACTGTTAAATAGAAGTTTAAAAAGCGCTTGAGCGCTTTGCGCCATTTATTGGTATGTAGAATATAGCTAATAAATTATATTAGCGATATTTTACCTACCGCTAGATGGCTTTTAAGCTATTTTTCAAAAAAAGAAAATTTTCGAATTTCCAAAAAAAAAAAACATTTTTGTGTTGATTTTCCCACAATTTTTTATCAAAAGTTGCTTACCTGCTCGTACTGATTCACTCCCTTCAAGGATGCCGGTTAATTAAAACTCGCCCCGTATATTGTAGCCGCGTAAAATAACGAAAAGTATCTAATATTCTTTATTTTCATTGCCCAATGGAAAGTATTGCGAATGCGTAAAAAAACAAAATCGAGGTGTAAGCGGAAATATCCATTTTGATCCCCCCCCCCCCCCCCCACCTACTAGATTAGGACTATTTCCAGACTGAAGTCTGTCTGTAAGTCTCTGTGTGTGTGTGTGTGTCCGTGTGTGTGCGTGTCTATGTGCGTGTGTGCGTATTGCTTTACTATAGCGCCTAAACGCTTCATCCGATTAAGCTGAAATTCGGCATGCAGGCAACATTCGGTCATGGCAAGAGTTGAAAAGTTGAAACCAGGGTCCTAGAAGCCGCGCTAATCATATTTCAATTTCGAAATATTGCAGTTAGAGACATGAAATTCGGTACACAGATTTATTTTATTTATTTATTTATTTGTATCAAACATAATTATAAAACGCATAAAAATGGTCATAACGGTGCGAAGAAACAACGGCCCACATTCACATGACCATGCTCAGCGTATACCCAACTAGGCCAAATATAGCCTGTATCTGGGCATACGACTTACTTTCTGACTTAGGTGGAGAAGCCTAACTGACGTAGGTACTCATATAGATACATATACACATACACACATACATATACATACATACACAAATATATAAATATAACGATCTAAATATATTATAGTATTATTCTTTTGCATTATATTACAATATAGTACATTTTGTTTAATATCTTATATCATATTATATAGTATAATAGTAAAGTTATGCAGAAATATATATTTTTTTTTTTAAGATATGACTTGCAGCAGTTCTTTCTCTGTCCTTGAACGACCTATGTCGTCAAGCCATTTTTTTATATTTTTTTTTAATAAAATGGTATTTTCTATTTCCTTTATTTTGTCATCAAGGCGGTTGAATATTTTAGGTGCTATATAGTTGAATTGTCTTTGGGCAAATGAAGAATTAACTCGGGGAACGGCATAATTCAGACCTGCAGATGCTCTTGTAGTTCGGTGTTGCTGGCTTCGTAGTCGTTTATCTGAGGTTCGATGGAAGAACACGAGTGACTGTTTCACAAACAGCTGGCGTATGTCTAAGACATTACTTTCTTTGAATAGCATGTTGGAGTCATATCGTGGGGGCCTTCTATTGATTACCCTCAACAAAAGCTTTTGGGCTTTCACTAGAGGATCCAAGACAGATTTTACACATGCTCCCCAAGCTATTATTCCGTGTACCCATAAACCCTGACACAGGGCCATATAAACCATATTTAGGGATTTCTTAGAAAGGACGTTGCGTAATTCTCTAAAGACGAAAACTAGTTTCCGAGACCTCGAAGAGAGTTGTAATAATTGGTTATCCCAGCTCAATTTAGAGTCTATTAGGACACCCAGATACTTGACTTCGGTTTTTTCTTGGATATGGTAACAAGCGCAGGATGGTTGCCTATTACAGTGGTAAGAGTGGATTGTCAATGATGGAGGAGGTGTGATGACTACAGGACGTAATCCAAACACAATGAAATTGCTTTTTGAGGCATTCAGAGTTAGGACATGTCTATCAAGCCATGCTTTCACACTGTCCAGGCTATTTTGTGCCTTGGGGGTATGGCGGAGGCGCTTATTTACTTGCCGGGAAAGTTTTGGGATGACAAAACCGATTTCTTTATTTCATGGTAATATTATATACATATCGGTATTGTTCGCATTTTCGAAATAAGCACGGAAATAAATGTTAATTGAACAAAATTAAATCATAGACAATTTCCCGAAAAAAGTAAGCGGAGCAATTACCGCGGAAAACATTCAGCCATCCATCAACCCTTTTAAAATACAAAAAAATACGACTTACTTCAGTATACTGATGCGCTCCGTTGATGGATCGGTAAAACTCACCCAACCTGAAAAAAAAAACAAAAAGAAACAATCTTAATTTTATATTAAAATATGCATGACATGGGACAGTTGGTCGCACCACTTGATTTGCGTATCCAATACATTTTTGAAGAAAGCAATATAAAATTCCAATTTTAATTCGTTATATAGTATGTTTTACACAAAATCGATGTCATAGTGTTGATTACGAACTTTTAGAAAGAATATTGGCAGTTTCGTTCTTAATCCACGGTTATTGGTGTAAAAAACCGCATATTCGCTTTTTGTTCTGTTTTTTTTTTTTACCCACAAGGCATATGCTTTTTTGTGAAACCCGCCTTGTTGCCTAGTCATTATCTTCTAGGTGGGCATTTGTAGCATCACGCCAAAAACTCAGGCGGTCACCCATCCCAACATTGACCGCGCCCGCCGCAGAACCGGTGTCAACGGGGCTACGAACTTGGAGATTAATAATAGAAAACAAACATTATAGCGGTGTCTAGGGTCTCTTTTTATGTATATAATTATTGTTAACAAGACAACGAGAATTAAAAAGTTTTACCTTGAATAAGATGAGAGCACACGAACTTCTCGGAGTAAACTGAGACGTAATTTCTCCACCCTCTATAATTCGGCGTATTTGGAGTATAAGTTGAGTAGTGTTACAGAGGAAGGAGATTTCCTGCAGTCGGAAAATGTTCACCTCGATATACATATGTGCACCCAACAATATTAACAATTATATCAGATGAATCGTGTTAAATAAATAAATAAAAAATATCGAAACTAAAGAATACATAATTGCATGGAAAATAAATAACAAAAATAAAAGATCAAAACTGATATTCATAAAAGGATAATATTTTTGTCCATCGCGTAAATGGGTGTATCATATTTCAAAGATATCACAAAAACATAGTTTAAACATTCTGGACAAATGGGAGATTCAATGGGAGATCTCTAACGGATTGGTTGTTGGAGGTGGGTAGGGACGGTTTAGGGAATATGTTGACTGTTGTATTTTGAATGATAGTATTTAGTACTTAGTATTTAGTTTTTCCATGATAATTTTAAATGACTATTATAGGTATGTGAGCGTCATATCAATATGTAATTGATTTACATATGTATATTATTTTAGTTTTTATTTTATTTATTTTGGTTTTATTATTATTTTCGTATAAATATATGTATGTGTATGTGTGATATGGATATATATTTTATCTATAGATGTATATAAGTATCTATCCATATTTGTATATGCGTAAATATTTGTAGTTTTATATTTCTCGATTTAAAAATAAGTACTAACTGTAGATTAAGTTGACAGTGCACACTAAATATCATCATTAAAAGTCTGCCTTAGAACAGGCCTAGGCCTAGTTAGGCGACTGTGTCAATCATAAAAATAATGTCGCATCAATTTCTTGCTAACATCTTAATCAACTATGACATTAACTTTTTACTAGATGTGTTACTACTAAATAAATAAATAAATAAATAAAATATGTAAATCAAACTACTAAAGATAATTTTATTTAACTGGTAGTGATTCCTTGTATGATAAATGGGGCTTGTATTTTTAATAAATAAAGTTATTAAAACATATAACAGGCTTTCAAATGAGATTCAAAAATAATATACACCAGAAATAAAGTTTAAAAATTCAACAAAATATAGAGAACTCCCCGAAGAAGCCAAATATAATTATTATCAAATAATACTACAAACTTTGTTAATCTTTATTATTAAGTGTGCCATTTCCCGTCAATTGGTGGATTTCCATATCGGTCGTGATTATTTCTTCTTGCAAAATAGTGTGTAAATAGATTGCATTACATTTCGTCCTGTTTACCCTGGAGCTATTGGGTCCTGTTGCAGTTTGGCCACTAAGACCCATGTGTAGGGTCAGCCAAACGCACGGGTCAACACGTATCCGACAGCCTCCACGCAGAAGTGCGAGCCCGGGTTGGACTATGGCCTGCGGCCAGTCTCCCCTAGGAGTCAACCTTCCAGCGGTCCTGGTCGGATTGCGCACCGTGCGGCGCAACCAATCGATTATGCATTCCGACTGACAGCCGGGGGATTCTGGAAACAACTTGGGTTGTCGACTACAACGGGCGAGCTCGTCACCACAGGGAGTTTTAACGATTAGTCGTTCTATCTCCCTGGAGTGAGCGTAGAGGACTTAGGACAAAAACAATCCACCGTCTAGCTACGCCACAACCCGTTAGAGACCATCGCCTTACAGCGAGATAGCCAGTTATGTTACGTTATGTTATGTTACCTGGCCGGCCCGACACTCGCGCCCTAACTTCCAATTGTGACCAGATTTCTCCGTCTCCCGACTGGTTCCGAGTTCGAGGTCGCTTGCGCAATCCTCTCCCTTACGAAGCGGTGAAACTGTGTATACCGAATCTATCGCGGACCATGGCGTCCTTTACCCGCCTCTTACCCAGGATCGGATGGCTGATGGTCATTTCAAGAGCAGTCGCCGTAAGGTACGCAACCACCCCCGCTCTATAGGAAACAATACAGCTTCCAGACTCCCCCGACTGTTAGTCAGAGTGCACAATCGATTGGCTTGCGCCGCACGGTGCGCAGACCGTCCAGGAGCGCCAGAGGTTTGATTCCCAGGGGAAACTGACCAAGGCCAGAGTCCTACCCAGGTTCGCACCCCGTGCGTGGAGGCCGTCGGATGGGTGTTGACCCGTGAGAGTGACCGACCCTGAACACATGGGTCTTCGTGGCCAACCCATTATGGGCCCATTAGCTCCCAAACATTAGTCTGGAAACATATTGAGATGTCAACCACAACGGGCGAACCCGTCACCGCAGGACGTTTTAACGATTCTTCGTTCTATCGACCGTGCAGTGAGCGTAGAAGACTTTGGACATAACAAATCCGACGTCTAGCTACGCCACAACCCGCAAGAAGCCAACGCCTTTACCGCGAGATAGCCAGTATGTTACCTGGCGGGCCGACACTCGCGCCCTTGCTTCCAATTGTGACCAGATTTCTCCAGTCTCTCGATTGGTTCCGAGTTCGAGGTCGCTTGCGCGGTCCTCTCCCTTACGAAGCGGTGAAACGGTGTGCACCGAATCTATCGCGGACGCTAGTCGGAGAGCATAGTCGATTGGCTTGCGCCGCACGGTGTGCAGACCGTCCAGGGACGCCAGAGGTTTGATTCCCAGGGGAGACTGGTTGACCCAGTGTCCTACCCAGGATTCGCACCCCATGCGGGGAGGCCGTCGGATGGGTGTTGACCCGTGAGTGTGACCGACCCTGAACACATGGGTCATCGTGGCCAACTCATCATGAGCCCGTTAGCCCCCGATAGAGAAGAGCAGTGGGGATAGGACACACCCTTGCGGGACACCAGCTGTAAGCTCGAGCAAGTCTGATTGGCCCTCAGACGATTTAACACACTGGTAGCGTCCGCGCAAGTAGGAGTCAAACCAACTCACCACTCCTCTAGAGATATTGAGCGATCGGAGTCGCTCAAGGAGAAGTTCAAAGTCGACAGAATTAAATGCGCTACTGAAATCAAGCAGCGTGAGAATAGTTAGTTTTCTATCATTCATAGCGCGTCTAATGTCATTTCATGTCAATTTTCATGTCTTCATTAGTACCCTTGAGGCTTATAGACGGAGATTTTGAAGGCCCAACTAAAGCACATACGATACTATGGAGCAATATAAGGGCATCTTCAACAAGATTTTGCCGTCCAATCAAGTTCCAGTTCGTTCACGAAACTGTTGAAGTTGCTAAAAAGGAAAAAGAACACATTCAATAAAACCAAATATGAAAATGATGAAGGCGCAGTGATAGAAATTACCCATAAATTACTTTTTACTATAGTTGACGGTAAAATTTTCAATTCTCTAAGAGATACAAAGTCGACATTGCGATGTTTTTTATGTGGTTTAACATCTTAATACTTTAATAATATTAGTAAATGCGTGAATACTAGTATAAAGCAGGATAATTTAGAATTTGGAATGTCCACTCTTCACGCCTGGATACTTTGAGTTTTTACTCAATATATCATACAAATTGCCATTACAGAAATGGCAAGCTCGAGGCGCAGAGAACAAAAAAATAATAGATAGAAGGAAACATGAAATCAGGGAAAAATTTTAATCGAAATTGAGTGTAATTATCGACAAACCTAAACCTGGATATGGCAGCAGTAACGATGGGAACACGGCTCGACAGTTTTTTTTGAAAATGCTCAATCAGATGAAACGAAGAATACACACAGATACACAAAAGTGCGTTCACAATACTTTCATTCTGCCGAGAAAATATTAAAATGAAAACACTCGATTTCATTCGGATATGAATCAGTAGCGCAATGCCCTTGAATAGACGTGGGCTCGCCTTAAAAATATCCAGGTCTGACGCTGTCTAACATAGCGCGTTTATGTACCGTAAGCCGACTTCACCGGCTTAGGTTGGTTCGCGTGGACGGCTCCGCAAATAGATCGGGTGACTGAGCTGGATTATAATTGTATGGAACAAAGAGACAATCCTTCGCTAGCACGCTAGAATTATCAACTCTGTCCAAGATCAGCTTAGAAACGCTTTTAAGAATAGGCCCATCGCGTCGCCTAAATCTTAGAAGTTGTCGCGTGGCTCGATCCGGCGACGTCGCTGCTATACCATTGGCCGCGTCCACCCGGCAACAGCGCATTCTTCGATTCAAATTTATTTTCCACTCGCAGAGTTGGAAAGTTTCAATGATTGAATGCGGAACTTGGGATGAAGTTGAAGTTGCATCGGATGTGGGCGAACAGAAGGCAAGTTGTGCGGCGCTCTCCGGTCGACCGGTCGCCCGACGCCGTCGCCTGACGCCGTCGCCCGGCAGCGGCCAATCTGATCGGAAAATTTCGCAAATAAATATATTACCCAAGTCGCTCTAGCGCAGGGTTTATTTAGCAAACGGTCACTTAAATAAAATATTTGCATTTCAAATAGTAGCATTAAAATCACCATTAGTATCTTTCACAGCTGTACCTAAAACCATCGAATAAATAAAGTTTTTGTAAAAACAATGGCGAAAACCACATTAATTTTAACTGTTTTTCACTTTTGAAGCTGTACCTAGCTGGTTCCATCCTAGATCCACACAAGGTTTTTTAAAAGCAATAGCAAAGCACATAATACATACTTATGTTTATCTTCTGAAGCTGTAAAATTTGGCATATTAGATACAGATTTGTAATCTTTTTATTTTTATTTTTAGACAGTTTGCGACCCCCCGGGGGTCTCTTTGCGACCCCCAGGAGGTCGCGAAACACCAGTTGAAAGCACTGGATTGTACCATCGTTACTAATAAGTATTATTTATTTAGAAACGCTGAAATTTTATAGTGAATCCAATGATAAAATAAGACAAATTAGCCAAAATAAATTATTAGTTCTGAAAATCGGTACAGCTTTTCCTCAAGATATCCTGATGAATACCCTGAAAATCGACGAGGGTGGGGTTGAGACAGGGTAGGGAGGAGGAGTGTTCAAATGTTCTCTGCGTCAGTTTTTCACATATAATTCAAAATCTTTATAGGATTAGCGTTATGACTACTCGTAAGAAAATAAACTACATACAATTTCTTACAAATAAGGCACGTCTTTTTCTACTGTCAAATCAACAAATCAGGAGCAGCAAGGAAGTCAAATAAGACAACAAGTTAATATATTCCTAAAAGAATAAAAAACACGACTCTCGTCACAGAAATTGTAATATTTTATTTATAATTACTTTCTGACGGATTTTTATGAAATATTTGTGGTTTAAGTATATATCCATATTATAGACACATGTATATTCCTGAAATTTATTCAATCAGACATTTCATTTGACACTACACGATATATTTATTTCTATGTATTGACATCTGGACATTTAGACAACTACTTACTTGATATTTGGACAGCTAAAGTAACCTTTGACACTCGGGATGACACAACGACTCTAAGAATACCACACACTTCTAAATCGGTTAAAGTGGTCAGAAGTTATGGTGTGATAAAAAACGGAAAACAAACATTGGTGAACCCTGAACACATTACACCCTTTCTTTGTTGGACAGTCGTGTAAAAAGCACGGCCTGTCCTCGGAGGGTCCGCAGCACGGGGCGTGGGCGCCGTGGGGCACTCTCCTCGCAGTTTACCGACTAAATTATTGGTCATATACTAAGAAAGCATAGAAACCCTTATTCTTTCGTATTATAAACTCAAATTCGCTGAGGGCTGCCTAATATTATTGAAGATATTAAGGGCACCCTCATGCATAGAAGATATTAAGCGCACCCTCACATTCAGATAAATCATAATAATAAAAAAAGCACCAAAACATTTTCTTTTCAAATAGGTGCTTTATATTTTTTTTGTACTTCTACAGATATTCCAAAATATTTTTTAACAAAAATAAAATATGCTGAGTACAATACCTGACTATATGATGAGTACAGTAGGTACCTAATAAATAAATAAATAATAAATATATAAAATTATTATCTTTTGGAAATCGTATATAACATTTGTATTCAAATGGCGAAATTACATCTCTAGGGCAATATACTATAGGTAGAAATTTACAAGCTACTGTAAGTAACAGGTATTTATTACAAACTTTTTGCGTCAAACTAGTTTGAGTATCGTACCTATTTTAAATACAAATAGACAAATATAATGAGTACAATATCAAAACTGAGCGAAATAATTAAAAATAAACGCGAATGATGAGAATCAAATGATTTAAATAGTGAAAATTATTTAAAACATTAATAAATAAAATGCTACAAAAAAAAACAAAATTACAGGGTGAGTTTTTAATTAGTGACATCCTTGAAGTGGGTGAATTGGTACAGGCAAATAAGCAACTTTTGTTATATATTTTTGGAAAAATAAACAACATTGTTTTCAAAAGCTTTGAAAAGTAGCGTAAAGAGAGTTGAGCGCACTGCGCCATCTAGCGGTAGGTAAAATATCGCAAATGATGTTTATTTATTAAAAAAAAAAAAATAATATATATTTTTGGTAAATTTTAAAATTGTGACCGATAAATAAAAGTTTGACAAGCGTTAAGCGCTGTGCCATTTAGCAATAGGTGAAATATCGCGAATAAACAATACTATCGCGAATAAACAGCTCAGATCTTTTTACAAGCTTTTATTTACCTTGCAATACAAATTTAGTGTTTTGATTTGTATTATAATGTTATTTATTTATAATTATATATTATTCAATCTTAAAATAATAATTAAAACAAATAATTAATTAAGTACATTCATTTATTATAAAAATAAAAAGTTTTTTCACGTTAATTAGGCTAATTGTTACATAAGTTGTATTACTTATTTTAATTGCTCTGACCCGCCTAGATAAGGGACAGTTTAGTCCTAGTTAGGTGGGCAATGAGCATTAGCTGCATTTCGGTGTTCAATTTTTCCGAGTTACTTCTAACATTGATAACAATGAGGCTAAATGTACAAAAATGAAATGAATAAAGTATTAAACCTTAAAAAAATATATGCTACTATGTTTGTTTGGTCAAAGGTCCTAAATTTCATAAGATATTTATATCAAAGGACTTAGGTCAAATATTTCAAGCTGAATTAGAACCACTTCATATTATCCTATGAAATTGAAATTTTACAGGATGGCTCAGTTCCGATGAGAATGCATTTTTATGGTGAGAATGACCTGCTTCTAGAACCAGAATCGGCTGCCGACGAGGCTACTCTTCCACGGTCAAGGGCACATACACAAATTTGTATACGTATTCAATTATGATAGCGCGTTCTAAATTTCACCATGACATGGCTGCTGCATCCAGGGTTGACTCCCGACGAGGGGACTCCACAACGGTCAGCAGCACAGAAACGAAATTTTGTATACGCATTCAATTATGATAGCCCGTTGTAAGCTTCACCGCGATAGGGCTGCTGCACACAGGGTTGGCTCGGGACAGAACATTTTAATAAAAGCTTGTTTTTAAAAAAAATATTTATACTGTTAACATAATTATTATACTAGTTTTCAATACAATAAATGTTTGAAAGGTTTTTTTTGTATTTTTTTTCCATTTTTCTAATTAAAAGTGGCTGTTTTGCTCGTATTGATTTATTCACTTCAAGGATGTCAGTAATTGAAAACTCACTCTGTATAAGTATTTAAAAATGTCAAAAATAATTTAAAAAAACAAAATAATCATTAGGTAGCTACTTTTATACTCTCAAAACACGTATACTCCCAAAATGAACATGTTTGTTAACATCATTTTATTTGATCGAATATTTCTTTAATTTAATTCCCCTGGTTAATCGGATTCCCAACATATTAAAGTTGTCTCCTTCTAAATTTTATAATGTGAATCACTCATCAAGAATTTTAATTCTGAAATAGCGATAAATTATGAAATCCTTCAGGATATCGCGTCATTATCAAATACCCCAAGGCTTATTGTTGTTACAAAGTATAAATTGAAAAATTCATAAAATATATATGTTGTATACCTATATGAAATCAAAGACTATCGCGATTGTTTGACATTATAAATAAGTATCTTATTTATAATGTCAAACAACCGAAATAGTCTTGGTTGAGTCTAGCCTGGACATTGGCGGTTGCAAAATCGCCGAGACGTCGGGTGCTACAAACTTCTTGCGGTAAATTCGTTTTTATCTTATTACACGACTGTCCGGTAAAAAAGTAGTGTAATGTGCTCATCTATGTATGTTTTTTGTTTTTTTATTCTACCATAACTTGTAAACGCTCGAACCGAATTAGAATTATATCGTATTACTAGCTGACCCGTGCCCACTTCGTTGGGCGGTAAACATTTTTACTTGTGATGAAATTATGAGTGTGGTTTGGTTAGTACTGAGTGCTATGATTTATTTCCTGACTGCCAAAAGGAGGGTTATATTTTTACTGCATATGTATGTATGTATTTGCATGCCAATTTGGATATATTACCGGGTTTCAAATGAGCGAATGAAATGATTATGACTGAATAAATTGTGTTTACTTTAATTTAAAAACTTCTCTGTATACTATATTAGATGTAATATTATTTGGTACCAAAATATATTGTCTTTCATGAGTTTCAACGCGAGATACGGTCGCGGTTCCATACCTATGTCGAATTATCTCTTTAACCATTTATGCAGTAAAAAGGAAAGTATATGCAGTAAAAGGAAAAAGTCTTTTGTTTTAAACACTTGAGACGATAAATTTACTTATTTTGATAAGAATTCATAATTTTTGACAATATGACCAATAAACGTGATTAATTTTTTTTTTAAATATAAAAAACTACTTTTTGTGACCTAAATATGAAAGTTAGGCATATGCTGTCGCAGAATTTTTTGTAGGCATTATTAATCTCTACAACTTTTCTCTAGAACTCAATCATATATCTCTCATCGTTAAGGCAGCGTTCATTTTCATTCGACCGTTTTTTTCTCCGACTTGCAAATCCGACTACCACGAAAAAAACTTTTCATTTTTCGGATTAATATACAGCCTATGACAATCACAACTAACGTGGCTTTCTATTGGTGAAAGAATTGTCAAAATCGGTTCAGTAGATCCAGAGATTACTCCCTACAACCTCACAAACTTTACCTCTTTATAATATTAAGTATAGATTACAATCTCATGTCATCCTGAGTGTCATAACCTTAACTGTCCAAATATCAAGCTAATAGTTGTCTAAATGTCTAAATCTCCAAATGTAATTAAGTTAATGTAAATCGTGTTTAGTGTCAATAAAAGGTCTGATTGAGGACATTCCGAAAATAATATGTATCTATCTAGATAAATACATAAATCAAAAGTATTTCATAAAAAAAACTGTAATAAAATATAATTATAAATACAGTAGTTCACTTTTTGTAACGGCAGTCGTCTTTTATTATTTCGTTTAATATACTTACTTGTTTTTAATATATATTGTATGTAGTCGCTTGCTTTGGACGCTGTTCTGATCAGAAAATTTAGCAAATAAAATATACCGATATCACGGTTGCCAGATGCCCCAATAACTTTTCAGGGGGGGTCTCGCGGTGTGTTTAACTTGCGATGGGGAGAGCGCCGCCGTTTTCTTTTCGACTTTAATCATAATAAGCTTTCTTCCGAATTCATATTGACTCGACAGATTGAATTGTAAAATGGGGAAGTTTTATTGGGCGGACAATTTAAAGGTATGTATCAGGAGGTTAAAAGAGAACTTGAAAATTGAATACTAACTTCGATTGTGTTATCATGAGAAGAAGCAAAGCAATTAAAGCGAGAATACCACTAAAAGAGGAAAAGATGATCAATTAGAGCTGTCGACTACAATGGGCAAACCCGTCACCTCAGGAAGTTTTAACGAAATATGATCGTTCTGTCTCCCGTGAGGTGAGTGCAGAAGACGGTGGATAAAACAGTCCACCGTCAAGCTCCGCCACATGCCCGCAAGAGGCCAACGCCTCATCCGCAAGATAGCCAGGTATGTTACCCTGCGGGCCGACACTCGCGCCCTTACTATCAGTTGCAACCAGATTACTCCGGTCTTCTGACTGGTTAAGAGTTCGAGTCCTCTCCCTTACGTAGCGGTGAAAAGGTGTCTACCGAATCCATCGCGGACCACAGCATCCTTTGCCCGGCTGTGCACCCGGAATCGGGTAGCCGATGGTCGTTTCAAGAGCAGTCGCCGTAAGGTGAACAACTACCCGAGCACTATAGGAGATAGTAGTTTCCAGAATCCCCCGACTGTTAGTCAGAATCCACAATCGATTGGCTGACGCCTTACGGTGCGCAAACTGTATATATTACGATTTGATACCCCTTCTGAGACGGCGAAATGCATGTGGCGCCGATAGCATTGGCGGCAAAACTATTAGCAGTTAATCCTTCAAAAAAATTGAAAATCGAGTATTTACCATCGTTTATTTCCTGTTTTGACTGCAAGTTTTAAGATTCTGGGAATCTAAAACAGTAATTTCTGGAAAATCTCTGTGTGTCTGTTTGAAAACTTTATTGCACACACAAAAGGGTACAACACGTTGGGCCTATTGCCAAGTGGCAATATCTTTCGACCATACCGCCAGGATTATTGTGAATTATGAAAGCATAATTTTAACATTTAGTGAAATACATAAATGAATACACTTACAAAATAATTATCATAAAGAGAATACGACATGTGTCAACTCGTTATCGAAGGGAGGAAAGGAATATAAGGACAAGCAATGGAGACGGGAAGGGGGAGGGGGGGGTATGTATGAGTTAAATAAATGTGTCTCTGTGTCTGTCTGTCTCAGACTTTGAGTCTGTGTGTCTGTGGTCGCCATATCTGAGAAACTACACCACAAATTTGGAGCAAATTACGTACAGAAATACTTCATCGTAATTCCGTGATTTGAAAAGCTGATGTGGGTTTTACGCAATTTTGTTTTAAATTGGAGGCCTTTTCAAAATTTCAAAAATTAATAAATAAATGAATAACTTGTCCTAGAAGAATATGAAATATGGGGCTATTGTCCACCACTCTTGATTACGTCACTTTTCGACATGTCCAGTGAGCTTTGACATTTATAAACATAATTTTAAAATTGAATACTATATATCTCAATATCAACGCGAGAATGAAAAAAAAGTTTCTCTGAATTCTGAGAATAATTCCTCTGACTTTGTTCTAAATATCTGTAGTCGTTTACGAGTTCATTAAGAAAAATAGAATAATGGATAGATAATGAATACTTTGAAAATCATACCTAGAAACCGCGATTACTATAGCAAATAAAAATTAGTTACAGCGAAGAGAAGAAAACAAAATAGTTTGAGAATCGAAAGTAAATGCATTATAGCGCTTATTATATCCAATACAGCGACGCATTGTATGTCGCTTATCAAACGAAATTATATTAGACCGTAAATGAAGCAAATGTATTGTTTATTTCAATTTGGAAGCTATTGTAGTTATTTTGCTAGTGAATAAATAATAATTTTGACGCTGGTAATTTTTATAAGATTATTTATTTTTAATAGTGGTTGTAGAAGATGTATATTTATTAAAAGGATTTTTTAATCTTTCTAACCAATTTTTCTTTTATTTCTTTCTTATAACTTTCTTATTCGTTTCTTTTTGTTTTAAGCCTATAATAATTTTCTATTTAACCCCTGCAATCGCGAAGTAAAAATTCAGCTGTCACTTACGCCGGCGACATTTTCGCGCGTAAATTCGGCGCAAGTCAATGACCTTGAGTAAAACGACTATAACTTGTAAACCACTATACGGATCATAAAAAGAATAACTGTTAAATGATCGCATTGAAATTTGACACATAAAACATTACAACCTTATCGGTTCTAATCTATTTATCTATCTAGAAACGCGTTCTATTTTTTAAATGGATTTTTTGCAAGGTGACCGTTGGCTAACCAAAATTGATTAGCTCAAATCTTAGCATTTGTAAGCGTCAAACCAAGAATGGTTAACTCAAGTAGGAGGGGTTAATGGAATTTTATACATAATTTTTATGTCGATTTTACAATGGAATATCATTTTTTTAACGACCTCTTTTCAAAGAAAATCAGTTTTATGAGCATTTTACTAAACTTTAAAATTATTTATTGTATTATTTGAGCACTGTCCACCCTAGATGGGCTAGTCCCAGTTAGGCGACAGAATAAAATAAGCATGAGGTTTTATATCTCATTAGGTTTTGCATTATTATATCTCATTATTATATCTCATTAGGTTTTGCATTTTTATAAGCAAAATCAATGTTTTATAGAAATTATTTTTTAAATAAAAAAATAATTGTCACCTCTAATTGAAATGTTTTTATCGAATATCTCTTAGGAATCGAATGAGAATGAGAAAAACTTTTTGTACACCTCTTTTCACACCTCCTTGAATCAGTCGCCGCTGCAACTTATGGCGGGCGAAAATGAGTATGTAAAGGATTTCACGATTGAATGAATTTCACGATTTCTATAAATTTATTTAAACCAAATAAAATGTATATATAATTCAAAATCTCGATTTTGTGTCATGGTACAAAATAATGCCTTGAAAAAAGTATAACCCACCGGTAGTATAATATTTAATGCAAAATAGGAAAGGCCGATTTTCTTAACATCGTATCTTAGTAATAATATCATTTAATGCTGTCTTTTTCTCTTAAAAAAAAACCTATCCAACCATTGTAATAACGTCAAGTTATTGCTTTCATTTTATGACCTATCTCTCCTTTCAATATTTACGCCCTCTTTCTATATCGACGGCGGGATGGCATATTGACGTAAACGTATTTTTTTTTCGATTTCGCATTTATTATATTGCTGTGTTTTGTCTTCCGACGATAAAAATAAATCATTTTTTTTTAGTATTTTTCAGTGATCAAAAAACGTCTGATGCCAAAACGTGTGCGCCTCAATTTCATTCCCAAATAAAGCATGACTTAATATATTTAAAAAAATATATGGTTTTGACCTGAATGACCAGAGAGTTGTGACCGACTGACTGATTCATCATCGCCGAGCCGGAGCTGCTGAATATACAAATATAAAATTTTCTACAGAGGTTCATTGTAGGACGTAGGCACATATTAAGAAGTGATTTTAGAAGATTTTACTCCGAAGGAACTCTTAATCCCGATAAAATATCATATGGGTTTTACTCGAAAAGGTTCCCCATATGAATGCCTAAAAATTTGTTCAGGATTTTTCCCTAAACATCTTTTGAAGGGTATAATCGGAATTGAAGTGATCGAAAGAGGCTAAAATGTTTTTCTGCGGTTTTGGTAACATCTCTTAACTCCGATAAAATTTCAGGTCAGTTTTAACCAAAACTGGAACCACATATAAATGACTAATGACATTATTCTGGATTTTTCTCTAAATATATCTTAAAGGGAGCAACGGGGGTTGACGTGATCGAAAAGCGCTAAAATGTTTTAATGTGATTTCATTAATATCTCTTAATCCCGATAAAATATCATCTCGGTTTTGGTCTAAAAACGTTCCCTATATAAATGCCTAAAAAGTGTATTTAGGATTTTTCCCTAAACAACTCTTGAATTGAATAATCGGGAGTTGAATGAATTTGGGGAAATATACGAAAAATATCTGGAAAAAAATAATTTAGAGAAAATACTCGGCTATCAAAATGAAGTATTAGGTATTTAGAGAATTTTTGAAATTAAAGCCCTAAAAGGGTAAAAATAGAAAAACTACATTTCTGTAACAGGTTAAGGCATAAAAGTTAGTTAGTGAAAATAAACTCATTCTCCGTTTTTTTAACTCATACAGCTACGCCAGCACAAAGCACGCAACAGATCGTCTGATCAGATGATAATAGGTGAAACGTATTTCGTGTGAAGGAGCCTTTATTTCGATTTGAAATCGGAGACTATCGCGGTTGACATTATAATTAAGATGAAATAGAATTAACCGCGTGAATTTCGTAGCAACCGACATGTCGATGACGTTGCAGCCGCCGTTGCCTAGGGTAGACTGGTCCAGTCCAGTCTACCATAGACAACGGCGGCTGCAACGTCGCCGAAACGTCTGGTGCTACAAAATTCACGCGGTAAATTAAATTTTGTCTTATGTATAGTCTTCATTTCTTTTTGAACGGCCAATGGCTTACGCCACGTTATAACTGGTTGAGGTGGACACAAGATAGATACTGCACCTTTTTTTAAATACTTTCGTTTTACACAAAAATATGTAATATGGTCCTTTTGTCTGTAAATAAAATCTGTTGTTTTTGAGTTACCAATTTTAATAACATGGTGCTTACTTCAAAAAAAAAATTGGCAAAAAATAAAAACAATGTATAAAAGTAATTTTGTGTATATGCACATAATTGAATAGTCATAAATTAAAATAAATATTCGACATAAATTGATTCAACATAAATTGATTCGAATTTGCCAAAATGTATGTATTTGATTAAACCAAACTGTTTAGTAATGGATTGTCATTTTGTTACATATTTATAAAATGCAATCATTTTTATGATTCACGTGCTTCTATTAGTAACACTGTAAGGGAACTTTAGAACTCACTTTTTACCGACTTCTAATTGTCGTATCGAATTGACACTGGACACAGAAAATATAATAATATGGTACCATCAATCATATATAATGAGGTGAAAAGGAGGTTGTTATAGGGACTCATCAATGGCTTATAATGATCCCATCAAGTTTCACCAGATTTTAAATATCGTGACCAGAAGATAAAGGCGTGTTATTTAGTTGTTTAAACTCTTTAATCACTTATTTGCTTTTACTTGAAGTTTGCTAAGTTGCACTTACGTCAACTTGCCCTTTTGCTGTCGATATATTCCGTTAGATGCAATATCGGAGACAGATTCAATTTCTATCACCTTAATTCAATATATAATATAATCTTAAGCTGTCTCCCGTATAAAACGCTAACATGTCGCGACGCAGGCTGCGCCACAAAGCACAGTGTTTTGTTTCATTCAAGCTAGCATCTAAAAATATTCATTTCGCTGTAATTTATTTATTTATCTATTTATAATAATAGACAACTAATAGTCTAATGAATACATGGATTATTACCAATATATCTATATAATTTCTTATTAGAGCATAATAGTCCATGTGCACTAATAAAACTAAGTGCATTAAATTTATCTCACCTAACGTTAGTGACTCTGACATCAATATTGTGAAATACTAAAATTTGTAAATTCTATAAAATTTCATGGAATTACAATAGACAATAAACTTCAAAGGAGTCCTCATATTGAATTATTAGCTGGAAGACTTTGCTCGGCAGCATTTACGGTAAGTCAAATAAGGCAACTAACTGATGAAGCTACTGCCAGAACTGTCTATTTCAGCTACTTCCATAGTATAATGTCGTATGGGATTTTGCTCTGGGGCCGCGCATCCGATATGCAAACGATATTTACTTTGCAGAAAAGAGCCATACGATCCATTTATTGTTTAAACTCCCGAGCATCGCTAAAAGAGAAATTTAAAGAGATCAATATTCTGACGGTTTATATTCAGTGTATATTCCATAACATAATGTATGTTCGTAAAAACTTGCTCAGGTTCCGTAGGTTGGGTGACATTCACAATAGGAACACCAGGTTCAAAAATAAACTAGCCATTACGGCTCTAGGTTAGCAAAAGTGAGTGAATCTTTCATTGGAGACGGTGTTCGCTTTTATAACACTTTGCCTGAGGAAACTAACCCTTTTACCAGACACTAAATTTAGAAAAAAAAATAAAGATACGTTGTGCTCTAAAGGCTATTATAAAATTGAAGATTTTTTAAGCGATACATTGGTCTGGTCAAGTCGTTTTTGTGTAGTATAGCTATGAAAACCATTTGTAAAGTATTATTATTATTATTATTATTACTATTACGTAAAGCCATTGGTTATATAGTGTAGTAATCAAGGGTAAAGCCTACAAGCAAGGCATAAATGTCTAGAAACATACGACGTTCGGAAAGTACTGTAAGTCTACATCGAATACAAATTTATCTATCTATCTATCTATCACACCGCATGCTAAATTTATTATTGCCTATGTATGGATTAACTGACATTTCATTAAAAAAGTCCTAACAATAAAAATATATATTATTATTAAATTATTCGTATCAATTAACAATATAAAATTAATTATAAACGATGAAAATTGAAATGAAAAATAAATCTTTCATACTCAGCAGGCTAAAATCAGAATAAAACGGTCATGATTGACAAATTAAATTGATTTTCGCCCCAAAATTTCGTGTTTGACTAGTAAAAAAATATATATAAAAACCTTTTTTTCTGATTTTTTTAGTTCATATAGAAATTTCAATTTTTGCAAAAACTCGATCCGTCAAGCAGTTTTTTTTTATCACCGGCGAGAAACTGAAAAATATGGTTCAATGGATCCAATACGTGGAATGGTGCAATAATGTCCACGCAAAGGAAAACCACAACACTCTTTTTCCATGTCACAGCATGGCTGCAATTTTAATAAAAACGCTTTTAAAATTAACTTAAAGAAAAGTAGTAAGTTATTTACACTTGCAGCTCAACGAATACATTTCTTAAAGAATTACGTTCTAATTATAAGGTCATGCTGTTACTTCACCTAAATAAATAATAATAATAATAAAAATACGAGGACAGTCAAATAACGTAATATATTTAGCAGACGACATAGCAGCACTTTGGATTTTAAATATCAAAATTATAGCATTACAGGACGTAATATGAAAAGACAGAGGCGTTACAAACGCCTAACGCATCGTCCCTTCACCTTATTCATATTCATATTTATTTATATCTATATCTTTATTCGAAAAAAATACAGGATATGTTAAAATAGTTGACAATAGTTTATTATGTTTATAAATTAAGGTATAGTATTAAAACAATTGCTTTAATTATTCCATTTTGACTCTAAATATTCATCTAAACAATAGAAGGAACGGTGCAGCAAAAAAAAAAAAATTCGCGATATGATTCATAGTCTATGATTTTAATGGCCAGTTTATTGTAATTTTTGGGCACAATAACATAACCCGATTGTTCGGACTTCCTAAGCTGTTCTAAATCCCTAGCTTCTCACACAGATTTATCGTACCCTTGATCCCGGCGTAACCCCGAGTCAATTGAAAACCCCAGGAAAGTTACACTCATCGCTGGCGAAGTCGTAATGTCATCACAAACGACCTTTATTTCAGTAGCACCACGTTTGAATTGTACCAATAAAGTGCTCTTCCATTTTAAAACCAGACCATTCGAGGAAAGCCATCTATTCAGGTTATCAGAAACGCAGGACATGACATCTTCCAGGATTGATAAACGTCCAATTTAAACGCAACGATTTAAAACAATGCTTTTAAAACATATAGTAGGTGACGGTTTCCATATTCTGGATCTCCTATTCTATATCCCGTATTAATTGCTCCTGCCGTTTCTAGAACCATCATATTTCACCTACTGGTCTAAAACCCCCTTAGTTAAACTACTCACGAGCAATTCAAAGTACTGTACATATTTATGAAAGTACAGTAGGGATAAAATTTACACGTTTTGACTTATTGGCGTTCTTAAAAATCGTAAAATAAATGTCTAACATTTGACTGGTTTAAACCGATCACTGTGCGACGCATGCCCTGTGTAAGGGGTCGTTAAATGCAACCTAATCGCGACCTAAGTACGTCGTAAAGAACGATCTATCCAGGCAACACCCGTTTGGATACGTGCACATAAAGCTACGTAGGCACTGCCAGACCAGCATTTCCATAGACAACGGATGTTAAGCTTCTCGACGAGTGCTTTTTGACAAGTCACTGATCGCGCTATGCAAATACAGTCGTTGTCTGTCAATGATGTCCTTTGCAGTTCAAGGTGTTAACCGTAGCAGAAACTGCGATTTCATTTAGAATCAGAATGATTTTTTGACAAAAATAGTTATGATACGAATGGCTGTTCGAATACGAATGGATAAAAATAATATAATTTGCAGATGCAGATGCAAATTTTATGCAGATGTTTACAGTGAACAACTTTGTTGTTGTTATTTCAGAAATAACATCGCCAAGAAACTAACTGGGAGTACATAGGGAGCCAACCAAGCTACTCGTACACTCAGGACCTCAGCTCTGGACATATTCGGAATATCCCTAGCGGAATAAGCCGCTCCAGTGTTAAGTGGATCAAAGATCAACAATAAATGCTCGACACTGCTGTGAACGATGCTGCTAGAATTGTCTCCGGCTGCCTCAAATATATTCCCGCCGAAAAGCTTTATCTGCTCAACGGCATCCCCCTGCCGTCGTGATATCTTGGCTGATTCTAAACGCCTAAAAGTGATAGACCACACAAGATACATACTGCACGAGAAAAAGCTACACCACAATCGCCACAAATCGCGAATGTAGTTCTTGAGCCCCTCCAAGGCATCTTTAAACCATATAACTCAATGAAGGGATTCACTTAGCGAAGACGTAAAGGAAGAGATATCACCGATGTCCCATCTCCCCTATACCGCCTGGCGTAGTTTAAACAGACTGAGGAGAGGTGTGACAAGATGCCGAGGCAATATCCTTCACTAGGGCTACACAGAGAATACAATATTCAACTGTACAACGCTGCAGGATCCTGCCCGCAGTTGTCAACCCCCGTTACACACTAGGACCTACAAAAGGTGAACGAAAAAGCTAACCAGGTGGCACGTTTTTCAAAAGATGTGTCCAAACCTGGCCCGGACAAGTTACTAAACGAAATAAATAGGATTTAATTAAATTTCAAAAAAACTGCGGGTCAGATCCGACGCGCGACTAAAGTGCGATTGTCATTTAACATACAATAAGTAGAGGGGGTAAATAAACGCATCTCTTTTAATACTGAAACACGTGTTCTTCGATTTTTTTTTCATCATCACTTAAACTGGTTTCTTTCATATCTTACATTATTTTATACCTTTATTGACTTAACGGTATATAAATATAAATATCAATATTAATAGATATGCAATATAAATATCAATATCATAAAAAATGCAACTTTACATTTAAAGCTCCACAAATTAATTGTTGATATTTTGAATGGCAGGCTAAATACTGATATTACTTATAATAACAATATTTCTGAAGAATAATATGTGTGCTGCTATCTATTGTCAGGTACGTATATAACTATGTTACAAAAAGTTATTTCATTTTGAAATATTTATATTTAATTGAATATGTTGTTGTATTTTGTTGATATTTAGTTAGATGTCGCAACAGAAAAATAAATATGCTGCCATCTATTGTCAGGTACGTATATGTAACTATGTTACGAAAAGGTATTAAATTTTGAAATATTCTGCTTAGATAGCGCTAACATTATTGCCATTTG
The DNA here is from genome assembly GCA_944548615.1 of Micropterix aruncella. Lineage (NCBI taxonomy): Eukaryota > Metazoa > Arthropoda > Insecta > Lepidoptera > Micropterigidae > Micropterix > Micropterix aruncella. The sequence goes on along the minus strand of OX155955.1, from coordinate 37,591,977 downwards.
TAAAAATATCACGCCTTTTGTTAACGTGTTGGAGACTCGGTCCAACATACCCACAACAAAAAAGTAATTTCTATAGAATCGAAATCGCAAACACGCTCGAATATACACGAGCCAGCAGCAATTGATTTCCACTAAATTCGGCATTTTATGTACAGTCAAACGATGACTAATGTCATTTATTCTGATCGATACGAATCGACACACTTATTTCTCACCCCACTCATAACTATTGCATCATTACACACCATATAAAAAGCAGTACATTCGACACATATTTTATCATTCCCTGGCGGACAGTAACCGCTCACCTGCAAGTACTCGCGCTCTTCACTGCTTTTGAGTCAACCAAACTACGCATAGTATACGCGATCATCATTACCGTCGAATCTATCGCGGCGCTTCAGACTTCGGACACACAACCACGACTTAACCTCGCGCCCACACTACCTACACACCGGCGAAATATCAAACAAGGCGTTACAAACTGGCAACCTACTACAGACCTTCTGAATAAATACTTCAACTTCAACTACAACGACTTTCAATAACGGAGAAAACTTCTTGATGAGAACCACCCTTCGCTCTCAATCAATTGAAGTTTAGTGAAGGGTGGCCACTCTCACAAACGCTTGATTTTACTACCTATTACATTTTCGTACAGGGGATTTAAATGAAATCGATTTTTAAGGAGTAAACTTTAATAAACTATAAAAATATTAAATAATAAAATAATATCGTCTAATGTATGTAATACTTCAAAGGTAATAATTAATTTCGTAAGCACAAAGTCAGGCATCCTAACCTATTAGTGAACGGATTGCACTACGGCGAAAGCGGTGTCAACTCAAGTCTGTTGAAACGGAAGCCGCCGCTTATTTCCTGGCAAGAAAACGAGAGAGTGCGAAACGTGAACAAAAGCCATCCATGCAATCATTGCTCCGCTAGAGGCTGGATGCTTGTCATCGGCAGCCCCCCTGCCCCCTCTTTTCTCCCTCGCCCGCTAGAGAGGCCGGCCGCCGTGCCGTGAGCGGCATTCAAAGCGATATCATCCGAACAGTCAGTCAAGCCTTTCAATACGGCAATCTTGAATGAAGCCGTATTGGCAAGGCGCCCCTATTCATAGAGCCGCACGTCCGGCAACAGCGCAATTTACATGCTCTTGATTGGCACAACGCAACGGCAAAACGTAACGAAACTTCCTTTATATCTCACGATTTCAATTTATTCCAATATAGCTGCACATGGTAATTGGCACTTTATACGAGATATCAAGATTTCAATTTATTTCAATCCAGCTGCATATGGGAATTGATTTTGAAATAATGCATAATATGTATATGGAGAATTTTATTTATTTATTAGGCATAGCTTTTAGGCATAGCTTTTATCGCGGGCCTAGGCCAGCGCGGCGACCAAATGAAGAAATTTCTTAACGAAAATTAATGATTTTAAACTGATAATTACGTCTAAACGAGTACTGCTTACAATTCGAAAAAAAATATATGTTAAACGAGAACATATTCCTAATATTCTTAGCTTTGAATATTTTAGATTTTGTTTATATTACATAGTGTAATTAATTTGTGAAATTAGGTCTAACCGAACACAAAAACGACTACTACGCAAATACTATCTGGCGTATTATTATGAAACCTACACCATTTTAAAGATAATTTAATTATCCATCTTTTTATATAGGATTTTTTTCGAATAATCCGTTTTTTTTGCTTTATCGAATAAAATATTCGTGCGCGGCGCTCTATCGGAAGACGTTTAAATTATTCCGAATCATTTGCTTCCGCAGCCGCAAATGATTCGGAATAATTTAAACGTTTTCCGATAGAGCGCAGTTATCTGATATCAGAAAAAATAAAATAAAGAAATAATTATAATTGCATAAGTTGTTAAAAATGCTATGCAATAGCTTTACCGCGGGAGTCCCCGAGTGCCACACGTATTTTTTTTATTTATTCAACAAAATATATAACAATTCTTTAAACCCTAGTAGAGGTATCACTCCTAAGTAGAGGTCAGGAAATTTACAAGTGCATGCTCTTGATTGGCATAACGCAACGGCCAAACGTAACTGAAGCTTCCTTTATACGAGATATCAAGATTTCAATTTATTTGGATCCAGCTGCATATGGGAATTGATTTTGAAAGAATGCATATGGGAAATCGTATATATTTATTTACTTTTATTTATCAAAGCATATAATAATTTTTTAAACACATTGTGCATGCAACGTGTTTAAAAAATTCTTTAAGTGCATGCAGCGTGGTATAACGTAAATTGACGATATCTATGAAAATCGGGCACAAACTTACATATGCAATTATCGATATAAAAAATATTTAATTAAAAAAATATATGTTATATACAATCTATACTAATATTATAAAGAGATAAAGTTTGTGACGTTGTAGGAAGTAATCTCTGGAATTACTGAACCGATTTAGAAAATTCTTTTACCAATAGAAAGCCACGTTATTTGTGAGTGTCATAGACTATATATTAATCCGAAAAATAAAAAGACTTTTTCGTGGTAGTCGTATTTGAAAAGTAAGTCGGAGAATAAGCGGTAGAACGAAAACGTTTCTAATTAACGCTGCCTTAATTATGAGAGATATATGATTAAAATCTAGAGAAAAGTTGTAGAGCTTGATAATGCCTATAAAAAAGTCAGTGACAGCATATGTCTAACTTTTATATTTAAGTCACAAAAACTAGTATTTTATGTAAAAAAAATAATTTAAATCGTTAGGTCATGTTTATTGGTCATATTATCAACAATTATGAATTATTATCAAAATAAGTAAATTTATCGTCTCAAGTATTTAAAACAAAAGACTTTTCCCTTTTACTGCATATAATTTCCCTTTTACTGCATAAATAGTTTAAGAGATAAGACACTCACAAATAAGACACTCACAAGAAGACACTCACAAATAACGGTAATGTAGTCAAATTGGCATGCAAATACATACATACATACATATGCAGTAAATATGGCAGTCAGGAAATTCCCCTTCTTTTGGCAGTCAGGAGATAAATCATAGCACTCAGTACTAACCGAACCACACTCATAATTTCATCACAAGTAAAAAGTTTTACCGCCCAACGATGTGGGCACGGGTCAGCTAGTAAATATATATATATATATTAATATTTGATTGTAAATGTGTAAATTATTATTTTTCAAATTGAAATTATGTTAATCACTAAATAAATGAAATGATAAAATAATGAAAGGGCACTTATCTGGTCTGTGGTGACCAGGAGTGACTCTACGCCTTCTTCTTCTCCTCACTCAGTGTTTGCTGGTGCTTCCTGCTGTGGCACTAGAACCCGATCAAAATGGCAGTCTTTCACAGCGGCACACAACAATACGAGACGAGAATGAATGCTGGAAAATAATAGGCGATTAGTGTTTCAAATATTAATGATTGTTATAAAATGTATATCAATATTTCGGCTCAGCCGTCGTCAAGATATGTGACATTTCTGAAATCGAACAATTCGTTGAAAATTTAAATTCAAGGAATCGAACAAAAAGAAATGGATTAATAATATTTTACACGATTTAGTTAAGGTACCGAAACCAACCGTGCAAAACGTTATTTTAAAATGAATGATAAAAATTAAAATAAAAAGCATTTGATGATTATGATAATATGATAAACCTTATTAATTTTGCCTATTGAGACCGGAACCTTTGCAAGCGCCTAAAATATAAATATAAGCCAATTCCCAAGATTTGACGTCCCTTTCTTGTGCATTATCACCAAGGCATTTTATTATTTTAACTTTAAAACATTGATCAAAAGATAAATTATGTGCCCTGGCATGCAAAGATATTGGGAGTTGGCTTTCATTTCCTACACTAGCCCTATGATTATTTAGTCTAATATTAAGTGGTGTTGTTGTTTCACCGATATAAAAGGCATCACAAGTCCTGCACAGAAGTTGATATACTATATTTTTTGAAATACAACTGCAATGAAAGGGAACCCTGTAACTATTAGTAGTATTTGGACTGGTAAAAAAAGGACTTAGATCTAACAGAGGACAAGTTTTACAACGTGGACGACCACAAGGTTGAAGACCATAAGTATTATTACCAATAGAGAAATTTTGATTATTTTTTGTTTTGTTTAATATTGATCTAATATTAGGTGGTCTGCGGAAAGATAAAATTGGCGGTGAATCTAAGAGATCCTTAGTGGATGCATCATTAGAAATGATGGGGAATAAATCAGATAATATATCTCGCAGTTTCTCAGCACCAGGAAAATAAGTGGTGCTAAGAAAGATTTTATTATTATTATTATTTTTATTTGAAGTAATTTTAGGTTTTGGTATATATTTTACTTCAGAGTTTAGAATATGTTTATCCAATAGAGGAGCAGGGTATTTTCTTTCAAGAAGAGATTGCTTTAGATTATTGAGATATTTATCTAAATTTTCTTTGTTGTTAACTAAACGGTGTCCGCGAATGGACATTGAATAGGGAATGGATCTCTTGGTGTGAAATGGATGACAGCTATCAAAGTGTAAATACTGTTCTTTATTTGTAGGTTTTATATGAATCGCGGTTTTAATTTTACCTTCGGAAATTGTTAAATCAACATCTAAGAAAGTAATTTGTGATTTAGAAATGGTATGAGTGAAATTCAAAGGGCCAAAATTATTTAGGTCGTCAAGAAAGGTTGTTAGAGTAGTTTGTCCGTGTGGCCAAATCATTACTATGTCGTCAATAAATCTATACCATAATATGGGTTTTAAATTTTGCGTTTGAAGAAAATTTTGCTCGAATAATCCCATGAAAAGGTTGGCATACGACGGTGCCATTTCCATATCCTTTGAAGATGAATTTTATCTTCAAATTAAAGGGACTGCTATGGGCACGCGAATGGCACCGTCGTATGCCAACCTTTTCATGGGATTATTCGAGCAAAATTTTCTTCAAACGCAAAATTTAAAACCCCTATTATGGTATAGATTTATTGACGACATAGTAATGATTTGGCCACACGGACAAACTACTCTAACAACCTTTATTGACGACCTAAATAATTTTGGCCCTTTGAATTTCACTCATACCATTTCTAAATCACAAATTACTTTCTTAGATGTTGATTTAACAATTTCCGAAGGTAAAATTAAAACCGCGATTCATATAAAACCTACAAATAAAGAACAGTGTTTACACTTTGATAGCTGTCATCCATTTCACACCAAGAGATCCATTCCCTATTCAATGTCCATTCGCGGACACCGTTTAGTTAACAACAAAGAAAATTTAGATAAATATCTCAATAATCTAAAGCAATCTCTTCTTGAAAGAAAATACCCTGCTCCTCTATTGGATAAACATATTCTAAACTCTGAAGTAAAATATATACCAAAACCTAAAATTACTTCAAATAAAAATAATAATAATAATAAAATCTTTCTTAGCACCACTTATTTTCCTGGTGCTGAGAAACTGCGAGATATATTATCTGATTTATTCCCCATCATTTCTAATGATGCATCCACTAAGGATCTCTTAGATTCACCGCCAATTTTATCTTTCCGCAGACCACCTAATATTAGATCAATATTAAACAAAACAAAAAATAATCAAAATTTCTCTATTGGAAATAATACTTATGGTCTTCAACCTTGTGGTCGTCCACGTTGTAAAACTTGTCCTCTGTTAGATCTAAGTCCTTTTTTTACCAGTCCAAATACTACTAATAGTTACAGGGTTCAATTTCATTGCAGTTGTATTTCAAAAAATATAGTATATCAACTTCTGTGCAGGACTTGTGATGCCTTTTATATCGGTGAAACAACAACACCACTTAATATTAGACTAAATAATCATAGGGCTAGTGTAGGAAATGAAAGCCAACTCCCAATATCTTTGCATGCCAGGGCACATAATTTATCTTTTGATCAATGTTTTAAAGTTAAAATAATAAAATGCCTTGGTGATAATGCACAAGAAAGGGACGTCAAATCTTGGGAATTGGCTTATATTTATATTTTAGGCGCTTGCAAAGGTTCCGGTCTCAATAGGCAAAATTAATAAGGTTTATTATATTATCATAATCATCAAATGCTTTTTATTTTAATTTTTATCATTCATTTTAAAATAACGTTTTGCACGGTTGGTTTCGGTACCTTAACTAAATCGTGTAAAATATTATTAATCCATTTCTTTTTGTTCGATCCTTGAATTTAAATTTTCAACGAATTGTTCGATTTCAGAAATGTCACATATCTTGACGACGGCTGAGCCGAAATATTGATATACATTTTATAACAATCATTAATATTTAAGAAACACTAATCGCCTATTATTTTCCAGCATTCATTCTCGTCTCGCATTGTTGTGTGCCGCTGTGAAAGACTGCCATTTTGATCGGGTTCTAGTGCCACAGCAGGAAGCACCAGCAAACACTGAGTGAGGAGAAGAAGAAGGCGTAGAGTCACTCCTGGTCACCACAGACCAGATAAGTGCCCTTTCATTATTTTATCATTTCATTTATTTAGTGATTAACATAATTTCAATTTGAAAAAAATATATATATATATATATATATATATATATATATATATATATATATATATATATATATATATATATATATATATATATATATATATATATATATATATATATATATATATATATATATATATATATATATATATATATATATATATATATATATATATATATATATATATATATATATATATATATATATATATATATATATATATATATATATATATATATATATATATATATATATATATATATATATATATATATATATATATATATATATATATATATATATATATATATATATATATATATATATATATATATATATATATATATATATATATATATATATATATATATATATATATATATATATATATATATATATATATATATATATATATATATGATATTATATAAAAATAATTATAAATAACACGACTAAAATCATCTGCTTTAAAAATACATACATTTATTTTCTGCATTACTTACTTTATTCTCTATTGTTATAGAATGTGGTAAAATCCCACAACAGCTCAAATCGCATTTTAATGCTTAAGTTCAGTAGAGGCATACATACATGCTAGGTATTCCCCGTATTTTCCCGTCAGAATAAGGCTGTACACAGTGGCTGTATGCTCTGGCGAACATAAATCTGCGCCGCACTCGAAGCAGATATAAGAAATAGGTTACGCCGCACGCCCGGGGAGAGGAAAAGGATTGCAAAAGATAACGAGTTTCGGACGGGAAACTGTTCAGCACAAACACGAAACAAAATCCATTGGGGAATGTTTCTAAACGTATCCGCTGAGGATTCCGCTTTTTTTACACACCCTCAGCTTTGGAAGAGAGCCCGGATGCTCTTAGTACAGTTTCACCGTGTTATACTTATTATTATTAATATTGGAGTGATGCTGCAAATATTTTTTATAACCTTAATATTGTAACATATTATCTAATTTATTCCTTTAATATTGTAACATGTTATCTAATCACATACTCTTAATATTCGTTTATAACGGAGAAATGTAAAAAAAAAACAAAATACTTTAAAGAGTACCACCACGTTTTGTAGAGGAAACGCGAAAACTAAAAGAAAGAAAAAAAATACTTATAACATTTCATAAAATCATTGGTAGGTTACGAAAAAGTGATGACTACTCGTTTTGCCCGGCGGTAAATACAGTATATTTCAGTTTCAGATTCACCGTATTATATTTATTTTTTTATAAATATTGGAGTAATGATTAAGGCTATAAATAAATATTTATGTAATTAAATTGTTACGTCTTACCTAATCACTCACTCTTAATATTGGTTTATATCGAGTAAATATCCAAAAAACTTTAATGTACGCTACCACCGTCTGTAGAGAAAAGGAGGAAATTAAATTTAGAATAGAAAAAAAGCTACAAAAAAATATACTTTCAAAATTAAATAAAATCGGGGTCCGTTAAGAAAATGTGATTACGACTTGTTTTGCCCGGCGGTAGTTTAAAATAAAAAATAAAAAAATATTCGGCCGATTCTGTTTATTCCATTCTGATCCTTCGAGATCAACAATAAAATTCCTACTCGCGCCTAAAGTGCAAAGAAGCAATTAAAAAAAAGTTTTTAAAGTCGTAATCCGAATAATAATTATGTCACGACGTATCAATCATCCAGCGCAGTCAATCTCTCACAGAAGCTCGAGGATCTACCATCCAGCGCCGGCAATCTCTCAAGGTAACTCGAGGATGTAAAAGTAGCGATTACAAAGTGCCTGAAATATGGCTAAAATAAAACGAAATACCTCATGGAATCTTATACTCGAAATGTTAAAACCCTATCTAAAACTGAACTGACGTAATACGTACTGATTTTACTGAAACATGTTCCCTCTCCCTACCAGAGCGCCCCGCCATTTATTAAATGCAGTTTTAAAACTCTCGATTTTACCTAACATTTTAATACGTTCATCTAATTTATTATACATTGAAGGTGCAAATATTTATTTATTTTATAAACAAATTAACATTACATTCATGAATGGATCACATCCACAAAGGGATGGCAGCTGGTTGAAAAATTTAAAGCCGAAATATAAAAATGAGTTTTGGTATAAACAGCTGCACTTTGGGAATTAGGATGTTATTTTTATTGCGTGTGTTATATTCGTGAAATCTCGAACGCTTTCCTGGTTTTATAAGTTTGATTTCGCATTAATTAAACATTACATAATTATCACTATTGTAACATAATTTATTGTAAACAGTAACAAAATAGCACTGCAGCCGGTTATATTCTTCAAATCAATGCCGTGTAACTAGGTCTATGCCCATACTGGTACTATAAAATGTATAAACTAATGTTTCCCAATATTTTTATTACTTATTTTTTACCTTGCAATGTTAGTTTGTTTAGGTTACATTTTGCAAGCAGTATTAGAGCCACTTTCTCTTATCCCATAAGGTTGAAATATTACACGTTGGCTCAGTTCCGATGAGATTGCATTTTTATGGTGGGCATGACCTGATTCTGTACCCAGGATTGGCTCCCGATGAGAAGCCTACTCAACGGTCAACAGCCCAGACACGAAATTTTGTACACGCATTCAATTATGATAGCCCGTTTTAAGTTTCACCGTGACAGGGCTGCTTCACCCAGGGCTGGCTTCCAACAAGAAGACTCCTCGATGGTCAACAGCACGAACATGAAATTCTGTATAGCATTAAATTATGACAGCCCGTTCTAAGTTCTACTATGACATGGCTACTACACCCAGGGTTGTCTCGGGACAGAGCATTTTAATAAAAGCTTGTTTTAAAAATGTGTTTTACTATTAACTTATTGTCATCGAAGCCGTCAAGTGTCTTCAAAAAAAAATGCCCATTTCTGTTCAGTGCAAAATAATTAATACATCTAGAGGTATTTAAAAACATCGTCACTTTTGGTGAAACGGACATTAAATATATTTGGATAGAAATTATTTTTCCTTAACCCTTCGGCTACGTAACGATCATATTTAGTTGCACATCAGAACACCGTTGACTACGTAACGACCAATATTAGCGGCTTGCTCCCGAAGCGCACAGTAATTTTATTTTCTAGTTCGAACGCATCCTAAAATCCATACCAAATATCTCATTATTACCATACATACATAGACGGCCGCTAGAATAATTTCGCGCGTCATTTTGCGAATATTTCTGGTAAAAAATTCCATTGTCAAACATCATATATTTTTTTTTCGAGAAATCATCAAAATGTTTATTGGTTTTTATGAGTTAATATCTAAATATTTTTGTATGTAAATAAGCAAAACGAAATATTACTTTTGATAGAGAATCTAATAAAGATTACGACAGCATTTACAATTTCTAAATAGGGTTCCGTATTTTTCCGTAAGACAAGTTCAAGTTAGAAATGGCGAGTTTTTTTCACTCTTTCGAATTTCTCATACTTATTTATAATATCTAATTATTTACAAAATGACATTTCAATATTCTATATACGCACTTTCAATGCGATCATTGCCCAGTTATTCTTTTTATGATTGCTAAAGTAGTTTCATAGTTAGAGTACTTTTTGTCGAGCGCGGCGATAATGCATGAAATTGCAATAAATTTCCGCGGTCTGCCATGAAATTATGCCGCTACTCGAAGGGTTAAATTATTAACAGATTACATCGATTGTTTGATATGCTACGAATGGTATATTTTCGTGTACCATCGCGACTCACTCGTCAATCGGAGTTATTCCACCTTCTGCAGTTTATCATTAATTTCGCACAAAACTGGTACATTTATAGGGTAAGTGAAATTTGTAATTCGCAGCTCGGCGTCATTGACGTATTAAACATGTCATCTATCGCTGTTCATCAGAAGCAATGCTTAATGATGATGTTGCCATGCTATTTAAAATGCAATATAATAATAATAATATGTGTTCATAAATATAATTAAACAACATGTTTTTATGACTATATTTTGTAAAATGTATTCACACTAAATTTATTTACTTATTGTTACTCCTGCCTTCCCACCTACGTGTGTTAATTTTACAGAAAAAATCTTGTAATGTTTAAGCAGTGTAATAGTGACCGAAATGATGTCATTTTTGTGTCTAATAAATAAATAAAAATAAATGAATGCTACTGCGGTTTTAATAGATGATCGGTGCCAGCTATATAAAAAGTATTTATTGTTTTTTAACGTTTAATGTATAAGGCCTATAATGCACAGGCGTTCACGGCTCCAGAGCCATGGCTGCTGAGTCAGAAAAAGAGTGTGACAGTTTAGAAGGCCAGAGTCGCCGCTCATTGGCATTCAACTGGCCGCGGAGCTGGCTCCTGCTCCTGGGAGCTGCACACATAGGCGGCCACATATGCGAACATACGGGCTGCGTGCAGCGAATGGTTTCCATTTTGGACGCTTGTACGATACAAGCGTGATGCGGCTTCTAGAGCCAGCGGGGCCTGGCTGTCCAGTGTGTGCACTTCAGTACGTTTTTTTTGTATTCATATAGAGTAAATAAATTTATAGAGTAAATCAATAATAATTTTTTCTTCTCCAGAAAAGAGCGGTACGCAGTTTATATAGAGTCTCTCCAAGAAGTTCTTGTAAGCCGCTGTTCGTAGAATCAGGAATCACGACTCTATTTTCTTTCTACATCTACCAAAATATTATGTACGCTCGTAGACACCTAGCAGAAGTTTCGGTGAATAGTGATTTTCATCATCACGATACGAGGAATAAATCAAATCTCCACATAAACCGACAGCGACTTAGCAAAGTGCGATACAGTTTTATACACCAAAATTTGTCCTTCTATAATAAGATTCCAGAGAAAATTAAAAGCCTTTGAGAGGACCAATTTAAAAAGATAATTATAAATAGTTTGGTAAGAAACCCAATTTATGGTATAAGGGAGTTTGAAAATTCCGAGTTTATTTTCCATTTCCATAGCAAAATTTGTAAAATTTTAAACATAACGGAATTATGGTAGCTGACATTCTAATTCTCATATAATTTAGTATGCATCTATTTATGTTTAAAAAATACGAAGGCATATTGCTGGATTGACAATAAAATTATTTTACGTTGATTATTCTACATATAATTTGCATTTCTATTTTAATATATTATTTTCTCTTACTATTTAATGACATTATTATATTTTGATTATTTGTAAGTAGGTAATATTGAATATAATATTACAGGGATGACAACTATCGTGATAGTTATGTTTTTAATAATTAAATTTTAAGCATTTAATTTTGTGGCGCATCCAAGTGTAGGAATGCCTATCTACTGGATTAGTTGATTGTATTGTACTGTATTGTATTGTATTGTATTGTATTGTAACGTTCTGGCTCCACAACCATGGCATAGAGCGTTATGAGCATTAGAATAGGCGCGCGTGGTAGATGTCCGTTCCTGGCGCGCAGTTGTTACGATGCGTTGAAGTTCAGAGTTTATCGCTGAGCCGGTGCGGAAAGCGATGAGGCGAGGGAGGATCGGGAGCGCCATCACGTCGGTAGTAGAGCTGTGCGATGATTATTTCTGAGTAGGTCGATCAGGCAGAACTTGCTTTTCGAATATTATATTATGTCAATAAATATACCACGCTCAAATCCGTTATCTCCTAAAATTAAATTGTGTTCCATTTCTCCCGCCATTGTCTCGCCGTCTTTAGGAGCCTGTAGGGTAGATCGTTCTCGTTTGAAATTCAAATTGATATCCAACTAGCATAAGAAATTAAAGCTCTCGCTACGCAACGCAGGAGCCCCGTCGAGGTCGACGTGACATTTGACAGCCCGGGGAAAATTGACGCAACATTCCTCTCAAAATTGTCTAAGTGAAATTTGTCGGCGTTTTAATCAGCATACCTTACAAGAATTTTACGCTCAGCGGATAATTCCGGGGCTGACGATGAAAATTGAAATCTTCGAATGAAAGCCTATCGTCAAACGATTCATTTTATTCCGCGACTAAAAGTCCGTATATTGAGTTTAGAAAATTACTTCGGGGGGGTTTAATATTGATAGATGATACTGGTTCGTTCCTTTCTACTGTTCAATTAAATGTCAACATTTGCATACTTTAAAATATAAATTGGTTTGGTGTTAATGAGATACTAATGACAAATATATGGAGTGCGACATAACTTCAAGAGAAATACGCCTCCATTTTCTAAGTGGAGGTATACTCCATCATTGAATGTGCGGATATCAACTTCTATAAGAACTACGCCAACCAGCGTATCTATATCCACTCGGATAGCAAGGCAGTTCTTATGGCACCAGCTGATGCAAAACTGCGTATTACTACTAAATTCCCTGGGCGAAAAGAACAGGGTAATTCTAAGATGGGTTCTCGGCCATGCAGGAATATAGAGAAATGAAAAGGCCGACTAACTTGCTAAGACGGGAGCAAAGGAAACATTATACGGCCCTGAACCTTGCTGTGGCGAACCAAAAAGTCTTGCAAACCTAGTGCCCAAAAAAATGTCTTTAGAACAATTTAACTTATTAAGGCTTACGACCGTAAGACTGCCAGTAAGGAATTATCGCTAAATAGGAACAATCTTCGCTTACTGGTGAACACATGTACAAACTCAAGCTCGGGACACGAAAATGTGCAGGTTCTCCCAAGGGGCAGAGGAAACTTCCCTGCACCTCATGTGCAAGTGTGTCCCGCTAATGTGTAAAAGGTACACCCACTTGGGTGGGCATTACCTCTTACCTCAGGCGGTAAAGCAATCTGGCGCCAAAAGCCTGTTGATGTTCTTAAATGACACGAGGCCTAGCGCAGAACTATAGTAGGTAGCGAGTACAATAGATCAGCAATGGTCGCAGTGTTACAAGGCTCATAAACACCTTAGAAAAGCCCCACACAATAAATAAAAACTAAATAATACTGTAGGTTATTCCTGTTATAATTAATATTAAACATTTCTCTACATCCCTTGTACTCTTAGAACAATAATATTACAATTTTACAAAACTAAATTTTAATAATAATAGTATGGGAGCACATATATTAACAAAATAAAACATTCAAATTAGTAGTGTAATATTAAAGATAGACATCTAAATTATCGTATAGGTTTAATAATTTAAAAAAAAACATCTTTGGCGATATTTTTCTTCGAGTATTTTTAAATTTGAATACTAATTCGTAGGTTAAATTTTCTACGATTTCGCACTCATTTCGTATATCAAAACTGGCCCGTAATTTAGCCAGATACTTCAAAACCCATCATTTGGGAAGGTATTAAAAAACTAAAATGTACTTATATACCAATATTAAACTTTATATTTTGTTTTCACTGCCCCAAATTTCTTGGACAATAAAAAAAATCTAATTTCATTTCAATCATAAAAATACAGAAAGTGCTGCTTCAATTAATAAAAAAAATAATTAAAAAATAAACCCCCTTCAAAGCGAGATGGGAAAGAGGCCCCTGAAAACTCCGCTGATAATATATTTGACCGTTTGTTTCGTTGGTTTTTAAGTGAGAAAAAATGGTCTCTATTTACACATCTCCGAGAGACCAAATTGCCGCGAGCGCGCGCCCGCGGTTGTAATTATGTAATTAACGCGGATGCTTTCTACCCACGCCGACCCAGGGAAAAGTGACTTTGAAGTGGATATCGTTAGACGAACCGCAATAAAAAAAATACTCATAATTTCAGAAGTGGCGAAACTTACATCAACTATAACATATTCGATAGTCGACTTGCGTAGAAGCTCTCTGTAATTTTTCGAGGAAATGTTTCGTCTCGGCTTGAATTAAATTTGAGTCCCTTAAATGATGGCTTGACAATAATCTTTTGACGCTAAACGAGTACAAGACTAAATATATGAACTTTAGCATCGACAATAGACATCATCCCAATACTAACCACCATATTACGTTACATAAATGCGACTACATAAACTGTACATGTTTACCACTTGAACGCACGAACACAATAAAATATCTAGGAATAGTCATTGACCAAAATCTAAAATGGACACAACACATTGGGGCTACGACTAAACGGACTAGAAAGTTGATTTATATATTTAAAAATATAAGAAGCATACTCAACATTAACCTACTACGGACTGTTTACTATGCACTGGCGCAGACTCTACTTACATACGGACAAATCGGTTGGGGCGGTATGGCAAGAACAAATCTTGACCCACTGGTCAAAGCGCAAAAGGCTTTGCTCAGAGTCATTAACAAGAAGCCATATCGCTCCCCGTCAGACGACCTATATACAGACTTCAAAGTACTTGACGTACGCCAACTATACATACGCGCTGTTCTGGTGCGCTATCGGAGGGACCTCATGAGGAACACGGATAAAGACAAACCAGAGCACAAACACAATACTAGACACAAAGACAAACAGATTCAACCAAAAATGAGGACTGTATACGGACAACGACACTACGCATATCTCGGACCTAAACTCTATACTATATTTAACTCGTACACAGGACAGATTTAAACATAACCGACAACCAGTTCAAGAGACGGGTGTCTCATTGGCTCTCAAATTATACGGATGAATGCGAAAGTATGATATATTAAAATATTTAATTTCTAACCACAAATTATAGGATATATATACAGATGTAAATTATGGATATACATATATACAGATTATAATATGTTATATTTTATTATGTTATACTATATTATATATATATATATATAAATATGATACATTATTTTATATGTTATAATATATTATATTATATTATATTGTAATATATGTTATATTATATTATGCTAAATTATATTACGTATTGTTTTTTTTTTACGAGACGGAAGAAGGTCAGCAGGCAAGGCGTACAGGCTCAGCAAATACCACAGAACTTTGTATCCATCACCCCAACACAGGCGTATACCTAGTGGGGTGATGTAATCCTGACAAGTAATCCCTTTCGCGATTTTTATCATATGTATTTTTTTAATGTCTTAAAAAAATTAACGCAATCTATTTTATGTAACTATAAAATATAGGATAAATAAATAATAAATATATATATATATGTATGCAACATTTTGGTCATATATTTCAATATTTAGTTATTATTATTCTGTATAAAAGAATACAGTTTAATCCCACGTGGTACCTACTTACTATACTCTTCACTGCGTGTATGAACTCAACTAAAAGGAGCTTGAGGTTGTACATGTGTTTGTTCAGGCCACAACGCCCCGTGAGTGCCCTCACCAGATGCGTAGATTGTTCCTTTTTAACGATAATGCCTCACGGGCAGTTTTACGGTCGTAAGCCTTGATTAGCGTTTTGAATTGATTTAACCCTGGCGTGTTGTTCCAGTGGTTGACGGATTGTTCTAAACATATATTTTCAGCATTAGGTTTGCAAGGCTTTCTGGTACGCCACAGCAAGGTTCAGGGCCGTATAATATTCCCTTTTCTCTCGTCTTGTTCGTCGGCTTTTTCATTTCCCTCGATTTCTGCATGGCCGAGAACCCATCTTAGAACTACCCTGTTTGTTGTTTGTTTGTTTCTACCCTTTATTGCGAAATTTCACAATGGGCGGGTTTATTGTCATATGACAATTTCTTACAACCAACCCTACTATGAAGAGTTTATATGTATGTATGCGTGTAACATGTGTGTAAGTGTGTGTCTTGTTATTGCATTCGATCGACAGAATTGAAAATGCAATTCCGCTAATTAGATCCCAACGGAAAATGGTGACCCAGCCGGGAATCGAACCCGGGACCTTACAAAGTAAGATCAGGCGACTTAACTACTATGCCACTCGGGGCCGGGGCTGTTCTTTTCACACAGGGAATTCAGTAGTGATACGCAGTTTTGCACCAGCTTTAAATTTATTATATGAAATCCTATATTAACCTTTTTTTATTTGGGAAGCTTGATTTGAGGTTTTTTAAAAATGTATGATAAAAGTGACAAAACGTTAAGAAAAAAAATGCCGAACATTTTTAAAAACAACATTGATCGTTATTCCTCGTAACCCTTTATTTACAATCTGAAATGAATAAAACGACAATGATTATAATTATTTAAAAGGGGCCTGAAGCAGTTGTTGTTACATAATTTCTATAAAATATACGGGTCTATCATTATCTTATGCAAATTAAATTTTGATTACGTTAAAATCGCCCGCTTTCGTGTTTATTAAGCGCGAAAACAATGAACTCGATCTAGAGTCATCTATCTCTTGGGATGACGTCATCGTCTTCGACACTATGATCCTACGGCTGATGGATTGTTCTTGCGGCGCGGCGGCGAATCTCTCCGCCGTCACCCCCACCCTTCCGTCCTTATAATCCACCTCGCCCGTCTCTCTACTAACAGACTGAATACTCTAACGCCGCGTTCCGCAGAGAGCTAACTTTTTAATGGAAAATCTTATCGATGTTTCGATTTAACGCCGGCTGTGGATTGTGCTAGTTTCGTCGACACTTTAGAGGGAGTGGAATGATTTACGGCAACGGTCGTCAACTGGTACACCGGACTTTGGATCCGGACTGCGGAATATAAAAATATGAACAGCCGAAAAAATCGTAACGGATGTTTTTCGTAATTTACTAGTGCGTAAGATTGTTTGTTTGTTTGTTTTTAATATTTATTGTGGAATCTCGCAATGGGCGGGTCTATTTTCATACGACTCTTATATCCAACTCTACTATAAAGTATTTATATGTATGCGTGTGTGTAACAAGTGTGTGTCTTATTATTGCATTCGATTGACAGAATTGAAATGCAATTCCGTTAATTTTATCCCAACGGAAAATGGTCCCTAGCCTGAAATCGAACCCGGAACCTTACAATGTGAGATCGGGCGACCTAACCACTATGCCACTACGTAAAAAGGTGTGACTCGACTTGGACAAGAAGGTCTGCCGACGAATCCAACTCGGATTGGCAGCGTTCTGGGAACTACGCTATATCTTGTCCTCACAAATACCGCGGGTTATAATCGATCGGAATGATAACCGTCTGGACACTGAAATCCCAGTACGCATAGCCAGAGCTGCCTCCGCCTTCGGCAAACTAAACCAACGTGTCTGGAAATCGCATGATCTGAAACTGCAAACAAAGCTGTTCGTCTACAAAGCGATTGTCCTACCCATATTGTTATATGCCTCCGAAACGTGGTGCCTCTACAGGAGAGATTAAAAAAATAGACGTCTTCCACATGACGTGCCTCCGAAACATCCTGAGGATAACATTAGAAGACCGTGTGTCAAACACAGAAGTGTTACGACGGACGAAAATACAGGGCATGGAAGCTATGCTCATGAAAGCTCAACTGAGGTGGTGTGGGCATGTAGTGCGTATGAAAGACGACCGCCTCCCGAAAGCCGTGTTTTATGCCCAACTCTCAAAAGGCGCACGCAAAGTGGGCGGACAGCACCTACGCTACAAAGATGTATTAAAAAGGCACCTAACCACCAGTGGTATTCCACCTGAGAGCTGGGAGGGGGCTGCTCACAAACGCAGCGAGTGGCGCTCCACGGTGACCACAAAAATTAAAGAGTTTAAGGAAGCCCGGCTTGTAAACCTCGACTCAAACCGCCAACAGAACAAAACTCGTCCGAAGCCCACTTACACATACACTTACAACAACTGCGGTGAACTCTACTGTAGTTGTTGTAATCGGACCTTCAAAAACAAACTGGAATTTACGAGTCACTTCCGCGCATCTTCGAAGAAGTCCTGTCAACCAAGAGGTCGCCGTCGTCGGATCACGATGAAGAGGACATCATCATAACCATCATCATGTTATAATCAGTGCGCGTTGCCAGTAATGACGTATAGTACTGAGACGTGGTCATTAACTATTGGCCTTATACAAAAGTTTAAAGTCGCACAACGGTCTATGAAGTGATCTATGCTTGGAGTTTCACTACATGATAGGATCCGAAACGACGAAATCCCTAGAACAACTAAGGTTGCTGAAGTAGCTCGTAAAATTAGCAACTTGAATTAGTAATGGGAAGGCCATAAAGCTCGTAGAACCGACAACCGTTTGGAAAAAAGTTCTTGAATGGTATCCACAAACCAGCAGATGGAGTATAGGACGCCCCCCACAAAATAGCCGATGATATGAAGTCTCACGGTCTCAGGAAGTAGGTGGAGTGTGGCGGTTCAAGACCGTTCGTGATGGAATCCTATATCGCTTACTAACACAGAATTCCAGCATAAAAAATTTATAGAGCCTAGATCGCTTACTAACACAGAATTCCAGCATCAAAAATTTAATCCTAACAGGGGACGTAAACATAGGCATACATGGGAACAAAAGCAAACAGGCTAACGAATATCTAGAGCTCCTTTCGCTACATGGGCTCCACTGTCTAGTTGACACACCGACCCGAGAAGCCAATAACTCGAAAACATGTATAGACCATATCATGTGTAGATCGCCCAATCCGACAATCTCCTTAGTGTATCAAACTAGAATCACTGACCATCACGTTCTTTTATTAAAAATGAACTATAATGCTGACTATCCAAAAAAAAAAGATACTGAAAATATTACAAAACAAACATATGACTATAAGAAAATACAGAAAGAAACGTGACATAGACTGGTCGATTGTCTACAAGGAAAAGGATATTAATACTGCCACCGAATCACTATTACAGCAAATCCAAAAGGTGATAAATACTAATTGTACGGTTAAACTTATTAAACTAAGACATAAAGAAAAAATATACAAACCATGGATTACGAAAGGGCTTATCTTCTGCATACATAGAAGAGATAAACTCCACTCGGCATCTCGACGTAACACTGATAACCTCGATTTGAAAAATCGGTCCAAGCAATATCGCAACTTGTGCAATAAATTAATCCATAATTCCTCCAACAACGCCATATGAAATTATGCAAACAATAGGATCCCTAAAATTAGACTCGGCTCCTGGTATTGACAATCTTAATTCAAGAATATTCAAGCTTTCAAAAAGAGAACTAAGTTGTCCCATTTCTCATATTGTGAATTCTAGTTTTAAATCAGGCATTTTCCCCGACATACTTAAATGTGCAAAAGTCATCCCTATTTACAAAAACGGCGATAAATTAAACATTGACAACTATAGACCCATATCCCTACTAAACACTCTATCTAAAATCATAGAGAAAGTGGTTAAAAAGCGTCTTTCGAAATACCTGCAAGAAAACAATATTCTATCAAAAAATCAATTTGGATTTAGAGAGGGTATGGGCACTACTGATGCTATTGCAGAGGTAACAAGTATAATTTATGATAATGTGGATAAGAGGAAAAAATGTTTAGCTATTTTCCTAGATCTAGCGAAGGCATTCGATACGGTTTCGCACGTCAAACTGCTTCAGAGGTTAGGGAATGTGGGATTTAGGGGTATCACTCTGGACTGGTTTACAAGCTATTTGACAAATAGGAAACAAATTATTACCGTTAACAATACACACAGTAAGCCAGAATACCTCCAGTATGGTGTCCCTCAAGGCACTGTTCTCGGGCCCATTTTATTTCTTATTTACATCAACAAACTCTCCAATCTAGTCGGCAAAACAATTTCCTTCGCCGATGATACGGTCGTTATTTTTGAGGGCTATAACTGGAATGAAACATTCTCCGTAGCCAATGAGGGTATTAATGAAGTACATGAATGGTTAGACAATTCTCTACTTAGCCTGAACATACATAAAACTAAGTACCTTACGTTCAGCAACAATAGTAAAGGCCAACCACATTTAAACCATAGACTGACCATTCATGACTGCGACAGAAATACTCAGCATTGCAACTGCACTACTCTAGAAAGAGCACAACAGGTACAATACCTGGGTATAACGATCGACAATAAGATGCGTTGGCAACCACATATTGATAAGCTGGCGATGAAGGTGCGCAAACTCGCATGTATATTCAGGGAAATAAGAGATATTGTGGACCCGAGAACACTGAAAAACACCTACTATGCATTGTGTCAGTCAATACTATGCTATGGTATTATAGGATGGGGCGGTTGTACAAGGTCCACTCTACACCCTCTAGAAGTAGCGCAAAAATGTATTTTAAAAATAATCGCACGTAAACCATATCGATTTACGTCAGACACTCTTTACATCCAGTCCGGGGTTTTGGATGTAAGACAGCTTTATGTTCGCATGGCCCTAATATATACTAAAAATAAAATGACACCTTATAATCAACGAGTTGGAAAGACGAGAGCAACAAGAACTGGTGATATGTTGGTGCCAAGATCTTACACAACATTTGGCCAGCGCCATTTCACGTTCATTGGCCCTAGAATGTATAACAATCTTCCCGACGCAATTAAAAGTAGTGAGAACACATCCACTTTTAAAAAATCTCTAACGGATTGGTTGTTGGAGGTGGGTAGGAACGGTTTAGGGAATATGTTGACTGTTGTATTTTGAATGATAGTATTTAGTACTTAGTATTTAGTTTTTCCATGATAATTTTAAATGACTATTATAGGTATGTGAGCGTCATATCAATATGTAATTGATTTATATAAATATATTATTTTAGTTTTTATTTTATTTATTTTGGTTTTATTATTATTTTCGTATAAATATATGTATGTGTATGTGTGCATACATGGATATTTATTTTATCTATAGATGTATATAAGTATCTATCCATATTTGTATATGCGTAAATATTTGTAGTTTTAAAAATAAGTACTAATTATAGATTAAGTTGACAGTGCACACTTAATATCATAATTAAAAGTCTGCCTTAGAACAGGCCTAGGCCTAGTTAGGCGACTGTGTCAATCATAAAAATAATGTCGCATCAATTTCTTGCTAACATCTTAATCAAATATGACATTAACTTTTTACTAGATTTGTTACTACTAAATAAAATAAATAAATAAATAAATAGGGAGGCCTATGTCCAACAGTGGACATCTTTCAGATGTTGATGATGATGATGATGATGATGACGATAAAAAGGGTGGGATGCGATGTGGGAGTGGGCCGACCGACTCACTTATTTCCCATGTATAGACTGATTCAATGAATTTGTGAAATTGCTTTCTTTGAATTTGTGAAATACAATAAAAACGAATCTACCGCGTGAAGTTTGAAACTTCTCATGCAGAGCGCAAGGACGTAACGCAAGATACAGTGAAAGTTTTGTACACGGCGGATTTTCAATATTTCCGCAACAGTTTGCCGCCTACCCGCAGATGACGATTGCCAGCACTTCAGTCTATCCTGGACAACGGCGGTTGCAAAATCGCCGAAACGGCGAGTGTTACAAACTTCACGCGATAAATTTGTTTTTATCTTATTTATAATGTCAAACAACCGCGATAGTCTTCGATAGCATTCATGCTAACTTTTAGCTGAGCGGTCGTTTATATACACAAATATTTACAATAAAAGAATAATAAGAGTATGACAGCGATAGAGAAACCAAGCGCTCCACAGTACGGCGGGTGTTGACTACAATGGGCGAACCCATCACCCAGGCTGATATAACGATATGTGATCATTCTTTCAGCCATGGGATTAATGTAAAAGACAGAGACAAAACAATGTAGTGTCTAGCTCTGCCAACAAACCCGTTAGACGCCAACGCCTTACGCGGACCTGGGTTTCTTTTTCCCGTAGTGCCACACGGGATCGGGTGGCCTAATCATTTCAAGAGTGGCATAGCAGGTCGACATCTACCTCCGCTGCTTAGGAGACAGTATATGTACAGGGTGTCTGGCGGCAGATTTATGATTTCAAAATTAAATAGCAAATTCATTATACAATAAATGTTTTTAATAATTATATAATTAGTTACACAAATCATGCGGATTTAATTTTTTTAAAATAATTTCATCCAAATGTCTTCCATTGAGATGTACACGTTGTTCGAAACGAAGCCTCGCGTTTCGTGAAACGTTCTGCAGCAATCCTGGTTGAATGCTTCGTATTTCGTGACGAATGTTATCTTTTAGGGCCTCGACAGTACGCGGATTGTTGTTGTAAACCCTTTCTTTGAGATATCCCCATAAAAAAACAACCATCGGGGTCAAATCAGGTGACCTTGGAGGCCATGGGATGTCCCCAAAGTGACTAATCAATTTTTGAGGCATAGCTTTTCGCAGCAAATCCATTGAAGCTCTAGCCGTATGCGGGGCCGCCCCATCCTGCTGAAACCACGTGTGCGACGAGAACGATAGATGAGCTCGCAGATTCGGCAAGAAGAAATCCGTTATCATTCTTCCATGATTGTCACTGTTGACATTTGTCGCTTGTCCTCGAGCATTCTTAAAGAAAAATGGGCCGATAATCCCATTCGTGGACAAAGCACACCAAACGGTGGCTCTCGGGCAATGCAGCGGTTTCTGGTGTTTAATTCATGGATTTAGAGTTCGTGGAGCCCAGTAACGACAGTTCTGTTTATTAACAAGGCCGTTTAAATGGAAATGAGCCTTGTCACTCCAAAAAATTGAATTCACAGTGCGAAACCTCTCCAACATTGTTTCACTGAACTGTTTGCGTAACAAAAAGTCATTCTCCTTCAATTCTTGGATGATTTGGATTTTAAATGAATGGAACTTCAAGTCTTTTTTCAAAATTTCATGGACAGCTGCTCTGGAGAGACCCAATGAGGCTGCCCTTTTCCGTATCGAAAGTTGGGGATTTTCACCTAAACTTTTTTCAACGAGTTCAATGTTTGTGGCGGTTCTTGTAGTCCGTCTAGGTCCCGGACATGGACTGTTCATAGCGGAACAGTTGCACGGAATCTCTCCACCCAAAAACGAATTAAATTCACGCTTGGTCCATCACTTAACCGTCGGATATTGAATTTGGCACAAAACTGTCGACGAGCGATAACATAAGAATCGCCGCCTTTAAAGAACGCCCCGACAGCGAACGCGCGATGCTCACTCGACCACTGCGGCATTGTGACTGACAAATCCGCACGATTGGTGGTTCGAATGACACCACTCCCCCCCTTACCGTCTATTACTTTTGGAAATAATAGGATTTAAAAACATAAATCTGCCGCCAGACACCCTGTATTTCCATAGTCTCAAGACTCCTTCAGCAATTAGTCAGAGTGCACAACCGATTGACGTCGCCGAACGGTGCGCAAACCGTCCAGTATCACTGGGATGCAATCCCACCATGAGAAAACGGTCCACCAGTCGTATGGCCTGAGAGACAATCTTACCCGGGGTGGCCTTCCGCACGAGGAGGCTTCTGAATAAGAGCTGAATCGTGAGTTAAGCCAATCCGAGAATAAAATGGATCTTGTGGCCCAAGCTGCATGAAACCATTCGCTACCACCAAGCGCTCCACAATCCGGTATGGGTCCACAGTCCATCCATTGGCGTGGGTGAGATGTTCAAAACACCAAGAAGTTGTTGGGATGATATTTACATTCGCCGGTGTTGCCCAGTGGATAGAAAAAAATACGGATAACAGTTTCTAACTGAGAGGACCGAGCAATGTGCTTCCTTATAGGGTCAAAGCCGTTATAGTTTGCTTCATATACAAAATTCTATCGCTATTGTTCAAAATGTAAAAAAAATCTTATGCCACAAAATTTGCACATTATTTAGTACATTATTTGGCACATTATGGCACATTATTCGTATGGATTTTCAGTTACTCAGGATTGTTCCTTTTGTTTTCTGTCCGAATAATATTGTATTTACACGACTGCCCAACAAAAAGGAGTGAGTTCAGGGTTCATGTACGTATGTTTTCCGTTTCATTATTCCAACATAACTTATAAACGCTTGCACCGTTTACGAAGTGTGTGCTAATTTTAGAATCGCTATGTCATCCCGAGTATCACAGGGCAACTTAACTGTCCAAATATCAAGTATGTAGTTGTCTAAATGTAAAAATGTCAATAAATTAACATACATGTATCATTATAAATAAGATAAAAAACGAATTTACCGCGTGAATTTTGTAGCACCCGACGTTTCGTTGACGTTGTAGCCGTCGTTGTTCAGGGTAGACTGAAGGACCTATTTCAGTCTACCCTGGACAACGGCGGCTGCAACGTCGTCGAAACGTCGGGTGCTACAAAATTCACGCGGTAAAATCGTTTTTAATCCTATTTATAATGTCAAATGACCGCGATAGTCTCCGATTTCATACATATATCATGTTTAGGGTAAACTTGGGTTGTCGACTACAACGGGCGAGCCCGTCACCACAGGGAGTTTTAACGATTAGTCGTTTTATCTCCCTGGAGTGAGCGTAGAAGACTTTGGACAAAAACAATCCGCCGTCTAGCTACGCCACAACCCGTAAGAGATCAACGCCTTACCGCGAGATAGCCAGTAATGATTACCTGGCGAGCCCGACACTCGCGCCCTTACTTCCAATTGTGACCAGATTTCTCCGGTCTCTCGATTGGTTCCGAGTTCGAGGTCGCTTGCGCGGTCCTCTCCCTAACGAAGCGGTGAAACGGTGAATACCGAATCTATCGCGGACCATGGCGTCCTTTGCCCGCCTCTTACCCAGGATCGGATTGCCGATGGTCATTTCAAGAGCAGTCGCCGTAAGGTACGCAACCACCCCCGCTCTATAGGAAACAATACAGCTTCCAGACTCCCCCGACTGTTAGTCAGAGTGCACAATCGATTGGCTTGCGCCGCACGGTGCGCAGACCGTCCAGGAGCGCCAGAGGTTTGATTCGCAGTGGAAACTGACCAAGGCCAGAGTCCTACCCAGGTTCGCACCCCGTGCGTGGAGGCCGTCGGATGGGTGTTGACCCGTGAGTGTGACCGACCCTGAACACATGGGTCTTCGTGGCCAACCCATCATGGGCCCGTTAGCTCATGTTTAGGGTCAATTGAGATGAGCCAAAGACGTCCAGGAAGAAGCGTAGATTCAAGGCACTACTTTTCTAATTTCTTTATTCACACTTTACAGTCCGCCGCCTAACGTTTAAGGTACCGACCATACGTACCAAGTGACACATAGAAATTGTGATATAAGTGAAATGACTTGCATTCTGCCCATGCAAACTGTGGAGCAGAAAATATAAAAGAGGACTCGATGCAGTGTACAATTTGTTCATTATATTACCATGCACCTGGAAGATTGCGTGTACCACGCAATCTTCCAGATTACGTGGTACATTACCATGTACCACGTAATTTGGAAGATTGCGTGAACATGTATTTTCAGATTTTAATGACGAAATATTTTAAAAGACATTTCAATTCGAAAACAATGTATCCACAGCTCTTCTAATTTTCTGGCCATAAAGAGCGGCAAAATCGCTCTGTAGAATATTCAATCATATAATTAACGCGGTAATTTCAAAGAAACAAATGAAATATGTCGCAATTCGCTGCTTAAATATTACTGAAGATAAGGCTCTTCTGGGAGGAATATGCTTTTTGCCTGCCGGCTTCATTTTCATTGTAATTTCCCCCGTTTTCCTTTATAGTCCAAGAGGCAGCGACAAAAAAGTGCAAGACTTTTGTAAAAGCTGATACTTTCAGATCGGGCAGTATTTTGGCCATAGAATGCTGGAGTAGTGTGAGCAGGCCAGACTTCGGGACACCTGGCGCTGTCGTACTAGGAAAGGTGTACCTAATTTTAATTAGTACCACTAAAGTATTATGGAAAAGCTGAAAATTCATCAGTAGATAGTGGATGCAAAACCGAACTCGAAACAAATGGTTTGACTGATTAACAATAGAATGCGTGGCGTCAGCATTACTCCATAGACATCACAAAAATGATGTCCATTTTATTGCGCGGCACATTAGACCGATGCGCAATAGTTACCGACAAATACGTACCAGCGTATTTGTAGGGACTTCATTTGTGTGATATATATGGAGTAATACTGACGCCACGCTTAATTTTGTTAAGCAGTCTGACCATTTGTTTCGAGTTCTTTATTGCATCCACTGTAATAAAAAAATACTGTCTTTCCTCTGGGAATCAACCTTCTGGCGCTCCTGGACGGTCTGCGCACCGTGCGGCGTTAGCCAATCGACTGTGCACTCTGACTAACATCTTGCGGTGTCAACTACAACGGGCGAGCCCGTCACCACAGGACGTTTTAACGATTAGTCGTTCTATCGCCCTGCAGTGAACGTAGAGACTTTGGACAGTACATTCTACGTCCAGCTACGTCAACAACCCGTGAGAGTCCAACGCCTTACCGCGAGTTAGCCAGGAGTAAACCCGGCGGGCTCGAGATACTCGCGCCCTCACTTCCAATTGTGACCAGATTTCTCCGGTCTCTCGATTGGTACCGAGTTCGAGGTCGCTTGCGCGGTCCTCTCCCTTATGAAGCGGTGAAACGGAGAGCACAACCGATTGGAGCAAACCCCGCACGGTGCGCAGACCGTACAATCTTCGCGGACCAAGGCGTCCTTTGCCCGCCTCTTACCCGGGATCGGATGGCCAATGGTCAATTCCAGAGCAGTCGCCATAAGGTACGCAACCACCCCCGCTCTATAGGAAACAGTACAGTTCCCAGACTCCCCCGACTGTTAGTCGGAGAGCACAACCGATTGGAGCAAACCCCGCACGGTGCGCAGACCGTCCAGGGGCGCCAGAGGTTTGATTCCCAGGGGAGACTGGTTGACCCAGTGTCCTACCCAGGACTCGCACCCCATGCGAGGAGGCCGTCGGATGGGTGTTGACCCGTGAGTGTGACCGACCCTGGACACATGGGTCATCGTGGCCAACTCATCATGGGCCCGTTAGCCCCCCACTCTGACTAACAGTCGGGGGAGTATGGAAGCAGTACTGTTTCCTATAGAGCGGGGGTGGTTGTGGAGCTTACGGCGACTGCTCTTGAAACGACCATCGGCTATCCGATCCTGGGTGAACAGCCGGGCAAAAAACGCTGTGGTCCGCGATAGATTCGGTAAACACTTTTTCACCGCTTCGTAAAGGAGAGGACCGCGCAAGCGACCTCGAACTCGTAACCAATCGAGAGACTGGAGTAATCTGGTCACAATTGGAAGTAAGGGCGTGAGTGTAAGCCCGCCGGGTAACATTCCTGGTTATCTCGCGGTTAAGGCGTTGGCCTCTTACGGGTTTGTGGCGGAGCTAGATGGTGGACTGTTTCGTCCAAGTCTTCTGTCCTCACTCCAGGGAGATAGAACGACCAATCTATAAAACTTCCTGAGGTGACGGGCTCGCTCGCTGTAGTCGACAACCCTAGTTGTCTTATCTGAAAGTATCAGCTTTTACAAAACTCTTGCATTTTTTT
Organism: Micropterix aruncella; assembly: GCA_944548615.1. Lineage (NCBI taxonomy): Eukaryota > Metazoa > Arthropoda > Insecta > Lepidoptera > Micropterigidae > Micropterix > Micropterix aruncella. The sequence continues at coordinate 37,564,199 of OX155955.1, read as the reverse complement.
GTCGCTGGCTCCTCAACTATTACTATAACCCCTCCGACGTTGCCATTTTCCTCAACGTAGGACCGAAGAACGCGTCCACAAGAGCGGGTTCTCAACGCGCCACTGTACGCTGGCGAAGTGAACGTATTTAAAATCTCATTATCATTTGCTTGCCGGGTGTAGCGGTATTTTATTATGACCGTGCTTTGCTATGATACATATTTTAATTTATGTGCGATCCGAGGTAGATCGACGCATGGTTTTAGTATTATTACCGGCTCTAACAAGATCTTTTTAAGTCAAAGGGACTATCAGCCTCCGTTTTAACGCGCTTTTATTAGGTCGACCTGTATGTAACTATGTAATGCAATCTAAGGTAACTAATTTAACCATCTTCCAAGGATCGTAGCGTCATAAAAATTGACAGCTGTATGTAGTTCTGATGACAATACAATAATATGGTACTGTCGAACGGATCTGATGATGGAGTCGGAAGATATGAACTGGAACTTCCTGATGGAACATCGTATCATAGCTGTGTTTGGACTTGTTAGAAAAGTCTTGGAATTAACTTTGACGACTAATTAGGTTTCAAGGTCTGATGATGAAGCCGGAAGATAGGCATTGTTTGGCTTTTACGTGCATTTATAAAAGCGTGTTTTTAGTGTTTTTTTTTAACTATTAATTTATTACACGACTACCTGAAAAAAAGGAATGCAATGTTTTCAGGAATCTTTTATGTATTTGTGTTGTCCGGTTCTTTATTCCGCTATAACTTCTAATTGTTTAAATCGCTATGTCATCTCGGGTGTTATAGAGTACCTTAACGGTCCAAATATCAAGTAAGTAGTTGTCTAAATGTATATGCGAGTATATGCGTTAACCCCACGGTTGAAAGAATGATCTGATATCGTTAAACCTTCATGGTGTGGTGGGTTCGCCCGTAGTAGACGTTTACGCCAAAGTAATCCTTCAAATTACATACATAATCTACTTTTTCCCGAATAAGTCTTGTGTTGCTGTTTACGACTAGCAACTCTTGCAACTTTATGACATCAAACTTTCATTGAAATTATATACATGGCAGTAAAGGTACTACAGATACTCAAGGTGCAGTAATAAGTCTTGCCATTGTAGTATAGAATATCAGAAATAACTTCTCTGAACAGTCTCTACCTTTAAAGCTTAAACTCTAGATAAACTGCATCGCAAAATTCTCATCGAGATAGCAAACAATATAGAGAGTTCAAGAGGGCGCTTCACCGCTGCGGTGGCGTACATGCTTCGGAGCGTATTCTTATATTACGTACCCGACGCGCGGGTGTTAAGTATTCGATGCTAGACATCGATAACATCGCTTCTACTAGATTCGCAGAGCATTGCCCGTCGACGCTTCCCTTTATCTGCTCTAAACGAGCGGCGCGCTTACGAAGGCTAATACGATGGATGATTTGTGAGGATTTGATAGAACCTGCAATCGAGCTCTTTTCAGCTTCTATTTCAATGTTAAAGGCAGACGCGGATCTCTATCCTCTTGGTGTATTCGATTTAGGCGAGATTAGTAATTAGAGCAGAAAATTAAATATATTTGTACAATATAAAATATCATAATTAAAAATATCTATTTGTATCTAATATAAAATATATGTACAATATGATAGAAAATTAATTTAAAACAATCATAACGATTCAAAAGACTATTAAATTAGGTACAGCAAAAAAATATCCTCAAAAATATCACATATTAAAAAAACGTATTTACAATAAATTCTGAATAAAAATAATAAACATAATTTGGCGATATTTTACACTTTTATTGTGATAACTTTAAATAAATTCCAAATCGAAATTTTAAGCCTATATATTGATTTTGGTAATATTATTAAATATATTCTGTTTCACCTTTATTTTTAATATTTGATTGTTAATATTCTTTTGATTTTCCCTTTAAAAGACGTAATTAACCATTTAAGACCCTCCAGCGCAGTGTAATAATTTGGGTGCAACTGATGGAATATTCTCGCGCGCAAATATAACTACCAAAAATCACATATACACGATGAGAAATGTAGTAGGTACAACCTATAGCAAAAATCTAAAATTTACAACCACCTTTCAAATGTCTAAATGTCTTAAATTAATTCGGTGTTATCCGACATAAAAAAACAATAGATTATTGTTATGACGTCACGCCAATCCATAATTAAAAATTATATTAGAAAAAGGTTGCCACAAGCTGCAGAAACGCAAGATTGATATATTTAAGCCACACTTGGGCGTCAATGTGTTTATTTTGAGATAAAAAATGTTACGCAACAGACTGCGCTAGGAAGATTATCTATGGAATATTGCAGCAAGACTGAGAAAATGTATCCATTACTTCAGGAGTTTGCGGATTATCTTAGATCTCAATATGCTAAGAAGTATCTGCTAAGCTGTCTGCGGATCTCTTATTGGATATGGAATCCTAACTTGAGGTTGTGCGGCGATAACTCTTCTGGCCACCTTCTATAAAACGCAAAAGGAGATACTGAGATAGGTATATAAATAAATAACCGAAAACATATTCTTCCGATGTCTTTTTTCGAGGGAACTGACGTAGCCTCCAAGTAAAAGTTCGAGCCCGGGTAGGACCCGTGTTTTTTTTTATATACAGATTATATTATGTAATTACTGTGTTTTGACAGAAAGGCAAATTACCAGAAGTTTGAAAACTCTTAAATAAAATATAAATATTTTAATATTAAATTCAAAACGTTAGTTTTTCAGCCTCTGTTACATGCTACCTAAATATTGCCTAACCGTTTCTATTTTCAAAAGATCGATATTACAACATTTAACTTCTTTAGCAAAGATGTTATTGTAGAGAGTTTACACTTGACAAAATGTTTTAAACCATTTACATTTTTATGAGTTTTGCTTACAACATGCAACTTCGCATAAGACAAAGATATTTCTTTTAATGCATGCTTTTGCAAATTATTATTTTTTTCATTTATAACGTTTTAAATGCCTATGTTTTATTGTGTTTACAGTCGTATGGTTAATTTTAATTTCTGGCCGTTTTCTGGGGGTGTGTAGTGTAGAGACTACGTCACAATATTGTAAGTCACTTTCACATTATTATAATTTGTATTTTGCCGCCTGCAGGTGTTACCACCTGCATCATGGGAGCTAACGGGCCCATGATGAGGTGGCCACGATGACCCATGTGTTCAGGGTCGGTCACACTCACGGGTCAACACCCATCCGATGGCCTCCACGCATGGGGTGCGAACCTGGGTAGGACACTGGGTCAACCAGGCTCACCGAGCGGCGCAAGCCAATCGATTGTGATCTCCGACTAACAGTCGGGGGAGTCTGGGAACTGTATTGTTTCCTATAGAGCGGGGGTGGTTGCCTACCTTACGGCGACTGCTCTTGAAATGACCATTGGCCATCCGATCCCGGTTCAGAGTCGGGCAAAGGACGTCTTGATCCGCGATAGATTCGGTGCACACCGTTTCACCGCTTTGTAAGGGAGAGGAACGCGCAATCGACCTCGAACTCGGAACCAATCGAGAGACCGGAGAAATCTGGTCACAATTGGAAGCAAGGGCGCGAGGGTCGGCCCGCCAGGTAACACTGGCTATCTCGCGGTAAGGCGTTGGCTTCTTGCGGGTTGTGACGTAGCTGGACGTTGGATTTGTTCTGTCCAAAGTCTTCTACGTTCACTGCAGGGCGACAGAACGGGAAAATCGTTAAAACGTCCTGTGGTGACGGGCTCGCCCGTTGTAGTTGACACCGCAAGTTGCAGGTGTTACCACTGCAGAGCATGAGTTGAAGTTCGACGGATTTTACTACGCTGCAAAAACACTTGTGCGAACGGAGCAGTTCGCGCATCAGTACAAAATAAGCGAACGACCGAACAACTCTGTTTTTCCTTTCCGCGCCGCGCTGCATCACTCCGGTGATCGAACATTATTAATAACGTGGCATACTTAAGTTTTTCTCTACAACGAACTAATAGTGCGCGTTACGGGATCCTAATCATCGAATACCATACACGGTATATTATCATTTATCCCTAGTCGCCCCTTAATTAATATGATTTCCGTATATAAACACGCGGGGCGAGTGCATTTTTCAGAATTGCGCATGCACCGCGGCGTTCTGGCGTGGTGTGCTCATTCTGATTAAATCCCCGGAAGCGCTGGAATTGGAGGCGACACAGGCGAGTGTGTCGGGATGCAGATGACGGCGCCGTAAAGCTATGGATATGTGCAGCTGCACTTGATACCGCCACCCTTTTTTGGATAAATTATGCAGGTGCCGGCGGCGCGTTAAGGCCGCCGCCGCCTGATTTCATACTGGCGCCTGCGTTTCACTGCCGCGACTCATATTCATGCACCGTGCACTGCGCTACTTCTCCGCGTGGACCGTATACGGGATTTAGAGGTTTTACGAGAAACTTGCACTACTCCCCGGGATCTAAGAGCATACCTACTACTTATTTATGTGATGCAAAACACACAAGACTACTATGCAAATACCTGCAAACCAAATAAAAATGACCACTTTACGTAAATAATATTAAAATAACTAGATGGCCCGGTGAACTTCGTACCACCTAAAATTTATTTGATTGTAACTCTTCATAAGCGTTTATTAATCCTAATGAACCTTCCAAATCTAATTCATTGAAATCTATGTCTTTACAGTATTGAAATCCCCAAACTAAGTCCAAATTCGTGGTTGTCATTAAAAAAAACGGTGGTGTCACCCCAAGACTTTCCTGTCAATTAGCCAGGAACGTAATTCATCTGAATATTAATATCATTAATCCTACAATAACAACCCCCCCCCCCCCCAACCTAGCGACACCCTTTAAAACTAAAAATCGAAATCGAAATCGACTTTGACTTCGACTTCGACATTTCGACTTTATCGACTTTACTACTTTTTCGACTTTTTTTGCTTGTTCGACTTTTTTGACTTTTCAAATTTTTCGACTTTTCCGACTCTTTCGACTTTTTCGTCTTTTTTAACTTTTGCGACTTTTCCGTCATTTTCGACTTTTTTTTCTTTTTCGTCTTTTTTGTTTTTTTTACTTTTTCGACTTTTTGACTTTTCCGACTTTTTCAACTTTTACGATTTTTTCTACTTTTTAGGCTTTTAGACTTTTTTGACTTTTTCGACTTCATCGACTTTTTTGTTTTTTTTTTTACTTTTTTTGACTTCTTCGGCTTTTTTGACTTTTTTGACTTTTTCGACCTTTACGACCTTTTCGAATTTTTCGACTTATGCGACTTTTTCGACCTTTTCGACTTTTTCGACTTTTATCGACTTTTTCTACTGTTTCTACTTTTTTTACTTTTTTGTCTTTTTTGACTTTTCAGATTTTTTACTTTTTGACCTTTTCGCCTTGTTCGACTTTTTTGAATTTTTCGGCTTTTTAGACTTTTTCGACTTTTTTGACTTTTTTGACTTTTTTTACTTTTTCGACTTTTTCGACTTTATCGACTTTTTCGACTTTTTTGACTTTTTCGACTTTTGCGACTTTTCCGACTTTTTTGACTTTTCGACTTTCGAAATTTCACACATTGTACGGAATGAATAACAGTTATGGATAGCGCAGCTGTCAAACAATACGATCGCCGCGATAGCCATCTAGAAAGCGGCCAATGTTCCCAAAATGACCAATTTCGATTTTTTCGATTTTCAGTTGTTTCTTTGAGTTTTTCCTAATTATTTTTTTTGTAAACCACCCCTGAATCAAGCCTAACAAAATAAAAGAAAAATAATTCAAATCGGTTGAGTCATTTCCGATATCCTGCGAGACTAACGCACGGCGATTCATTTTTATATATAAGAAGATAAGAGCTATGAATTAAAAATTCGTTTGTTATTATAGATACGTCTATTTTGAATTATATTTCCCTATTGAACATCAGAGAAGATTAATCAACTATGTTTGGAAGCATGAGTGCCATCTACACATTGCGTTTCATAATAAAATTCTAGCGCCCAAAGCGTAGTATAGCACGCGACAATCTAATATCCTAAATAAATGATTGAATGACGCACATAGTACTGTAATTTTAATAAATTGTGTGTTTTAAGTGTTTTTTATACGGATTATATATTTTAATTGCTGTGTTTTAAAAGAAACCTAAAGATACCAAAAGGTTCAAAACTCTAAACTAAAATCTAGATATTTCAATAATATATTAAGACATTTAATAATAAATAAATACAAACGGAGCTGCCATGGAATTCACCGACCGGAGTCGGGCCCATCATAATACTATTTTTTTACACTTCTGGGGGGTGAGCAGTGGATTCCGGACTTAAGAACCGGCTGTGGTAGGTTTAGGACAGCTGTCTTGCCACATGTGAGCGTTCACCTTGCCACCCATTCACTCCCCCTTCGAAGCCATAGAATTTGAGATGCGCAAATCGCAGTTTTAGATAATTTTTCTAAGAAAGAGTTGATTATTTTTCTGGAAAGGCCAAGATCTTTAGAGGTGAAATAGAAATTTAGCTGGCAGGCCACGAGCGCCAACTTCCACCGCGTGAAGGTGAACAGTGAAGCCGTTCCGGGTTACGGCATTTGCGAGATCATGGTATTTATTTAATTTGTACTCGTGGTCTTTTGGGATATTTGATTCCCATGGAACAGTTAATTCTACGATAAGAGCCACCTTCCGAGATAGAGAGTAAAGAGTTATATCTGGACGGAGGGCTGTGCATCCGAGACTTTCAGGGAATTTATACTGCTTAGAGACCGAATCAACCTCCAGAATCCAATCTGTAGCTTTCTCGATTATTGAGAAAGGTTTTGTAGTTAAATGTTTTTTGCCTTTAGAGCCATCCCGCACAAACTGTATTGGGGGTTTGGAGGATACTGTCAAACCCTTGTTGGCACGAGCCACTGAGAGACTAATTACCTCGCGAATAACAGCGAGAACTTTGTCATGGCGGTAAGTGTACCGTCCTTGATCTAAGGCCACCTTGCAGCCAGCTAGAATGTGTCTAGCTGTGCAAGGGGTATTGCTACAGAGGGGACTAGTTTTCAATTTCACGTACCTACTACCTAAATACTGTCTAACCCTTACTATTTTCGAAAGTCATCGATAACCCAACAGTTCACTTTTTTAAATAAACATTTTGTATAATCCTAAATTCCTAACCAATCCTTACATCATTCTGGTATATACACGCGAGGCGAGTACATTTTTCAGTAGGAAATTCATCAATCAAATACCCTATATATGTAGTTAATGCTGTTGCATTGCAGTCGCCTAGCAGAAGAGTTGACAAAACACTATGGCATTGAGCAATCTAATACTCTATATATTTAACGATACCGGCTAGCAATTACTATTTCCGAATGTCATTGATATCCCAATATTTCACTTCTGTCATTGATATAAAAATATTTCACTGATTTTATATTATCTTTTATCCTCAGTCATGCAAAGCACACAAAACTGCAATGAAAGTATGATTATTTAAACTAATTATTTAATAACTAGGTACCATGTTCTTGATAATTTCACGTATTCAGTACTTTTAAAAATTTAACATTTTTATTTGTGATTTTGTTTTTATAACTCATTTATATCAATTAATGTACATATAGAATTTGTTTATAGAATTACGTTTATAGAATGTCCGCCCAAGCACAAGCTCTGCTTAGTTGGGCGACATGGGACAATAAATATCATCTTATAAGAGTTTAATTTCTTGCTGTGGTTTAATTATTTTGCTATAATATTTTATTTGATGTTTTTAGTTGTAAATTGTATTTTTTTGTGATTTTCTTCATAAATAAATAAATAAAAGGAATATTTTCCATGACAATATGCAGCTTGCAAATCCCATTAAAATATATCTCAACCTGGATCAAATTGTTAAATTTTCCACAACATGGTAGATGAAGCTAAATGCAGACAAAGCACGGCGCTTCACATCGCCTAGAGCAATTTATAACATCAGCACAATATAGGGCCTGTGCCGTTACTAAGTATCACGAAGCAAAAAGTACTGGGAATAACGATAGTGAGCGATCTAAATTGGCGTGAGCATATTACACAGATCGTGTAAAAAAGTCAACTCAATTAGGCACTTCACCCGCAAACTATTCCTCTATAGCAACCAAGCCTAATGTTTGACAATATATAAAACATACATCAGACAAATGTTTGAGTTTGGTTTCTAAATCCTTACTTTATAAAAGACGAGGCTCTCATCGAGAATGTCCAGCGCAAAGCGAACAGGATGCCAATGGGTTTTAAAACGCTGGAATATTCACAAAGACTCCGTAGATTGTAACAGCCCACACTTAAGGGTTGTCGGATCGGGGGTGACCTCATTGAGATGTATGAGATCGTCAACGGATGTTATACTTTTCACGAGTTGTGTTCAATCTGTAAGCGTAACTAGCATTATCTGCCACGACACGACTTTAAACTGATGAAAACACGATTCCACATTATTGCCAAGAAACGCTTCCTAGCCAACCGGAGTGTAGACCAGTAGAACAGTCTACCTGCTGAAGTGACGTACAATTAAAAAATACTGTAAACAAACTTCAGACATATCAGTGTAAAATACAGACACATCAGCAATTATGCTGCCTGCTGAAAAATATATTAATAATATTAAAAACCACAATATTAAATTACACCACATTTAATATTAATATTACTTGTCAACTACAACGGCCGAACCTGTCACCTCAGAAAATTTAACGAAATATGATCGTTCTATCTCCCGTGAAGTGTCATTATTCGAGTTAATAGAAGATTAATGAATTCTTAGAGCATAGGTATAATAAGATAGCCATAGTCATAGCCATTTGCTAATTTCAAAATAGGCTTTTGCCTTATATTAAATTACAATAAGGACAAAACTATAAACGATGGGAGTTCAAAAAGTGATAATATGTTACAATCTCTTTGGAACCATATAAAAATAAATACTGGCAAGCACAGCAGCAATAAATCTGTTTCTATGTTTTAAAAACACTAAAACTGGTTTTATTTTGTTTCTTTTTAATGAAAACCATGTGTATGCATGTTGTCGAAGCGTGTTGGCGAAAATAAACAAAAATAGAAATTGCGCTGTAATTAAATAATTTCTCTTGTTTTTTTGCGTAGCGGGTATTTCAAGATTTACGAGATACATTAAGGTTTTTTTTTTTTTAATAACTATTTTTTTAGATACAGTTTTGAATAAACTCTAGCCAAGCCTAATACTTACCTGCTGGAGATTAAGATATATGGTCACTAAAGTCGCACTTTCAGTGCGATTCTAGTGACCATCTTGACTATATTATAATATATGCTGCAATTACAATAGTTAAGATTTGTAGGCACAGAAAGCCTTGATAATATTTACATAAAAATATGAGACGTACTTAATGCTAATATAATATGTATGCGTGTATAAATCTTATTCGTATCATTTACACGTATGTTTCACTTTCAGCTATTATTTGTTTTTTTTTTTATTTTTTTCTTAGTTTTTAAATTTAGAGGAATTTTAATAAATATATGAGGGATTCAATCTTATTTTTCCATAAAAGTTGCGAAAAGGAGGATCGAGTAGCCGTTCATTTTGTATCCGTCTAGTGCTGTGTTTATGTTGAACATAAATTCGGAATTCGTCAGTCTCGAAATATTGAACTGTCAATCTATAAATAAATAGTACATTCTCTGGTAATATGCCACAATAATTGAAAAGTTCTATCTCGTCGTTTCTGAATTTATGTCGAATCTTGTTTGGAACTATCACTTTTAAAATACGGTGTTTTAGAGATGTGATTTAAAAGTATGTAAGATGAGTGTTGCCGTAAATTGTAATTTCGTAAGCAATAATATATTCAACCAGGGCAAAATAAAGACCTCTCAGCTGGTTGTATTTGAGAATGATCCTCCATATTTCCAGTTGCACGTTGGTATGTGTACAATTTTATCTGTGATCCAAATAATCACGTTTATCTGTGATACAATTTAAGTCATTTATTAAGAAGAAGCTGTACTTAAAGGGCTACTATAAAATAAATGATTATCTAGACGACAAAGACCCTTGGAAATAAAATGGTTACCTCGATGATTAATATCACGTTATATGTCACAATAATTTGTTATAATGTCACAATATCTTAATTTTTTATCATTTATGTATGTTTGTATGCATTATTGACGTCAACAAGTTACGATTTCGTACTATTTTGAATAAAAAACTTAGGATTATGATGATTATGCTGAGATTATGAGTATACTCGTAATCGAGTATACCCAAGATTTGGATATACTCGTAAAGTACATACTAAAGATTTCTATCTAACGATAATATTAAAGGTCTCAGAGTCGAAAATTTGATAATGATGATGCGGTAGAAGCAGCAGCGCTGTAATTTTTAGATGATCGGGATTATGGTATTTTTTAGGAAAGTCGAAAAATAAAAAAAAACATGCAATAAAAGTCTCCATCATACTAAATATCATTATTAATTGAAAGCCGTAGTGTATTAGAATTAATATTATTTGATTCAATAGAAGATGGATGCATTATTAGAGCACAGTATTATATAAAGGTTCCTGAAATAAATTCAGGGAACCTATAAGTCGTTTTAGCAGTCATGGAAGGAGAAAAATGGATTTGCGATATTAGGCCCACGCGATTTCTCAGAGGACTACCGATCCATCTCAACTTAAACATGGCAATAAATCAGAAGGAGAAAGGTCGCTCAAATATAAGATGAAAATAAATAAAGGGATAAAAACGTACTTAGCCGAAAGTGGCCTTGGTTCTTTGAATGAAATGTATGTGAATAAACCCCAGAGAAATAGGATTTGGTTAAGGATAAGTGAATGAGAAACCAATACGTTTTATTTCTCGATAATAGTAAGGTAATATGAAAACACGTTTCGTAAAAGGCTACATACACAAAGGCCACGTAAAATGAAAAAAAAAAACTATCGTACGTTACGTAAGGTGTATCTAATAATATCATTATAGTATCGCGTCAATATAATTGAAACGGTCATATATATATATAAAGAGCCTTTCTTTTGCTATATTACAATAATAGAGAGGAATGTGTTTAGAGTTCATTTATGTATGTATGTTTTACGTTTCTTTATTTCACTATAATTCTCAATAGCTTAATCCGATTTAGAAGTGTGTGGTACTGTTGGAATCGTTATCCCGAGTGTCAAAGTCTAATACAACATGTTTGTCAACTTTTCACTGTATAAAAGGGTTTACATCCCATCTATTCGAAAAGGACGACTAGGTTCGCCTTTAATTGCGTCCAAAAGTGGTGTTTTCTATAAGAAACTTTATAAGTGTGACGCAATTATCTTTGCGGCGCACTTTTTGAATTTGGAACATCTTAGTCTTCAGCGCCGAAGAAATCGAACGCAAATATTGTTTAAATAAAGACTGGCTGGTACGACGGCCCCTAGTCGCGCCGCCGGCTGAATAAAAAAAACAAATGAAATTAAAAACGCGCGAACGTCAATTGTTTTTGTCATTGTTATTTTGTCATAGAGGGTGATGAAAAGTAGAGTGTATCACTCGGGCGCAAAATATTTCTGGCTCGGGCGCTTTTTTGAATTCCTCGCTACGTTCAGGATTCTACTAAAGAATCCGTCGCTACGCTCGGGATTCTACTCTAGAATCCCTCACTTCGCTCTGGATTCAAAAAAGCGCCCTCGCCGTAAAAATATTATTTTGCTCCCTTGTGATACAATCTAATATTTATTCGCAATTCGAGAAATTGTCGACGAGAAACTAAAATATTTTAAATCGCCAAGATTAAATGCTTGTAAGGAGAACCTAAAGTAGAATGACAAAAAAACCTGGAGGTTACTGTAATAAAGAAACTCAAATTAAAGAGGAAATAAGAAGTCTCTGCGAAACGTTAGCTATATGTCTAAGCAATACGACAAAGTGGAAGACGGCTAGCGACGCTCCGTACGCGTAGGTGCGTTTTCAATAATGGCTCAAATCTAAATCTTTGACGGGTGTCATTCGATGGTTTATTTAATTTTGGCTCTTCTCAGAGTTACGCAAGCCGGGGTTTAGGCTGCTATGACTCACAGTTCAACTCCCATCTGGTAGTCTCCTCGAAGAAGGACCGCCGTGAACTTCTGCCACGGCTATAATTTGTAGCAGAAGGCGATTGGGATCTGAAGATAGCGGATCCGAGGGGATACCTCGGATGTTTGCGCATAAGGCAGTGTCAGCCACGCTTGTGTAATCCGGCGAATAACCAGGGGGGTCTGGAGATATATGTTTCCTAGATAAAGGAGGTAGTTGTGCAACAGTCGTCATATATCCTTGAAACGATCCGTTGACCACTCGATGCCGAGTGACCATGGCGGACAAAAGGCGCGTCAGTCCGCGATATATTCAAACTGAATTACTGCTTACGTCAGGTAGAGACCGCGCAAGCGACCTCGTATCCGTGACCAGACTGGAGAACGGAGAATTCCAGGCAACTCTGGTAGTGAGAGCGCGAGGTCGTCCCGCTGGGTTCACTTTCAAGTACCTCGTGGTAAGGCGTTGGACTCTCGCGGGCCTGTTGGCGAAGTTAGACGGTGCAGGACTGTGCTGTCCCCTACGGAAGTCTCTACGTTCACTGCACTATTGATAGAACGATCCTGTTATAACTACCTGTGGTGGCATATTGGACGCCATGGTCCGCGATAGATTCGGTATACACCGTTTCACCGCTTCGTAAGGGAGAGGATTGCGCAAGCGACCTCGAACTCGGAACCAATCGAGAGACCTGAGAAATCTGGTCACAATTGGAAGTTAGGGCGCGAGTGTCGGGCCCGCCAGGTAATATAACTGGCTATCTCGCGGTAAGGCGTTGGTCTCTAACGGGTTGTGGCGTAGCTAGACAGTGGATTGTTTTGTCCTAAGTCTTCTACGCTCACTCCAGGGATATAGAACGACTAATCGTTAAAACTCCCTGTGGTGACGGGCTCTCCCGTTGTAGTCGACAACCCAAGTTGTGGTGGCAGATTCGCCCGTAGCAGTTGGCAACTCCAAAATACCGCTACTGAGTTAAATACGGACCCCAACACTCGAAATTGGGCCTCGATACGACTAACTGCTTATATGCACCTTTGATGCCAAATATATCGTGAGTTTTAGAGCACATTTTTTTAACTTTATTTTATTGTGATGTGTTGTAGTAACATGGAGTTGTACAATTATTCAGTCCCGTACAACCTGCCTTTTAGACGTACCATATTTTTTACAACATTATTTAATATCAATAATAATTATACAAAAAAAGTATTATAATAATAGCCCAAAATATCAAGATATTTAATTAATTATAGTTAGTTTTCAGTTTCACGTACCTACTACCTAAATACTGTGTAACCGTTACTATTTTCAAAAGTCATCGATAACCCAACAGTTCACTTTTTTATTAAATATTTTGTTTAATCCTAAATTCCTAACCAACCCTTATATTATTCTCGTATATACACGCGAGGCAAGTACATTTTTCAGTAGGAAATTCATCAATCAAATACCCTATATAGTTAATGCTATTGCATTGCAGTCGCCGGGCAGAAGAGTTGCTAAAACTTACCATGGCATTGAGCAATCTAATACTCTATATATTCAACGATACCTGCTAGCAATTACTATTTCCGAATATCATTGATATCCCAATATTTCACTTCTGTAATTGATATCCCAATATTTCACTGATTTTATGTTATCTTTTATCCTCAGTCATGCAAAACACAGAAAACTGCAATGAATATATGATTATTTAAACTGATTATTTAATAACTAGGTACCATGTTTTACCTAGCTTAGGTACCAAAATAATAGTAGGTACATACTCGTACCATAATGGCCCGTGTTCCGTTTTCCGCAGGCTTAAACTAAGTTGTTGCTGAAAATTAGAAACTTAAGCAACTTCGTTATATTTGTTGGTATTTCGTTTCATCTAAATTAAGAACCGGACCTAAATTGGACCAAAGCGGTCATAATTTTGACAGCTCGGTCGCTCGCCCGTCCGCCGTCGTCTCGTCACCACACGCTGCTTTTCGACACGTTTTCGTTTGTTTTATATATAATATACAAATATACAAGGCTTTTTAACAATGTAGAAGGCTAAAAAGCTACAAGACTATTTATCACAATCGACGAAAAATATCGACAACGGGTTTTCAAAGCAAAATATAGCTATTAACTACATACTGATTACCTACGACAATCGGCGCTCATCGTCCCTTATTCGACTTAAAAGCCAATTTTGAGCAAACATCTTCGAAATAATAATAATAATAATAATAATAATAATAAAACTCTTTATTCTTAAGAAAAAGCGAGCTTATTGCCTGCAGGCAATATTTTAGAGCTAACCTATACTATTGTAAGAACATTATTTGCGAGTAGACTACATAACTTAACCTATATAAAGAGTATGACAAATAAAATAGAGGAGGATAGAAAGAAGTATATACTTTACTCTTTGTGGGCACAGATTTGCCACATCAAAATAATCTAACACCTATAAGGACGCTAAAGTTTTAAAAGGAGGGGAATGGGAGGGGAAAGGGAATTTATCTGGAGGATTTCAAATGCTCTCTGAGTCTGTTTTTAAAAGTTGTTATGCTTGGCGCGGTTCTCACATTTTTCGGCAAAGCATTCCAAGGACGGGCTCCATGCACGGTGAAAGAGAATGAGAAGAAGTCACTGCTGTGACTAGGGATAGAGAGTAGCAGGTTGTTTTTTGATCTCAGAGGGCGTTCATGAGCCGATAGTGCAGTAAATCTGCCGGTAAGATAATTGGGAGCGACGCCATCCAAGATCTTGAAAAGCATACAGAGAACTCGCATGTCTCTTTTCTCCCGGGTCGACAGCCAGTGAAGCTTCTCTCTGTACTCCGTGATGTGGTCAAGTTTTCTGAGGCCATGGATATACCGAATGCAAACATTTTGGAGACGCTCAACTTTGGTGGATAACTCTTCTGTGAGGTCGAGAAATGCGACATCTCTATAATCCAGAAGGGGGAGGAGAGCAGACTGATAAATCGTAATCTTGCTCTCCTCCGGGAGGATATTTTTCAGCCTATTCAGCGAATGAAATCGGCCGAAGAGTTTGCGTCGCATTTCTCGAATATGTGGCCGCCATGAGAGGTTGTCGTCCATATAGATACCGAAATCGTTATAAAAAACTTTTAAAATCTCTAGAGAAACAAGAGCTACACGGCTGTTAGACGCAGACTGCTCGATTTAGACCGTTCTAAGTTAAGACCCCGAACAAGACCCATTCGCCATGATACTTGTAGAAACGGAATACGAAAAAGTATCTATGTGGTGCTTAACATCAATTTCAGAGCCTGATATCACGCTGTAGTTATGACCTATGGAAGTGAATACCAAAACATTGGCCCAACATTAAACGTCGTTTTAGCATGTTTTTAGATCCCAAGTTAGGCACCTGCGAGAAACGAAATACAGGCCAATCGAGCCCAATAAGCTCTGAACGATGAGCCGGCTTTATTCGAATATTTTCTCATTAAACAATATGATTTGGCCAAAACATATCAGTTGGGCCCTTATTTATTTGATTAAGATGTTATATTTGTCATATTTGATTAAGATGCGACATTATTTTTAATGATTGACACAGTCGCCTAACTAGGCCTAGGCCTGTTCTAAGGCAGACTTATATGAATGAATGTTGAATTATTCATTTTTGCGCACTCTATACCATTGTTGGACGTTTTAAAATGCAGTCGCATGAAATACATCAAGTGGATTCCAAATTAATGTTATTATCATACTGTTAATCCCGAACTTCGATCGGATTGAAATATATCGATTGAGTTTATAATATAGGTAATGTTGATTTTGATTTCCCGCTAGCGCAAATCCAATCAGCGCCGCTAGAATTATGCACGAATATACAATGTGAGGGGGGATGCCCGGGGTCTAATTGAACGCAGCGGCTTCGTACGATATCGTATATCAATAATATTTGCCGATAGTTAACTAGCAAATATAGCGCACACAGGGCCGTATTAAAAGGTAGGCTTAAAGGCTTATCATTAAAGCACTTTTTAGCAATGCGTTTTATATTAACAATTTCAAGCGATTTCCCACCAATTGACCAGGAGGGAAAATATTGTGAACGCGCTAGATTTTTTCTTCGAGATAAAGACGGAAATATGCATGCCCCCCCCTCCCCCTTTACTCCCTCCATCCCTGACACTATTAAGACTATTTCCAGGTGAAAGTGTGTCTGTATGACTGTCTGCCTGTCTGGGAGCTAATGGGCCCTGTTGGAGTTGACCACGAAAACCCATTTGTTCAGGGTCGGTCATACTCACGGGTCAACACCCATCCGGCTGCCTCCACGCATGAAGTGCGAGCCCGGGCAGGACTATGGCCTGAGGGTTAGTTTCCCCCAGGAGTCAATCTTCTGGCGCACCGTGCGGCGTCAGCCAATCGATTGTGCATTTTGACAGTCGGGGGAGTCTAGAAACAGTACTGTCTCCTATAGAGCGGGGATAGTTGCTCACCTTACGGTGATTGCTCTTGAAACGACCATCGGCTATCCGATTCAGGGTGAACAGCCGAGCACTGGATGCCGTGGTCCGCGATAGATTCGGTAGACACCGTTTCCATGAGCACGTTTGAATGATCCAGAATAGCATTGGTCTGATGTATAGCAGTACAATCATGAGCGACGTGGACCTGAAGACGTCTCTCTTGGCAGAAGATTACGACAGCAACAGTATGGCTAAATTTAATGCAATGCCAGAATGAATGTACAACAGTTAGGGACTTATGCATTCTTATGCTTATGCAAAAGTAATGTTGTATTACTGGAAGCCAGAGATGCTGTAATTTTATTTTTTAAATAAAATTATCTTTTATTTACACTAATTATCTCTATTGCTGGGCCGGACTTTACGGGACCCCAGACAGCTTGATCCGGCCCTGGCGCACGCTTCGGTCGAAGCGCATTAAATCACGCGAGTTAAGTGCAGTTCCGTTCAGCTCTATAACGAAGAAGTTTATAGTGGCTAAGTGAAAACTGACGGAGCAGCCACTGGCCCGCGGCGCGGCGCATTTGGAGGAAACAAGCTACTAATTAGTATTTATAACATTTGTGGAAACGCAATTCCGCGGAGGAGCTTTGCGAGCGGCCAGCGGCCACTCTCTGTGCATGACAAACGCTGTCCTTTGTCCCGCGGAAGTTGGACAGATGAAAAATATGCAGCGAGCTCAAAACTTGCATAAAATATTAATGTAGAGAAACAAATATTTATATGTTGTGATACAGTAAAGCCGTATACGACGAAATGTAGCATAATAATATACATATTATATAATACTAATATTATAAAGAGGTAAAGTTTGTGATGTTGTAGGAAGTAATCTCTGGATCTACTTAACCGATTTTGAAAATTCTTTTACCAATAGAAAGCCACGTTATTTGTGAGTGTCATAGGCTGTATATTAATTCGAAAAATGAAAAGACTTTTTCGTGGTAGTCGAATTTTCAAAGTAAGCCGGAAAAAGCGGTCGAACGAAAACGTTTCTAACTAACGCTGCCTTAACGATGAGATATATATGATTAAGTTCTAGAGAAAAGTTGTAGAGATTGATAATGCCTACAAAAAAGTCAGCGACAGCATATGTCTAACTTTTATATTTAAGTCACAAAAAGTAGTTTTTCAAAATAAAAAAATAATTTAAATCGTTAGGCCATGTTTATTGGTTCACAAATAACGGTAATATAGTCAAATTGGCATGCAAATACATACATACATATGCAGTAAAAATATAACCCTTCTTTTGGCAGTCATATCAAATCATAGCACTCAGTACTAACCAAACCACACTCATAATTTCATCACAAGTAAAAAGTTTTACCGCCCAACGAAGTGGGCACCGGTCAGCTAGTATTATATAAATTCATAGTCAACTCATGCAACTAGAATATGGTTCCGAAGCTACACCACCGGATGTATGTACAAGGTGTCTAAAAAGAAAGTTTAAATTCATAACGTTATGTCGAGATGTTAGATGACTTTTACATTACCGGCCTATCAACCGACGAGGAGGTAAAGTATTGTGAAGGCACAATTTTTTTTCGAGATGAAGACGTATATTTATTAAACCCCCTACCCCCCCCCCTTCCCTCCCCAGAGAAGATTAAAACCATTTACAGACTGGTCTCTCAGTGTGTGTCTGCTTGTGTGTGTATGTGTGTGTATTGCTTCACGACAGCGCCCAAGTGTCTATTCCGTTCTTTTAGATCACCGATTCACGTTAGCTGCCACGCGACACTTTTTGGCAAGCTGTATTTTGAACGCCGAAATACCACTATTAAAACAACGAGTGTTAATGCGGTTATATTGATCGAACGTCACCATTTTTAAATCGTGAAGGTGACGTTTTGGGACGTCGGGTGGTGACCAGTTTTGCGATGTTTGGTATTGTTTTTTAAGGCAGCACAAAGATTTGATTTTCCCACATTTTTTATTAAAAGTTGCTTACTAACTCGTACTGATTCACCCCCTTTAAGGATGCCGGTTAATTAAAACTCACGATGTATATCAGATCACTTTTATTATTTAATGATTATTTTGTATGTTTCTTTTATTTACTGTTACTCTATAAACAATCATGTCTGTGTGAAAAAATATATCCGTTTGTGATTCCATGCGGTTTGTGATTAATAAAAATATTATTTTACTCTAATCATTTCGTAACTATTTTGTTCTTGGATTATGTACCAATAGACTAAAAGAGATCTCTTCTGAACAGGTGCTGAGCAGATGCTGTCTGGTTAGGAGAAACGCAGAATCATTGTATTTTCATCAATTAATTTGAAAATTTAAAAAAAAAACATATAAACGAAGGCTTCAATAAAAATAATACCACCTTATTCTTTACAAAAAAACATATTTTAAAAACTATCGCACGAGAATATTTCACGAGTATATTTTGGTCAAGTTGATTCCAGCACGTATTCATACTGAACCTAGACATATTGTAAGACGCGAGGGGCAGAATATTACCACCTGAATATATCCATCCCCTTGAAATTGGTTATTTGCTGTCAGGGCTGTCTCCTCGCCGAAATCCCACGTCAAATCCTTTTCCAATATAGTAATATTCTTATTAAATGTTCTCCTTTATGGTGGCCATGCCGAGAGATAAAGCGAGACAACGCGATCGCCCTGTCGCGATAGGGGGCGGCAGCAACTCATGTAATCCCAAAATTACGGTATCAGATATCTAATATTTTAGGTTCTTATTACAAAGTTTATGCCAAAATGAACGAAAGAAGTAGCTATGATAAAGAATACAGGTTTTAATCAAAATTTGTATTATTTTAATTCTTTAATGAAGTGTACAATATAGTGTTATGTATGGAATAGAATATCGGGTAAATGGCCTCCACGGCTTTGTTGAAATTTTCTATAACCGTTTTACATAAAGCTGAATTTGGTATATTCAATGCTTAATTTCCCCCATAGACTTTAAAAAACCCAAAGAAAAAAGTTCATAGGCGTAAAATCTCATGATCTGGGCAGCCAATTATTATCACCAAAATGATGTAAGGTGGATGCGTTTTAAATTCTTTCACGAAATAGAATTCGCCGATTACAACGCCCAAACTCACTTTTTTGAATGTCAATCTCTGAAGACGAGACGTACTCTTATAGATCTTCTCCTCATTAATTCACTCTTTACCCATAAGCTCGACTGCCCTGATCTGCTTAGTTGTTTCCCGCTGAACGTTCCGTCGACCCACAGAACTCGTCGTTGTGATGTCTTCCGCCCGCCGCACTGTTCAACCAATAACGCACTATTCTCGCCGGTGCCCCGTATAATGTACTCATATGTGAAAATTGTAAATTGCTTTGATGGTATTATTTTAAGTAAATCACAATTCAAGCAATTCGCCTCTGCATAAATAACGGACTAAAAAAAAACCAAACTGAAAATAAATTAAAATATTTAAGGTATTAGAAGAGTATAACAATGTAGGTAAATTATTAATAAGTAGAAAACGTTTTTAGATTTATATCAAATAACTCAATGAAATATTATCTCTAGTACGTAAGACTGATGTAAATCTGTTGTTTTTTCAAATAAAGAGAAAAAAAAATGATGACATGAAAAACCTCTTTATTGTACAATTTAAAAAAATCATGGGTAATGACGGAATTATTGATATATAAATAATATCTTTCAGTTAACAAATAATTCCAGTAATAGTTAAAATTACAAGCTACACGATCAGGAATCGACTCACGCAGTAATGAATGTTTTCGGGCTGTATGGCATATGGCAACGCCTTGTTGAAAACACATCCACATCCTACAATTTAGACACAAATAACATGATAATCGCATCACGACAGTGATCACCGTTAACTATTATTACGTATTTTCTAAGAAGAATGGTCCGATGATACCTCCAGCATAAAATCCGCACCAAACAGTGACGCATTGTGGATGCATTTGTTTCTCAACACTTATTCGTCGATTTTCTGAAACCCAAATGCGACAATTTTGACGACTAACGAAGCCATCAAGATGAAAATGAGCCTCGTCGATGAAAATGATGTTGTTTGAATAGTCGAAAATTATTTTTTAAATATTGCTCAACAATAAAAACGAATTGTTCTTCCGTATACCGCTCCATTTTTAATAACACTGAACTGTCAGTTGCCCAGCCGTCTTTTTTTCGTTGGCACCACCTTACCGATAAATGGCGGATAATTCAAATCTTGCGTGACTTTTGCGACATCATCAATAGTTTATTCTATCAAGTTATACAACATTTTCATGACTCGACCGTCCAACTTGGTTTCCTTTCCTTATCCTCCTAAAGTCTCGAAGCATCAGTCTGTAGTCCCACAGACTCGAGCCGTGCCCAGTACAAGATACTAGGAGCACACGCACAATCCTCATCCGTATATCCTCGTAACCGCAGTCGCGCATCTATACACTTGCGTCAACGTAAACTATTCGGCAAGCGTTATAACTGGCAATATTCAAACTTTCGATCAATAAATTCCTTCTACTTCATTCAAAACCGCCTTTCAATACGGAGATAACTCGTAAGTTGATACTACCACCTCACACCGAACCGAGGAGTCTTGTGAGGGGTGGTTCCTCACAGTATAAAATCCCGGAATCCAGGATCCCGAGAGAGCTTCACTATCCCCACCCCAGCTCGAGCATATTGTATCTCGTCTGCCACTTATGAATTTATTATGAATAAGATAGCCCAAGTATTACACCATTTTTACGAGGGTATAAAAAGCACGCGTGGGAGATTGCTTTTGTCTTACAGGGATAATTAATTGCCGGTGAATGCGTGCGAGAGCCAGGGTGGCACGCTGTTCGAGATGAGTAATCTTGTATCCCTGCGAAGAGATGGGGTAAGGATGAAGGCTAAATGAGAGCTGTCATCCTTCTTTCCCGCGAAACCCTCAGAAGCGCGAAGACAGCGTATTCGACCACACGCCTACAATATTTAATTATCATATAGATTACACGATTATGATGTTACAGTAGGAGATAACGAAATGAATGTTTCTGAATATTTTGGGCAGGCATGTCGAGCATTAATCAACATTACTAGATAGTTTCGTTTTTATTTTCATATATAAGGCAAACTCACCCACTTCGTGAGCATATGTTTTCCGCTGTAATTCGGGGATGTTCTTTAATTTAAGAATATCCAAAAAACAAATCTGTCTTTTGGCCATATCAGATTTTGTTAAAAATCTAATATGGCCAAAAGACAGCTATTTACCTATGGTTTTCATAGATTTAATTGGGTTTCAAGGCCCAGAGGCATAGGTCACCTGATCTACATTACAGGGTTACGGGTTCGATTTCGGGCAGAATCATTGTGTTTATAAATAATTATTATGTATTTATTTATATCTATGTGTTTTCTTGAATTAATAAAAATATGTAGTGTTTTCCTAAATATATCGGACATTAAATATAAATTTTAAATCGTGACTTCGGTCCAAAAAGGCATATTTGTACGGGATTACAAATCTCTAGCTGCAATATTTCTAGATTGAAGTATGAGTCTGGTGGGCCGATTTTTGTTCAACTCTTGCCATGAACGAATGATCCCTGCATGCCAGATTTCAGCTCAATCGGATGAAGCGTTTGGGCGCTATCGTGAAGGAATTCACACACACACACACACACACACACACATGTGCGCGCGCGCTCGCACACACACCTAGCCACAGACACACACACAGACTCACATACAGACTTCAGTCTGGAAATGGCCGTAGTCACAGTGTGGATCAAAATGGATATTCCGTGTTCATCTTGAATTTTTTTTAGCGCTTTCACAATACTCTCCATTGGGCTGGAAAAGTAAAATAATACATCAAATTACATACACTCATGACAAGCGCTATTTCCATTTCACCCTCGTTATAATACTGGATCTAACTTTTAACGAAACCTCGAGGAACCACTGAAATCTGGAAGAACAGCTGAGTTAGTCTTAGAGAATAACAGCCGAGCACTCTTGCTATTGTTAGGTAAGTCTCCGGCTCAGGTTGTGACGTCACAAAAAAATGTATGTGTGTACCATAAAATCCCAGCGGTTGGAACTCAGTCGTGGATTTAGAATATCAAATGGTTGCAGCCATTCAATCGAAGTCACTTAAACGTGCAGCGCGAAAAGTCGATCGAGTCGTTTGGCCGAGTGTCGTCCGTTTGGCCAGCGGCCAAATTGTGCGCCCGCCAAACCATGCCACGGTCGCGTTTGCCGCCATCTACCAATAGATATTAAATAAATCGTAGACAGGCCCTTATATGGCCCGTATTCCGTTTCCAGTTGGTGCCTAATGTAGAGTCCGCAAAAGCCTATCGCCGAGCTCAAGGACGTAATGCAAGATACATGAGTGTTGTGTGCACTGCGGATTTTTAAATTTCCCGCGCGCCGATCCACCGTTATAATCTACGAAGTAACAGCAGCAGTTTGACGCCTACCCGCAGATTACGATTGTTAGCACTTTAATCTACTCTGGACATGGGCGGTTGCAACATCGCAGAAACGTCGGCTGTTACAAAACTTCAAGCGGTAAATTATTATTCTTCGATAATTTTCGATAATAAAGGACTTATTATATGGACTGTAATAAAAAATATTAAAAAATACAAAGAGTAACAAATTAGTACTAATAATAATAGCCTATCAGCAATAATCAAAATAAAATTCACAATGATATAATAGTAAATAATAGAAAGCATAAATAATAATGATAGTCAAGAAAGTTAAAAGAACTGAGAGCATTCGATATTATTTAAATCCTTATTGCTATAAATTGTGTTTTTATTTATCATTCACTTTATCTTTTTCTTAAAGTGAACCTTGCCTAGGCTCCTGATGCATCATGGAAATTTATTGCTAAATAGGTTAGATTGACAAAAATAGCTATTTCGAACCGTACCCAGTCGCACTTTGAAATGACGCAAGTCCTCTTTCTGTCGCGTATTATGCGAGTGAATATTCGAGTTAGTTGAAGTAGTCGGTTTATATTTCCTTGTGTACATGATGTTTTTGTATATATGTACTAGCTGACCCGACAATATTCGTACCGCCTAACAGTCAATGAATGTCGTATTACAAATTAGTTGAACTTAATATATGATTTTATGAAAGTAATACAATGAATACAAAATAAATATTAAGTTCCCTACTTTATTACGATAATAACACAAAAAGAAACATAAAAGTACAAACATTAAATATATCAATCGCGTGTCAGCAAGACATGATTGCATTAAACTATTTACATATTGGGCAGCATGGGATGCACTCGGTTTAATTCTCTTCATTGAAGCACCTTCTGATATACGACTTTTTTTACAGGCGCAAGAACAAATAAAGCGGATGGTTTGCCAAAGCGTGACCATGCGACGTAAAACTGACCATTAGAAAAACACGGATTTACATTTTGTATGGGAAAATGTTTTTTCTTTTATTTTATTTTTTTGTCAATTTTCCAATTTTTGTTTTTAATAGTTATTCTGCTATTCGGAACGGAGATAAATACAACAAATCAAAAGCCATGGAAATTGGTCCATCCGTTCTCTTTATACATATATATACATATATATATATATACGCAGCATACATAATCATGATACCAGATTCGGCGAATCAAATATCTGTATCTATCTGAATCAAATAAAGGGTTTACCATTCCTTTGGTATTTCTACATTGCAAGAAATCATACAGCAGAGCCTTGATAATCCGAACACCGATAATTTGTACCCTGTTCGGATGTACGAAGTGTCCGAATTATAGTACGGGGGATCTTAGTAAGGCATTATTTAAAAATAAAACAAAGATTTTGCAAAATTGGAGATATAATTTAAAACTAACACCACGACATTAAGTCAGAAACGCAACTATTACGCTGATATTATAATTTGAAAAAATCTAAAGTTAGTTGGCCGGGAGGTATTCTGCAACATATAAAATGCTTTGTTTCCTAATTTCTCGGAAGGGCAGGGCGTACGGATTATACAGGCTGAGTTTTTAATTAGTGACATCCTTCTAGTGGATGAATCAGTACGATGAAATAAACATCTTAACTTTCTAAAAAATTAGAAAAAGAAAAAAAAAATCTTTTTTTTTTGTTACATTTGTAAACCATATAGCTCGATCTATTGAAAAAAAGTTTAAAATGCATTGAGCAATCTAGCGATGGGTAAAATATTGCTAATAAACAATAATACCGATACCTAAAACTAGACAGCGCATCGGGCTAATAGCTTTTTATACTATTTCTCAACAACAACAAAAAACAATATTCAAACGACAAAAATAAATGTATTTTCCAAAAAATCTTCTCAAAATTTGCTTAGTACGTCGTACTGATTCACCCACTATAAGGGTGTCACTAATTAAAAACTCACCTGTAGAGGTCGTAGAGGATTATCAAGTGTTTATATTGTATTTATGCGGCGTGCTAATCGAAACCTATTTAGGCCTGTCTCCTTATTTCTTATGCGTACAATGCATCCACATCCTCCGGGTTCCGCTACATCCTCGGCGACCAATCACCGCCATACAGATATTTTCAATTTTATTTCCAGCTCTAGCGACGCGGCCTATGCCCAAGCCATGCGCCCAAATGACTCTTTTATGTCGCGTTGTTACATAAACTAACGATATTGCGCGGGGAGAATGGCTGTATCAATTTTATTTTATATCGCCGTTGAATGAAAAAAGTTACGACGTGTCTGCCGTAACTTCGCGTCTTGCGAGGTGTCAGGTTTTTGGTTACATTCGCAATTTCGCTGTGTTTGTTATACGTCTCGTTTTGGTTACGTGCAGTAAAATGACATAAAAGAACTTTGTCTCCGTGTTTAGATACAATAGAAAATTTTATTGTAAAAAAAAACTTCCTTTAGGATATCAGCGTTGTTTTATGTTCTCAGTCTCCGAGTCCAGATCACGTTGGCCATAGACCCTTTACGCTAACACTAAGTTAACATTTATTTATTTATTTATTTATTTATCCTATTTTTTTATAGTTACATAAAAAAGATTGTGTTCATTTTTTTTAACACATTTTAAAAGAATACATATGAAGAAAATCGCGAAAGGGCATTAACTTGTCAGGATTACATCACCCCACTAGGTATACGCCTGTGTTGGGGTGATGGATATATAGTTCTGTGGTATTATTTGCTGAGCCTGTAACCTTGCCTGCTGTCCTTCTTCTGTCTTAAAAAAAAAAAAAAACAATACGTAATATAATTTAGCATAATATAATATAAATAATATAATATAACATATTACAATATACTATAATATCATATGTTATAACATATAAAATAATGTAGCATATTTATATATAATAGTATAATAGTATAACATAATAAAATATAACATATTATAATCTGTATATCTGTATACATATCCATAATTTACATCTATATATCCTATAATCTGTGGTTATAAATAAAATATTTTAATATATCATACTTTCGCATTCTTCTCTAGTATAATTTGAGAGCCAATGAGACATCCGTCTCTTGAACTGGTTGTCGGTTATGTTTAAGATCTGTCCTGCGTACGAGTTAAATATATTATAGAGTTTAGGTCCGAGATATGCGTAGTGTCGTTGTCCGTATACAGTCCTCATTTTTGGTTGAATCTGTTTGTCTTTGTGTCTAGTGTTGTGTTTGTGATCTGGTTTGTCTTTATCCGTGTTCTTCATGAGGTCCCTTCGATAGCGCACCAAAACAGCGCGTATGTATAGTTGGCGTACGTCAAGTACTTTAAAGTCTGTAAATAGGTCGTCTGACGGGGAGCGATATGGCTTCTTGTTAATGACTCTGAGCAAAGCCTTTTGCGCTTAGTGTTAAACATTCATGAGATATATGCTAAGGAAATCCTACTGTACCAATATGATAATGAGAATTATCATATGAAGGGTTTCCCATAAAATAGGACTCTATCTGAACGTACCCTCAAACTCATGGCAGAATGAAACAAAATAAAACTGCAGTCTACAGTGAATATGTTGAAATACAGTCTGCTCAATATTCAGATATCCAAGTCCATGTGATACGATCTGCCTCTACTTGATACAAATTGTATTAAAAATGCGATAGAGCGCAATAACGGCTCCAAAGTGTTTGCAAACGATATGTCTATAGGGCAAAGCCAGTTGACAAAGCTGAAGACTGATAGGGGCAGTAAAATTTCGTTCAAGCCAGCGATTTTAAGGGAACTCGAGAAATTCTATGGAGAGTTATACACCTCGTCACAAAGCTCTGCTCCTAGCACTACTAGGGTTGTCGACTACAGCGGGGAAGCCCGTCGCCTCAGGAAGTTTTAACGATTAGTTTTTCTATCTCCCTGGAGTGAGCGCAGAAGACTTGGACATAGACAGTCCACCGTCTAGCTCCGCCACCAACCCGTAAGATGCCAACGCCTTAACCGCGAGATAGCCAGGAGTGTTACCCAGTGGGCTTACACTCACGCCCTTACTTCCAATTGCGATCAGATTACTCCAGTCTCTCGATCGGTTACGAGTTCGAGGTCGCTTGCGCGGTCCTCTCCCTTACGAAGCGGTGAAACGGTGTATACCGAATCTATCGCGGACCACGGCATCCTTTGCCCGGCTGTTCACCCAGGATCGGGTAGCCGATGGTCGTTTCAAGAGCAGTCGCCGTAAGGTCCGCAACCACCCCCGCTCTATAGAAAACAGTACTGTTTCCAGACTCCCCCGACTGTTAGTCAGAGAGCGCAATCGATTGGCTTATGCCGCACGGTGCGCAAACCGTCCAGGAGCGCCAGAAGGTTGATTCCCAGGGGAAACTAGCCCTAAGGCCAGAGTCCTGCCCGGGCTCGCACTTCACGCTTGGAGGCCGGCGGATGGGTGTTGACCTGTGAGTGTGACCAACCTTAAACAAAATGGGTCTTCGTGGCCAACTCAGCAAGGGCCCATTAGCTCCATGCTATCGCGAACATCTTGCGGTGTCGACTACAACGGGCGAACCCGTCACCACAGGACGTTTTAACGATTAGTCGTTCTATCGCCCTGCAGTGAGCGTAGAAGACTTTGGACAATAACAATCCAATGTCTAGCTAGGCCACAACCCTCTCGATTGGTTCCGAGTTCGAGGTCGCTTGCGCGGTCCTCTCCCTTACGAAGCGGTGAAACGGAGTGCACCGAATCTATCGCGGACCAAGGCGTCCTTTGCCCGACTCTGAACCGGGATCGGATGGCCAATGGTCATTTCAAGACCCAGTGTCCTACCCAGGCTCGCACCCCATGCGTGGAGGCCATCGGATGGGTATGACCCGTGAGTGTGACCGACCCTGAACACATGGGTCATTGTAGCCACCTCATCATGGGCCCATTAGCTCCCTATGGGCCCATTAGCTCCCATAGCTCCATTAGCTCCCATCGCGAACATCTTGCGGTGTCAACTACAACGGGCGAGCCCGTCACCACAGGACGTTTTAACGATTAGTCGTTCTATCGCCCTGCAGTGAACGTAGAGACTTTGGACAGTACATACTACGTCCAGCTACGTCAACAACCCATGAGAGTCCAACGCCTTACCGCGAGTTAGCCAGGAGTAAACCCGGCGGGCTCGAGATACTCGCGCCCTCACTTCCAATTGTGACCAGATTTCTCCGGTCTCTCGATTGGTACCGAGTTCGAGGTCGCTTGCGCGGTCCTCTCCCTTATGAAGCGGTGAAACGGAGAGCACAACCGATTGGAGCAAACCCCGCACGGTGCGCAGACCGTACAATCTTCGCGGACCAAGGCGTCCTTTGCCCGCCTCTTACCCGGGATCGGATGGCCAATGGTCAATTCCAGAGCAGTCGCCATAAGGTACGCAACCACCCCCGCTCTATAGGAAACAGTACAGTTCCCAGACTCCCCCGACTGTTAGTCGGAGAGCACAACCGATTGGAGCAAACCCCGCACGGTGCACAGACCGTCCAGGGGCGCCAGAGGTTTGATTCCCAGGGGAGACTGGTTGACCCAGTGTCCTACCCAGGACTCGCACCCCATGCGAGGAGGCCGTCGGATGGGTGTTGACCCGTGAGTGTGACCGACCCTGGACACATGGGTCATCGTGGCCAACTCATCATGGGCCCGTTAGCCCCATCGCGAACAATCAGGGTTCCGTAAAGGCTTTAACACGTTAGACCACATCCACACACTACAACAGATCACACAGAAGTCAGAAGAGTATAATCGGCCGCTACGTCTAACGTGTGTGGACTACGAAAAAGCCTTCGATTCAGTCGATACCTGTGCAGTGCTACGGTCATTACAGCGGTGTCAAATAGACTGCAGGTACATCGAAGTGTGGAAGTGTTTGTATAACAAGGCCACGATGCGTATCCGACTTCATGATCGTAGCACAAATTCAATCCAATTGCAAAAGGGGGTGAGACAGGGAAACGTTATTTCTACGCAACCTTTCACATCGGCATTGG
The DNA here is from genome assembly GCA_944548615.1 of Micropterix aruncella. NCBI lineage: Eukaryota > Metazoa > Arthropoda > Insecta > Lepidoptera > Micropterigidae > Micropterix > Micropterix aruncella. The sequence continues at coordinate 37,535,193 of OX155955.1, read as the reverse complement.
AGGATGTTTTCAAGCTTTTTAACTGGGATGGATATGACACAAACATCAATGGCGAATATATTACTCACCTCCGATTCGCCGATGATGTGGTTGTCATAACGGAATCGATGGACAACCTTTGCACAATGCTCAGAGACGTCAATACCGTCTCCTAACAGGTGGGTCAAAAATTAACATGGATAAGACAAAAATCATGTCGAATGCCCATGTCCCGAACATGCGATACACATTGGGAACGATACAATTGAAACTGTCAACCAATATGTTTATTTAGGTCAGGCGATCCAACTAGGCAGACTCAACTTCGAGTTCTATATAGATTAAAACCTTCGTTTCGTGAAGTTCGGGGTTTCTTCTTATTTCTATACCTCCTTCGATCATGCCGGGGAAATAGTATTGTTCTTTACATAAAACAATGGGAGTTTGAAACTGCACCTACTGGTTCGTTCCGCTTACCAAGTTGTGTTCGCCAATCGCCAGTTTTGCTCACTAAACGTTTTTAACCGCTTTGATGTATTCCATTGTGTGTAGCTTTGTTTGCCCATTGTTAGCAGGTCCACAGCTGTACTCGATTTTATACTGACCTGCGAAGATTGGAGTGGTATTGCATCATTTACAGGTCTCAAGAGAGCTAGAGAGAGCTATACTTTGGGTCAACATCCTGCTTATTGGATGCGTCACAACCTTATCCCCGGTAAGAATGCTCGTAATCTGCTATGTTTCTAGGTTTCTTTGTTATTCGACTGTGTATTTGTGTGTGCCATTATTTTTTCCATATCCATTTTTTATTAGGATTTTACTAAAGTTTTCCATTTACTGCGGGAAATTCTCAGCATTGCATAATCAGCATGCTCGATGCACAACGTCTGCACAAAGCGTAGATGGCAGGGATGATGATGATGATGATGATATTGAAATTTCAGAGTAGTCGAACCCTAAAATATAACAGGTTAATTAGAGCTTATGAAAAAGCCTCCCTAGCATCATAGCTTAACCTAAATGAACATTAAAAAACAATTAATTAAAAGTATGATTCCACAGAAAAACACAACGGAGAATATAAACCGGTTGAAAGATATTTTTTAATAAATCCTTGTTAATTGGAGGGCTATCGTGTTGGAAATTAAATGGCTAATTTTAATCCATTAGCTGATAATACCTTCCACGTTCCCTGGAGGGTTTCCCCGAAATATCTTACTTTTTAGAGGTTTATGTAATATTAATATTGAATGGGAATTATCTTTCGCCTCCGTTTCTTGGGTAGATTTTAAGAGAATAATATTATAAAATAAATAAGGGAGAATAAGGTATTGTTCAAGTATTTTAGATATTACGTACGAAATCACCAGATGTGTTGCCTAATTTTATGACAGCTATCAAATTTGTTTTTTTTATTTAATAATATTATTTATATTATCTTACTAAACATATTTCCTTGACAGTTTTATCTAGTATTTTTAGGTGTAAACACGATATTATCCTAGTAAAATGAAAGAAGGATAAAACGAGGATAAACGAGCGACTAACGAGGAGCTCTAAAACATTTTCTGTTGTCGCTTGCAATAACAACATCGGGTCGAATAGACCTCTTACCAGAATGTGTCTCGTTTTTAGTAAATCGTGTAAAGGATTAGATGTATTTTATGATTCCATTAATTTAATAAAAGATTCGATCACACCTAGCCTATCTCCTACTTCTTATTACATGATTATTATATTAAACCATATTAGTGTATTATATCATCATATGTATAATAAATATTATTATCCAATTACTCATACTTCTATTTTGCCTTATCCAAATAAACTTAATAACAACTTACTTTATTATTACTTTTCTTACCCTTATATTATTATTAACTTTATTATATTTTTACTACTATCAACGTGTTCATGTTATTTCTATGTTAATTTGTAATGCAAACTGTAAACTATTCATAGGATAGTAAATTTGTTTCGTTTGAATATGTTTTTAAAATACTAGTAGGTATCATATATTTACTATCTGTAAGTTTGCTATAAAATAAGATAAATAAATAAATAAAACGTAGGCAGAAAAACTGAATTCTATAAGAAATCCTACTAATAAATTTAGTAAAAAAGGGAAAAAGTAAAAAATGTGAAACAACCATTATTTTACATCAATAATAATTTTACACGAAAAGGCCGTTTTAATATTTATAATACACGCGATGTTGACTGTTTATATAAAAATATTTCTTTGTCGTCTAAGAATACGATATTAAAAGGTAGGCTGGGTGGGGAAAATTTCTGATTAATTTAATTTCCCCCGTGGGGCCCCGAGGCGTATCGACTCAGTGGCCCCGATGTAGTTATGACATAGAAACGACGCCTTAGGCACAATGTCTAATGAAAGAAAAGATCGTACCTGCCCCCATGTTTGTCCCTGTAATGGTTAGTTCAGCCAAATGTACGATCACACAGTGAAATGCTGAGGAAGACAACAAGGCTGAAATTGTCAAAGTTTAATGATTATTTTATTTGAAAAAAACCCGTAGGAGTAGAGAATTTACAATTAATAAGATATTTATAATTCTAATACCTTAATTAAGGATATATCTAACTACCTATGTACTATAAAATCGAAGACTATCGCGGTTGTTTGACATTATAAATAGGATAGAAAACGAATTTACCGCGTGAAATTTGTAGGACCCGACGTTTCGGTGACGTTGCAGCCGCCGTTCAGTCTACCCTAGACAACGGCGGCTGCAACGTCACCGAAACGTCGGGTCCTACAAATTTCACGCGGTAAATTCGTTTCCTATCCTATTTATAATACCTATGTACTAATTATAATCACGAACCAAAAAACAGCAAAAAGCAGCAGTCTGTTAGTAATTATAATTATAATTAAGGAAAAATTTAATGGAATGTTTATAGTAATATTTTTTGTACAAGAAACTAGAATGAAATCGTGAAAAAATAAAAAAAGAAATGTTAATAAAGAGAAAAAAACAAATTAAAAAATTTACGTATTATAAAAAAAAAAAAAAAATATAAAATTTTTAGTAAAATTATAAATAAAATTATAAAACAATGATCATGAAAAAGTAATTGTTTTATTAAATGAAAAAATTTCTATTACTTATATAAATAAAAAAACTTCAAATTTTAATTTCTAAAAAGAGTATAGGTATAATTACTTTATAAATATTTTTTTTATTTATTAAATTAATTCTGTTATATGAGAATTTAATTAATAATGAAGTTAATTTATTATAACTATACAAGTATACATTAAAAAACGAAATATAAAAAACTAAATATTATTACCAAATCCATATAATGCTAATCCTTAATAATTTAAAAAAAAATAATCACATTAAAAATCTAAATTGTCAATAAACAGTATAAAATCATTTTTTTTTAAATACTATTAAAAAAATCTAAATAAAAAATGACTGAAATTGAATGAGCCAGTTTGACTGCAAAATCTTTCATTATATCTGTAAGGAGGATTACCGCCATAGACATAAAAACGCATATTCAAAACAAAATACATGATAACAAATAATTTAACTACAAAATTATATTTTATACTAATAGTTAGATAAAATTAGTAGGAAAGTACCATGCCACTAAAGCTTTATTTAATATTCTTCTATATATGGTATTATGAGAAATAAGCAGAGAAATGAAATGGAAGACAATCGCGGTTGTTTAACATTACAAATAAGGTAAACGTTGTAAAGACAGCGCTTTACATAAAATGTCCAAAATTAGGACTGGACATTTTTAGGCATAAAACATTTAATATCGCCGCTGGCAAGCCACATTTCTTATCCGCCGCTGATAATTTGAAACGGAAAACCGCTTTTTTCCCCCACTCATACTTCTTCTTCTCTGGACAACGAACGAAGGCGGACGTCGGCGGGGCCGGCCAGTCCGGACCTCGCCACAATCATAAAACCGTTGAAAGAATAGAGTCGTTATCGCGTACAAATCAAATAAATCAATCAGTGAAATCAGCCAAGCAGCCGGCGGACATCGTATAACCGCAAAATACTAATTTCCGTGTTTGGAAGAAACACGGTAGAAATTACCAAAACCCAAAAGAATCAAAGTAAAAGGACGCCACCTCCTTTTAAAGAAAAAGAAGGAAACTAATTATATTAAAAAAAAAAGATACCCGAAAGAAATTTTGAAAAAGAAAAAAATTAACCTCAAAAAACTATCTCAGAGAGTGGGCCAAATATTAATGAGCATTGGGTTTGGCCCTCAGAAAACCCTTTTCCTCAGACACACAAAAGACTACAGCACAAAAAGAAACACGAGAGTATGTAAAGTATCCGTGTTTATTCGCCCGCAGGCACCCTTCTTCAAATTCCGCTTATTGGCGTGTCACATGTGCTCATCCAAATAAAAATAACAGAATTCCAGAAATGAATGTAAATTCCTTGACGTGGAGGCAATTCCCGTCACATTTAGCGACGATTTCGTCACTTATATAGCAGCAGTAATTATTCAAAAAAACCAGAGGTGCCGACAGCTGCGATCAATAGAAAAATCCGTTAAAATCTCGAGGATCCTACGGGAAAAGCTACCCAAAATGAAATTAAAATGCTTACCAGATAAATCACACACACTTCACATCACAAATTTTACCGCCAGGCGGTTAATTTACGGCTTTCTTGTTTAATCTACTTTCTGCCTCCCTCGGCGGAGCAACAGCACCTCCCCGCCATTGTTAAAACAGGAAATGAGTCTAACCGAACACGTTTGACAACTCATTATTGCCAGAAACACGAATGTCTCTACTCTATGGCAAAGAGTGTAGATTTACTTCCAATTTTTTTTTTAATCAAAGTTAAATTTTATGTAGGTTTTCTTTTTAATTAATATTATAATTTTTAGTTGTCATTCATTTATTTATTTATTTATCTTTTAATAAATATATCTCCATAATAGCAACATTAATGTCATCTGACAGCTGTTAAGGAAAATTTTTGGATGATTTCAAAAAGCAACAATAAACAACATTTTCGGAACAGAAAAAGGTTATAGAAAACCCTGAGAAGTAACCTTTAATGATAATTCGGGACACAAGCGCAAAAAAAAGGAATTTCTGTTACAGCCCCAACCCAAGAGAAAAATCGGGGGAGAAAAACCAACGATTTTGATTGAATCGTCCCGATTCACCAGCTACTACGAGCTTTACGCCACTAGAACAACAACAACTCCTAACTTAACAAACCTTCTTCACGTTAACTATAATCAATTAATCCGTTCAGTAACAATAGCAGAGGCAAACTTTTACCAACTAAAACTTACACCCATTACTCTTATCACCAGAGTAAGAAAAGAAAATCAAGAAATTAAACCCAACACCAACATAACCAAAAAAAAAACTTATGGAACTCCGACAACTTCCAACAACTAAGGAAGGATCAACTCATTGCGGATACCCGACTCCTACCGAAAACAACAATAACTCTGACGTTAAACCTCGACTAAACGTTTACTTACTAAGAGACTATAGTAGTTGTCATTTACTACCTTTCATACCAATCCCCATTCATTCATCCCGGACATGAGACATTCTTACAACAATAATGCTAGATAGAAATGCTAGCAAGACTGACAAAACAAAATGATTTCAGCTATTGATACCACTTGGTACAATGCCTTTGTAAAGACAATTTAAAGGGCTCATTTTAGTTTCACCCAAGATAGACAATTTTTGTAATAGAATGTTAACGCGAAGAACTCCGATACTACTATTCTGAACTATTCGGATTTAGCTTAACCCGCTGAGCACGTAACATCCATTTGGGGACATGAATGGCGGCCGCCGAAATTCTGAAACGTCCACTACTGGATATAGCGCTCGGCTCTTACGAAAATGTCGTTTAAATTTCGAAATGCGATTGTATATTCTATCGAATGATGCCATAATATAGCCAAATATGTCTCACTGTGAAATTGCTCGATTGCCGCATGCGATCATAGTTTTATGAATAACTACGTCCCTTACAAAAACATCGATGACATCATTTCTGACCGACGTGTGACCGACGAACTGCGACGCGAGCCGGCTACACTAAAAAGTGATTTTTTGTGCGATTTTGTGTGATTTGGTGATTAAAAGTGACTGATTTCCTTTCTAAAACTCTTAATCAAAGAGCATTACTTATTGTGCGTAGCCCATTTCCTTTTCTTCATTTGTTTTCGAGTGAAAAACTTTGTGCGGCCAGGCGCCTTGTTTATCAAAATGGCTGGTAATTTTCGTCACACTTTTGAAACGACGAAATATCACTTGATATGACGTAATATTTGTTTATTTCGCTAATTAAATAGTTATTACTTCATTTACATCAAAAATAATCATAGGATTAAACGTATTTTGTGAATACAAAGTGTTTGAAACTGTCACCAGTTTTTTTGAGTTTGTAATTTGGCGGCAAAAAGCGATATTTCTCAATGTGTATAGTGAAACATAGTATTTCTATCGATAATGAACTAAAAAAAAAAGCCGACGAAAAATTTTTTTTCGATATTTTATTTTTGAAGAAATTTGTATATTTGAATATTGGATTTTATAGTGAAACTAAAATAACATAAAACTTATCATGCATAAATAAATAAAAAATGCAGCAGTAACATAAAAGTTTTTTCAAAATTTGGGCTTATTTACTGAGAAAAAATTGGACTGTTTCGTCCTAAAGCTTCTGTATGCTCACCTGACCAGTCAAAACGATCTAATATCTTTATAACTTCCTGAAGTGACGGGCTCGCCTGTAGCTGCGCCCATGGTTGACTCACGGGCGAGGAACTCCTCAACGGTCAAAAGCACAGACGCATTGGGATGACTATTTTGACTTTTTTCTTAAAAAATGTGTTTTTGTTTTTTTAGATGTCAAGAAGATTCAATCTAAGCCCTGATCGGACCCCTCCTCGTGCCTTCATGGAGCTCCTGGAGGGGTCCGTGTCCGAATATTCGGACGAGGAAGCGGGTCCGGTATTTTGTTACGAGGACGGTGACGATGAATTGGACGACGATTACGCCTACGTTCCCTGCGATGTTGATATCGAGGAACGTCTCGATGCCACATCGCAGGCGATAGATCTGCCAATCGATCGGCAAGCCGTTGAAATCGAGGGCCATCTCGATCTCAACGACTTGCCGATAGATTGGCAGAGCCCAGGTGGTACTCTCCGACAATTGTAAGTATATATGTCAGTCTCTAGTCAGACTGTCAGACAGTATCAGTCAATTTATTTATTGTGTTTTTATCTTTCGATAGTCACTCGTCACCGTCCTCGGCGGACCCGCAACCGTCCACAAGTGCCGGCGCGTCGGCTGAGCCGCAACCATCGACCAGTGCCGGCGCGTCGGCTGCCGAGCCTCAGACGCCGTCGCCGTTCAAGAGGCCGACGATTCGCCGCCCGCCGCCCAGGACTGAACAGCGCTCGCCGCCCGGCACGGCCTACTACTGGCCGGACCATTTCCTCTCTCCAAGCTACAGAGAGGTAAGAAATACAAATATTTATTTATTTTCCAATATTATTATCCAATATCAATATTATATCAATATTTTCCAATATCAATATTATATCATAGTGGAACTTATAACAGCCGTAAGAGGCCAACGCCTTAACCGCGAGATAGCCAGAAGTGTAACCCAACGGGCTTACACTCACGCCCTTACTTCCAATTGCGACCAGATTCGAGAGTTCGAGGTCGCTTGCGCGGTCCTCTCCCTTACGAAGCGGTGAGACGGTGTAAACCGAATCTATCGCGGACCACGGCATCCTTTGCCAGGCTGTTTACCCAGGATCGGGTTGCCGATGGTCGTTTCAAGAGCAGTCGCCGTAAGGTCCGCAACCACCCCCGCTCTATAGGAAACAGTACTGCTTCCAGACTCCCCTGACTGTTAGTCAGAGTGCGCGATCGATTGGCTTATGCCGCACGGTGCGCAGACCGTATAGGAGCGCCAGAAGGTAGATTTCCAGGGGAAACTGACTAAAATATCCTCGTTTAAAACGACGTTATCAATTTAATCAATTATAATAAATAAATACAAACGGAGCTGCCATGGAATTCACCGACCGGAGTCGGGCCCATCATAATACTATTTTTTTACACTTCTGGGGGGTGAGCAGTGGATTCCGGACTTACGAACCGGCTGTGGTAGGTTTAGGACAGCTGTCTTGCCACATGTGAGCGTTCACCTTGCCACCCATTCACTCCCCCTTCGATTACTAATAAATACATGTACGTAAATGCAAATGTATGTAAATAATAATAGTATGTAAATAATAGAAGTAGGTAAATGTATATATTTATGTATAAATGAGAATATTATATGTATAATGTTAAATATTATATAAACAAGTAAAATATTACCATAGTTCTATAATTGCAGTATAAAATTACGTGCGCATCTTAATTTAAAAGAAAAGAATCTACCCTAGTACGTGCACCTAGTTGGGTAGTTTTTAAGACATAATTTTTGTACTACTTTCTCTTAAATAAAGCATTATCTATATAGCTATATCAAGCTCTCGCTAGCTCGTTCACAGAGCACCAACACGGGTTTCTTAAAAATCGGTCGGTTGTTACAAACCTCGCTCATTTTACTGATTATACTTTGGGACGTATGGATCGGCGTATTCAGGTGGACGCGATATATACTGACTTCTCAAAGGCCTTTGATCGTGTCAATCATGTTGAGCTAATAGCTCTTTTATATACAATTGGCTTTTATTATAATTACAATATACATAGACAATTGACTTTTATATATAATTAACTTTAAATATACAATTGGCAATGATGAAATTCTGGAAGTAGATCGAGTGCGTGATCTAGGAGTCATCTTAGATCGCAAGCTTTTATGAATAAGCACATTGATTCAGTCGTCAACAGGGCTTACAGCACCCTCGGTTTTATCATGAGAGTTTGTAGACCTCTTAAAAACACTCATTCTTTGACAACGGTTTATGTTGCATACGTACGCAGCCTGCTTGAATTTGCTTCTAATATTTGGTCTCCACAGTATGCTACATACAAGCTGAGGATTGAGCGTATTCAAAAACGATTTATACGTCATCTAAATTACCGCTTATTTTCCAGCGGCTTGTCGTACGCTGAAGGTCTGCAACGCTACGGTTTAGAGACATTAGAGGACCGGCGAGTAGTATCAGATATGTCGTTTCTACATAAAAGTGTGTAATGATATAAAATCGAACGCCTCCTGTCAAATAGAATACTTAATATCTAAACCAAACCATGCCAAGTAAGTACACCTATTGCCATCTATACGCAGCAACGGGAAGGCAAGGTGAATGGTCTTCAAAGCGTAAAAGTAGTAATTAGTCGATTCATTCATTATCCTAAAATTTAAATCAATTTCAAAACTTGTAGCGACATCTAGCGGAAAAGAAAAGCGAGAAATGTTACCGTCGATAAGCAGATAACTGTAAAAATGCCGACAAGAGAATATAAAATGTATTAAAATAAGATTAAAACTCAATAAAACAATAAAACGTTTATATATTCGTTAAAAATGAAGCGTAATAGCAATAAACCACTAAATAAAATAAAACTAAATAGACTGAGCTAAATCATAATTAGAAATTGATTCGATAGATCAGATGCAGCACTAACGGATGAACGAACGCAGTAAAGGAATACGCGAGATTGGCGCCTTGGTATAAATTTATCTCGTGATCCAATAAATATATAAAAAAAATAACTCCTGAGTTCACAACGCCCTGACGGAAGACTGTAGCATCCGTCAGTGTGATAAATAGTGCATCGACAAATCAAACGATGTCGGATATTCAGTAATGACAAATATCGTACTTATAAGTACCTTAAAAAATAAAAAAATCTCAGCTGATTGGAGCAATCGTCAACCGATATTGAGAAAGTGACTTAAAACTATTAGCATACATTGATCTGGAAGTATTTAACTATAGAACACCTTTGATAATCCACTAGATAAGAATTGTGTCATAGAACATCAAAAATCAATATTTCTCATCAAGACGAGATCTTAAAAGTGTAGGTTACAAGCCGATCTTAACTTATAAACCTCAAATTGATTCAAACTATCTAAAACCAAGTGCATAAGGGTCTAACAAATTGGTCTAGACACATAGAATACTCCTTATTATTCTTCTTCTTCTTTTGGAGAATACATTTTAGTCAGGACAGGAGAAATTCACATATGAAGGAGCGCGTACAAGAGGAAACAGGGCTATCCACTTGAAATCTTATTCTCTGCATACTTTGAATATCTTTATACATATATTAGCATCTTCCTCTTCGTTTAGTCACTTCTCCGTTCAATTTTATCTTCTTCATCAAGCGCTTATCGCTGATGACACATCGCGCGCACGTCTAAGTAAGTAATAATATAAAAATAAAAGTTATACGCTACAAATGTCTCCCAATTGGTGGGGCTGTTTGAAGGTTGTTTGAAGATTGGTTGAAGATTGATTAGCATAGATATTAAAATTATAATCCATAGACTCAAACAATATAACAAGAAATTAAATATAACAATAAAAGAAAATAAAAAGATAAATTTAAAAAAAATTGCTACAAAATGGCGTGCCCAAAGTGGGGCCAATAGAAGCAACAACAATAAGTAATGTAAATAAAAAATAATTCGCTACAAAATGGTGCCCAAAGTGGGGCCAATAGTAGCAAAGCAAACAATCATAATTAAAGAAAATAATCATAATAAATAATCATTATAAGAAGAAATTACAAGTAATATAAAAGATAATATTAAAAAAATTGCTACAAGTGTTCATACTGGGTTGGACAGTTCATACCTCCGGAGTAGGGTGAGCATATGAGCGCCTTCCCGACTCGCACGTGCTCACTCAACTTTTTACGTACCAAGGTTCAACACTAACTATGGTTCCAATTCGTTATTGCCGCGCGTTATGTATGCATACAATGTATGCTTTAACGATATTGACATATTTAACCATCAGAATAGTCGATCCTTTGTTAAGGAAGTACGTGAAAAGCTGATTATCAGATCGGATTGAATTAGCATGCACAAGCACTCACAAGCACATTCGCACTACAGATACACACACCCACACATACATACACGCACCATATTTTGTAATCCTTATATAGCAAATATAGTAAAGGCGGAATATTCTTACTTTCCAGAGGTCTCCATTGCGCGCTCTTCGGTCTTCGCCCGCTGGCTCTGGCACATCATCACCTGCCTCTGTTTGGTCGCCGAGTGCTCTAAGGTTAGAACTTATTCATTTTATATTGACTTTTTGATCGATCGATTGGTGGGGGTAGGTACATCAAGACAGTAGACAAAGTACAAACGCGAGAATTAACCGAAGCGGCCAGACTACATTTGCCATTGTGCGTCGTAAGTGCGACGGGGTCGCACGTGTCTTCGTTCTCCCATAATCTCTCCTATATAAGCGCACTATAACGCTCGTCACCAGTTAAAGGTTATCTTATTTTTACTTTGTTTTCACCATCGAGTAAGTTTTCAGAAATTCACAAAACGATCACAAACAAATTTATTGAAATTTATGTTGGCAATTGCAATTTAGGGGCAATTGTAGCATTCGTTGAGGATCTTATATGTTTCAACGAGGTCACCCCTGGTCCGACGATCCTTAAGTGTAGGCAGCTGCAATCTGCGGAGTCGTTCTGCGTATTCCAGATTTTTGAACCCCATTGGCATCTCGGTCGCTCGGCGGTTTCAGGCTGTGACCTCTTAAGTGACGGTTTGAATTGAACACAAACATGCTTTCCAACTCTAGGCAGTCATAGTGTTGCCTCAGTATTTTGTATGTCTCTATGAGATCTCCTCTGCATCTCCGTCGCTCCAGAGTTGTCAGTTTGAGGATTTTTAATCTACGTTCATAGGGTGTTTTTCTTAAGGTTTTTGGCAGTTTTGTCGCTCTACGTTGTATACTTTCAAGCGGGTCGATGTCCTTGGCAAAATAAGGATTCCAGATTTGAAAACAATACTCAATCAGAGGACGACTGTAGGTTTTGTTAATTTTTTGAAATGTCTGTATCGTCAATACTTGAAAAGCTTTCTTTACCAAATATAGAAGTGAGTTTGCCCGTTTTACGATGTTTTCAATATGGTTTGCCCATTTCTAGTTGTCCGTTATCGTTATACCGAGATGCATTTCTTAGGGTTGATTTTAATAACCCAGACTTGAGTCCATTTTGTGATTTCATCTAAAGCTTCTCTTAACGTTCCACAACTCAAAACAGCATCTGCAGTAAGCTAACATCATTGTTTAAATTTGAATTTTCAGCGTCCCTTTGGCGGCGGCGGGGCGAGTCCAGGGGAGAGCAGCGGGCGGGCGGCGCTTGAGAGCCGGCGCACGGGGCGGAGCGGCGGGCAGCGGACGGGCCGGCGCGGCGGCTGGCGAAGGAGGCGGCGCAGTGGCTGGCGGGCGAGGCGGCGCGGCGGGCGCCGGGCGCCGGGGGCGGGCAGCCGGCGGGGGGCGACGGGGGCGAGCGGCGGCGGGGTCGAGGGAGTTTAGAGGCGGTAGGCACGCCGCCAACAGAGCTGTGCTCGGTGAGACTGTGTGGTGTCGAGGTGATCCGATTATTGAAGTATGTAAGAATGATGAAGACATCCCCGCGCCATTGAAAGAGTTAGTGGATAAGGCGGAGAAGGTTTCTCGTGATCGTCGCGCTAGGGAGACAGCAAGGTTATTGCGGCTGCGGGACGTCGGCACGAATGCGGACGAAAGCGACGAGAACGAGTTGTCAGTGGATGCGGAATCCATCATATCGCGGGAACTGTTCGAAGGAGATAGAACGGCAATGCAATTCCAGTGGTTCCCTATGGATACTTTTAGGGGCCGCCGGGAAGAATTTCATTGTCGCGCTGGTCCTACCGTTCAGGTCCAAAGTGAATATGAGGCGTTCCGCTCTTTTTGGGACGATCAAATTCTGGAGCATATCGTGCAGGAAACTAATCGGTATGCTATAGAACTGTCGGCTGCTTCGGAAAGGTTTGCTAGAGATTGGTACGAGACAAATGTGCATGAAATAATGATACTTCTTGCATTTTACCTTTTGAGTGGCATTGTTAGGCTGCCATCACAAAATGATAAATTTTCAAATCATCCCCTGTTGAAAAACCCCGTGTTTAGAAATCTAATATCAAAAGACCGTTTTTGGTATTTAAGCGGAGCCCTTCATTTTGTAGACAAGTCTACCCGCACGCCCGACTCACCCAGGACTTTCTGTCTTGGTCCATTGGTTGATCACTTCAACGAAAAGTTTCAAACTAATTACGTGATGGAACAAGACATATCGTTGGATGAGTCGTTGCTGTTATGGAAAGGTAACCTGCTCTTCAAGCAGTTCATTAAAACTAAATCCGCCAAATTCGGCATTAAAACATTTGAAATTTGCGAATCGACTACTGGTTACCTGTGGTCGTTTCATATTTATACGGGTAAAAATCACGCTGATCAATCTCCGCTTCCAAAGAGCACCGAGATTGTCGCACGCCTCATGAAGCCTCTTCTAAACAAAGGCTATATTTTGTACATGGATAATTGGTTCAATTCGCCTATGTTATCAAGGTTTCTGAAGCGGAACAAAACAGATTGTGTTGGCACTTTGCGTAGATCGCGCAAAAATGTGCCGGCACTGCTCCAACTGGCAAAGGTTGATCAAGGCACTTGTCTAGCACGGCATTCCGGGGATGTTGTTGTGATGGCTTACCAAGATAAGAACCAGATTTACGTAACGTCAACATACCATACCACTGAGTCTCTACTAATAGACGGTAGACCTGGACGTCCATCACACTATAGACCGGCGCTTATTGCGGACTACAATCTCAAAATGGGTGGTGTTGACAAGAAGGATCAACAGCTAGAGCCTTTCCTGGTTGAAACTAAAAAAAATATGAAGTGGTACAAGAAACTTTTCAAGAGACTCCTCAATGTATCTGTATTTAACAGTTACATTGTCTTCAGAAAGTGTTTTCCCGAGAAGAGAATGATTTCTCACAAGGACTTTCGATTAAATTTGATTGAAGAGATTATGGAGCAGCATTTGGCTCATGTCCCTCTTCGAGCAAGTCATGTACGACCAACCAGAGACGTCCGCTTACCAGCTGTACGTTTTTCAGGCTCTGGGCATGGACATTACCCAGAGCTAATACCTGCCAATGCTGCAGGTAGTACTCCGCGAATTCAATGTATCCGGTGCAAACTACGTCGTCCTCGAGTACCAGGTAAGATTGGACCAAGAACCAGGTTCCAGTGTAAGAAGTGCTTAAAGCCACTGTGTTTGGAACCACCTTGTTTCGAGGAATTCCATACATTGGAGTAGGCTGATTCTCTGTTTTATAGTGATTTTTATAAAAATAGTTGACATTAGTTTACCTATAGTATCATTATTTCAGTACGATGGATGGATGGATGTGTGATGATTGATTGGATCTGTAGAATTTGGGGGGGGGGGGTGTTGGCTCGGTGCTCGATACAAACTAAAAGTTATCCAAAATCGAAGACTATCGCGGTTGTGACATTATAAATAGGATAGAAAACGAATTTACCACGTGAAATTTGTAGGACCCGACGTTTCGGTGACGTTGTCTACCCTAGACAAAGGCGGCTGCAACGTCACCGAAACGTGGGGTCCTACAAATTTCTCGCGGTAAATTCGTTTTCTATCCTAAAAAATAAAAGTTATCCATCTCTGATACTTGGTAATAACTGTATTTCATCATTAGGTATAATTTTATGTACCAACTGATAAACTGTATGACTCACACTGAGAAAAATATTAGATTGATTCTTACATAATGTTTTATATAGAATAACGATGTTTTACTCTAAAATCGAAGACTATCGCGGTTGTTTGACATTATAAATAGGATAGAAAACGAATTTACCGCGTGAAATTTGTAGGACCCGACGTTTCGGTGACGTTGCAGCCGCCGTTGTCTACCCTAGACAACGGCGGCTGCAACGTCACCGAAACGTCGGGTCCTACAAATTTCACGCGGTAAATTCGTTTTCTATTCTATTTATGAGGTTTTACTCGAAATTTTGTTGTATTACAAGGAGTTTTGATGAAACTCCATTACTCGATTATATGTATCATTATATTTTAACATGATTCATGTGTCCGACTAACCGTACGTATACTACTACATGCTGCCATGTTAGAAGCGAGATCCCAAGTCGCACCTAATGAAATATACGTAATCCTTGTTGAAACATGCGTATTTCCGTGTATTACAGCGCTATATTTTTCTCAGTGTACAGCTTGTTTGTATCGGCAAGCCACAAGTTGCCGCCGTCGCTCACTACTCACTACCGTTGAATAAGCCGATACTCCGCAATTTTTTAATTGTTTATATTTTTCTATGTTTCGTTTGTATTCTATTTTTTTTATTCATACGTAATCACGCTGTGATGTAACATGATGTGTTTTTTGTGATACATTATAAGTTTTTATCAAATGTGGCAATTTTTAAACGTTCATGTATTTTGTACTGGAAATTTAGTACCAATAAAAAAATTGAAAGCATAAGTCGCATAAAATATAATTGATAAAATCCAATCTTGTCAACTTTTTTCACTTAGATTTTTTTTGTCAAATTTTTCTATGTTTCCTTTGTATATAAAGAAACCAATACATGTATACCTAATCCAACTGATGAAAGTTTTTATTTTAGTCGGTACAATTGTTTTATTTGTTTATTTTGTATTACATGTTTGTTTTATTTTTATCAAATGAGTGTTGTTACTATAAAATTTTGTACTGGAAATTTAGTAAATAAAAAAAAAATGGTTTGTTGAGTTTTCTTCTAGGATTTTTTAATAATAATAATTATTATTATTATAAATAGCTTTTAAAACGAATTTACCGCGTGAAGTTTGTAGCACCCGACGTTTCGGCGATGTTGCAGCGGCCGCTGTCCAGTCTACTCTGGATAACGGCGGCTGCAACGTCGCCGAAACGTCGGGTGCTACAAACTTCACGCGGTAAATTCGTTTTTTAACCACTTTGTATAATGCCTTTGCCATTATTATAAAATCAAAAACTTAACGCGTTTGTTTGACATTATAAATAGCTTTATAAACGAATTTACCGCGTGAAGTTTGTAGCACCCGACGTTTCGGCGATGTTGCAGCGGCCGCTGTCCAGTCTACCCTGGACAACGGCGGCTGCAACGTCGCCGAAACGTCGGGTGCCACATAGTTCACGCGGTAAATTCGTTTATAAAGCTATTTATAATGTCAAACAACCGCGATAATCTTTTTCATAATAATTGCAAAGGCATGATACAAATGTGGTTAAAAAACGAATTTACCACGTAAAGTTTAGACACCAACGTTTCGGCGACGTTGCAGCCGCCGCTGTCCAGTCTACCCTGGGCAACGTCGCCGAAACGTCGGGTGCTACACACTTCACGCGGTAAATTCGTTTATAAAGCTATAATGTGAAGCAACCGCGATAGTCTGATTTCATAATAATTGCAAAGGCATACAAAAGTGGTTAGAAGTTTTTCGAATGTATTGAAAACTTGACGCTTATTAGATGTCCAATAACTAATTATTATACTCCAGTCACATTTCATAGAAGAAACTAGAAAATCACACTCCGAATTTGCCTAAACAAATGAGCACGCACCGCGGCGATATTGCATAGACAGGCGCGCTGCCTAATTTTATCGATATTCGCGAAATCGCGGGGTGCGCATACCTATTTGTTTACGTAATTAGTATGAAAGAATTACCATATTTTGAGTGTGATTTCCTATAGTTTCTCTATGAAATGTGACTCTTTAGAGTATAATAATTAGTTATTAGACATATAATAAGCACATAATAACACAATATATTTGAAAAACTTTATCCACTTTTGTATTATGACCTGTCAAAATTAATACCAAATTTTCGTCACCGACTCGCAAAAGTTTGGATTTTTCTGTAATATCAGACAAAGTTGAAAAGTCTGGTATGATTTTATAAGAAGTGTAGTGTAGTGGAAAAGTTATTATGAAAGAATTTCATATAAATAAAGTCCCTAAATAGTCAGAAATACAAAATTAAAAAAAAAAATTTTTACGAGGAGACATCAAATTTTTCTTGGTTATTATGACTGAAAAACTAAATATTTTTGTATGCAAAGAAGTAAAACAAAATAATGGTTTTGGTAAAGCATTTAATAAAGAACATAACTGTAAATACAATTTCCGCATAGACTTTCGTGTTTTGTGATAAAAACATCGAAATGATAAATAGGCGAGTTTTTTCACTTCGCCAAATTTGTAATTTGTCGCCATTATTATCTTAATTGATTTACGAGATAAGATTATAATGTTTTATATGTCAAATTTCAATGCGATCATTTTACAGTTCTTCTTTTTACGATCCGTATAGTGGTTTACAAGTTATGGTCGTTTTTATCAAGGTCGTCGACTGGCGTTGATTTCGCGCGCGAAAATGTCGCGCGCAAAAGTGATGGGTGAGTTTTTACCTCGCAACAGGAGGGGTTAAAATCTTTAATATGCCAGGAACCTATATTCTTCCCTTTTGCATTTTCTAACTCGTACACCAACGCAGAGAGTTTTTTTATTATCTTACATTTTTCATATTTTGGGGCAAATTTGGAAATGTAATAATTCCCAGCATTACTTAGATAATAAGTCTTTTTATAGATCGTATCGCCTACTTGAAATTCCGCAGGACGGTGTTTTCGATCATAGTAAACTTTATTATGTGCATGTAATTTTAACAATTTTTGCCGCACTACATGAAAAATGTTAGATAATTCACTCAAATTTTGAGCGTAAGACAACCTACTACCAAAAATAACCTCTGCTTGAGATTCCGGCGCCTGAGCATAAAAAGAACCATTCATAATCGGTTCACGACCATGGACTAGGAAAAATGGACTGAACCCTGTTGATTCCGAGACTGCCGCGTTAATGGCCATCTGAACCTCAGAAAGATAAAGATCCCAGCTGCGATGATCGTCTTTTACACACAACGATAACGCAGTGACCACACTACGATTCTGACGCTCAGTTGGATTAACTTGAGGGCAATATTTCGGGTTTAAATATACTTTTGGAATTTTATATTTCGCAATCAGTTCAGTGAACTCCCTTCCGATAAACTGTTTTCCATTGTCTGAAATTAAATACTGCGGAACACCATAGCGAAGGAATACATTATGTTCAACGACATAACTTACAAGTTTACTGGTAGCACGTTTTAACGGAAAAAGTAAACAGTATTTGCTAAAACAATCTGTCACCACGAGAACATGCATATTTCTGTTCCTCGTCATCGGATAAGGACCCAACAGATCGACCGAGACCATTTGGAACGGGAAGGCACAGGACTTAGGATTTCCTAGCTGACCCAAAGGGGAAATATTCGAATGTTTGTATTGCTGACATGTTTCACATTTAGAAACAAAGTTAACTACGTCTCCGTGTAAATTAGGCCAAAAGTAACGAAGACAAAGACGACGGTGTGTCTTAAAAATTCCAAAATGCATAGCCAAATCAGACTCATGATTTTCTCGGATAAGCTTTTCTCTAAGCTGCAACGGAACAACTAACTTCCAATCGTAACAATTGGTGAGTTGATACTTGCTTTTAGAGTACCTAAACAATTCATGGTCCTTAATCTGGAAATTTGGATATCCAGCGGGATTTTCAGACACTGCCTTAAACAAATCGTTGTACCATGAGTCGGAAACAACAGACAGAGAGGAAACGGGAAGCAACCGAGATAACGTGTCGGGAACCACATTATCGACACCTTTCTTGTGGACGATCTCGAAATCAAAAGCAGATAGACGAATACCCCATCGAGCCAGACGGCCGGTAGGATTTTTTAAGCGCAAAAACCAACGTAAGCTGGCATGATCTGTAAAGATAGTGAATTTGGGACCGCCCTCCAAGTAACCGCGAAAATGCTCGACAGCATGAATAACACTTAGGGCTTCGCGTTCGGTAGCCGAATATCGCGTCTCAGCGGGTAAAAGTGTTCTACTCGTGAAAGCGATAGGATGATCGACGCCATCCACTTCCTGGGTTAAAACTCCGCCTAAACCGTACAACGATGCATCGCAATGAAGAGCGAACGGTTTTGAATAATCCGGACAGGCCAAAATCGGACTAGAAACTAAGGCCGATTTTAGTTTTTGAAATGCCTCTTCCGCCTCGGGCGTCCACTCATAAGGGGGAGCACCTTTGCGGGTACTTGTCAACCGAGATAAGGGAGCAGCAATACTAGAAAAATTTTTAATGAACCGACGATACCAACCGGCCATACCAAGAAAACTCTTTACCATTTTTGGAGAATTTGGAGTAGGAAAATCGAGAATACATTTTACCTTCTCGGGATCGGTATGTAGACCGTGAGAATCAACTACATACCCTAAATACTTCAATTCCTGACGGAAAAACTGACACTTCTTGAAATTTATAGAAAGGTTGGCATACAACAAGCGATCTAATACTTTGTTTAACAAAGTTATATGTTCTTCAAAAGTAGCAGATACAATAATTATGTCATCTAGGTAACAGAAAACTTTGTTTTCGAAAGAGGGATCGAACAATTTGTCAGCCAGTCTTTGCATGCACGCCGGCGAGTTTCTTAGGCCGAAGGCGCAAGATCTGAAGCAGAAGAATCCTCGACCAGGAACAGTGAAGCTACACTTCTCTCGTGAAGAAGGATCCAAAGGGATTTGCCAAAAGGCAGAGGATAAGTCGATAGAAGATAAATAATTTGCATCTCTCAAACTGTCCAAGATAGTTGTAATTCTCGGCAGGGGATACGCATCCGGTTTCGTAATAGAATTCAGCTTCCTGCTATCGAGACAGAAACGAAGAGTACCATCTGACTTTGGAACAAAAATTGTTGGATTATTCCAACCCCCGGAACTAGGTTCGACAACACCTAACTCTAACATCTTATCAACTTCTTCATTCAACAGCGCCAATCTAGCTGGAGACAAAGGATAGTAACGCTGTTTCACTGGAGGATGATCTCCAGTATCAATAACCTGGGACAACAAATTAGTACGACCGAGACCTTTGACTTCGGAAGAAATTTTTTTAAAATTATTGATCATTCTGTCTGCTAGCGATCGCTGGTCTCCAGTCAATGAAGCAAAAGGCCGCAAGGCCCTCACTTCACTGACTCGATGCCAAACAATTGCATCGCAGGACTCAAACTTGACGAATTTTAATATTTCCGGAGCCAACTCAAATTCTCGGACAAAATCTATTCCCAAAATAAGGGAAGTACCTATATCTGGAGCTACAACGGCTCGAATAACCTGGCAACGATTATTGAATTTAAAAGGAAGAAACATAGACCCAATCGTCTTAACCGAACTTGCATTAGCAGTGGATAAAGTCACCAACGGAGACTTATTAAGAGTAAAACCGATATCAACTAAATATTTATGTGAATCGGCACCCAAAATCGTAACACTCGATCCAGTGTCGAGTAATCCACAAACCGTTATATCACCCAGTGAAACTTCTAAGAAAGGGCGACGGTTATCCTTCTCATTTGCAAACAATATCGAGGCAGAATGTAGAAAATCCTCTATTCTGCCCCGCCTTTCGAGTTTTTTGGCTCTGAAACCGGGGAATTACCAGGCCGGTTATTCTTAGAACATTCCGGACAAGTGGCTACCGTGTAGTTAAACCTACCGCAACGATAGCAATATTTAGAATAGCCATGATGCGTGCCACCGCGTGAACCACGCGAACTATTATTGGCTCCTTGGTTGTAATTACCAGAAGACGAATTACCATTAGAACAATTATTACGGGAAAAATTTCCACGATTAAAACCGCCACGATGAAAACCACCACGATTAAAACCACCACGATGGGATGGACCAGCAGAGGAAACGTTACACTCTTTGAACTTCTGTTCAACTTTCACTTCCTCCGTCGCACATTTGGTAGGAGACTCGTCGACCGCATAAACTGCTTTCGAGCCAGAAGGCTTGACCTTAGCTTGGGCAGGAGTGGCTGCATTAGATGCGTTGATACGCTGTTGTGCATTTTTAACTTTTTTTCCTAAACGCAGAAGTTCGTCGATTGAATTTATATCAACTAGCATGAAATGTCGTTGGTAAGAAATTGAGATATTTGAAAGGATAATTCCTAACTGTTCCTCGCCAGACAATGGCCTTGACAACCTGTTGAAATAGCCCAACATGACCGAAACAAAAATATGCATCCTCTCATCCGACTTTTGTTTACGTCCCCGTACAAATGACAAAACTTCAGCATCGTAATTTAAACTGCCAAAATCGGAGCGGAGTGCAGCAACTAACTGCTTCCAACTGGAAATGCTCGAAGCTCTAGCACGGTACCAACTAAGCGCTTGTTTCTGGAATAGTTCACAAGCCGATTTCAGCATCCTGGCATCCGAGATATTCCGCGAAAACCTAATCTCATCCAATCGTTCTAAGAACTCGACCACACAGGAATCGCCGTCAAATGTAAAACCAAGATTTAAAGGTTTAAGAATGCGTTCGTCAGAAATGACAAAGTTATTGTCCAAAGGAACTGGTTTCGTATCAACATGCTGTATATACGGAGCTGACGTCACTTCAGAATTCCTGCCCAAAGGAACCACCTCAGGACTAAGCTTCTCACCCTCGTGCAATGAAGTAGAAGGTATCGGAACAACAGGATTTGGTAACGGGCTAGGCGAACGAACAATATCTAAATATTTTTCTAACAAAACGACAATTTCTAAAACTTCCTCCTTTAAATTGTCTAATAATTTTTTGGAGTCTGAATTAGCAGGATTTATACGTGAAACTCTATGAAAGATATGTGCAGTTTTAGTGCTAATTCGTTTATATAAAAGTTTCTGTTTGTTATTTATAAATTCTTCGATAAGTTCTTGAAGACACGAAAGTCTAATCGCACATTCCTGAAACTCGGAATCTGGATCTAAATCCGTTGAGGAAATTGATTCAGCTGGAAACTCCCTTAAGAGTGAATTAAATTGTTTTCTCATCGCTTCAACATTGGTTGGAGTGACCTCCCGAATCGTGAACTCATAATCGAGTTCTGCCTTTACTAAATGTGACGCAGCATAATACACTATCGCTGGAGACGCCATCATGTATATATTTTAAATCCCACCAAAAAAAATAAAAACCAAAATAAATAAAAAATAAAAAAAATAAAATGGAATAAACTGACTTTTTTACTGCTTGCGGCACCTCTGTTTTATTTGGCTGCTTACCTCACCAGGATAATTGCCTTCACATCTGGAAATTAACAAAAAAATAATTAGTATGATAAAATAAAATACTTAAACGGCAAGCGTAAAACTTTTTCGCGGAAACCGCCTTAAAATAAACAAACTGCTGCTAAGCAACGCCAAGTATTCAAACAATAATTAATATATTGCTTTTAAATCTAAGATTCTGACAAAAAAATATAGTAACCATAAAAAACGGCAAGTACAAAATACTTCTTCACGGTAACCGCTTTAAATTACAAAAAATGCTGTTAATGCCGACAAAACTGCAAGTACACAATACCGCTTAATTCAATGACAAAAGTTGCTTCTAAATACAAAAACAACAAGACGGTGCTTACAAGCCTCTTTCACGGTAATCGCTATGAATAAAAATTATATAAAAACAAAAAAAATGCTTCTAATTTTTTTTATACAATTTTTGAACAAAGTGCTTAAAAAATCGTGCTTCAATGGCTGAGGAAAAGAATACCCTAAAAGCCAAAATCCAATTTATAAGCCTAACGTTGGAGCGCTAATTTTATAACCGCAAAATACTAATTTCCGTGTTTGGAAGAAACACGGTAGAAATTACCAAAACCCAAAAGAATCAAAGTAAAAGGACGCCACCTCCTTTTAAAGAAAAAGAAGGAAACTAATTATATTAAAAAAAAAAGATACCCGAAAGAAATTTTGAAAAAGAAAAAAATTAACCTCAAAAAACTATCTCAGAGAGTGGGCCAAATATTAATGAGCATTGGGTTTGGCCCTCAGAAAACCCTTTTCCTCAGACACACAAAAGACTACAGCACAAAAAGAAACACGAGAGTATGTAAAGTATCCGTGTTTATTCGCCCGCAGGCACCCTTCTTCAAATTCCGCTTATTGGCGTGTCACATGTGCTCATCCAAATAAAAATAACAGAATTCCAGAAATGAATGTAAATTCCTTGACGTGGAGGCAATTCCCGTCACATTTAGCGACGATTTCGTCACTTATATAGCAGCAGTAATTATTCAAAAAAACCAGAGGTGCCGACAGCTGCGATCAATAGAAAAATCCGTTAAAATCTCGAGGATCCTACGGGAAAAGCTACCCAAAATGAAATTAAAATGCTTACCAGATAAATCACACACACTTCACATCACAAATTTTACCGCCAGGCGGTTAATTTACGGCTTTCTTGTTTAATCTACTTTCTGCCTCCCTCGGCGGAGCAACAGCACCTCCCCGCCATTGTTAAAACAGGAAATGAGTCTAACCGAACACGTTTGACAACTCATTATTGCCAGAAACACGAATGTCTCTACTCTATGGCAAAGAGTGTAGATTTACTTCCAATTTTTTTTTTAATCAAAGTTAAATTTTATGTAGGTTTTCTTTTTAATTAATATTATAATTTTTAGTTGTCATTCATTTATTTATTTATTTATCTTTTAATAAATATATCTCCATAATAGCAACATTAATGTCATCTGACAGCTGTTAAGGAAAATTTTTGGATGATTTCAAAAAGCAACAATAAACAACATTTTCGGAACAGAAAAAGGTTATAGAAAACCCTGAGAAGTAACCTTTAATGATAATTCGGGACACAAGCGCAAAAAAAAGGAATTTCTGTTACAATCGCTCAAAGAATATCTCTGGCAAGTCCCATTTAATTCAGTGTATTTTCCCAGTAAATCCTTACCGCGCAATCTTACATTGCGTCGGTACCCGTTTTAGGGTTTTTAAAGGGCAACCGTCCCATTTTGAATCTCTGAGCCGTTGTCGATACGTAGACTCAGGTTAATTCATTAAACGATACTCAAATCTCCGTAATTTAAAGTAGGACGATGTACTATGGCTGGGGAAAGTGAATATTAGGAAAATTCCCACAATTTAAATAATCTCAGAACACATACATGCCTTCAGCCTTAGTACCAAATCGGCGAAGCTAGGTCGTTGCTCCCATTTTAATACACTATTAAAGGAACCCGATGTTCATGGTACCTGAGGAATAATTAAAATACCCGCGAAATCGCGGCCATATAAACTCCTCCAATTTTCCTGAAATTCCACATCCACTCGGTCGCATATTTCCTCATTTTGAATATATGATTTCACATACACGAAATACCACAGTTAACCTTCTCGTTTAAAATATAAGTTGAGGTATGATAACTGATTAAGACTTTGTAAGAATAAACTTGCGGCCGAATTTACACCCTGTAATATATCCTTTGAATAAACACTGTACAGTCTTTAATCAGAATATTCTCTTTTTATTTCTGGAGGACCCAGCGGCCAAAGCAAGGTTTTTAAGGTGAAAACCCGGAATACCCACCTGGATTCCGGCGAAAGGTAATTCTGCAATTAATTCCTATAAAAGTCGTAATGCATCAGATACTCTGTATAATATCAAGTACTCATTTCTATTAAAGAAAACAACATTTAATTTAATTTAATTACTATTAGTTTTTGATTACTATTAGATTTTTGAAGATAGACCCCTGAGTGAATCACTTAAAATACATTATCATTTCGACGCATCTGATACATCTGATACGACGCATCTGATACGGCCATCAATTAAATTATTTCAAAACTTAAATTACTTTAATTAAATTATCTCAATTAAATTATTTCAATTAAATTATTTCAAAATCTAAAACTTAATAGCTCTTAATTAAACTACGATTTAACTTCTCCCAACAATCTAGATTTTCCCGTAAAGTCAAGGTCGGCTGCCTGCGACGCAGGTACTCTCGCATTACAGGCGGATAGGCTAGTTTCACCACACCCTGAGGGCTGTTAGCTACCGGCACTATCTATCCGTGCTGCTTCCCAATGGTAGGACCTCCCAGTCGAAGGGAGCCCTTACATGCAGTTTTGAGTGAACCGAATCTAGTAGTGAATACGGAACTGGCGCCCTGGTCATTGAGACATTCACAAAAACGAAAACCTCACCTTTTTGTTCGCGTATTCATGAAATTCATTTTTAATTCAAAAATTCTTTTTAACATTAGTTTCCCAAATAATCGGTACTCATTAAAACGTATAGTCTATCCTAGTCAAATTCGGTGGCAACATCGCCAATTTACCTTTAATAAGTACCTACCTGTTACTTACAGTAGCCTGTATATAACTACCTTTTATAAATTGGTCCAAGAACAGTAAATTCACCAGTATATTACTACCCATAGTAGCCTGTATGTTACTACCTATTATAAATTGGTCCAAGGGCGGTAAATTCGCCAATTGGTATCCAATTGACGAATTGGAATTGATTTAAATGAATATTGATTTGAATTTGGAATTCCAATACTTGTCGCATTCCTAGGTGAAACACAAATTATGGTGCCAATTTGTTATTGCATGCATACAATGTAGGTTTTAAAGAAAGAGACTTATTTAACCACGACGGTAGCAGGACTTTTGTTAAGGAGGTCCGTAAAAAGCTGGAGATCAAATATGATCGAATTGAGTTAGCATCCCGCATTACTACATTTATTTATTTATTTATTTATGCGCGAACGCATAACATGCACATACACCCTTCAGATATACACACACACACACACAAACCCTCTCTCTTTCACACACACTCGCGGACACAAACAGGATCTCCATCACAACATACACTAACGCCCATAAGCCAACACAAATCACACACATAGCGTACTTACTTATAAATTTAAAATTCTTTTCAGTTTTCTCTTTTTTATGCATATTATTTAGTATTCATTTTTAATATTTTAAATAACTTAGATATTGTAAATAATGTGTATGTTATCTAAGCAATAATGAACAGAGCCCATTAGCTCCTGATAAAAATGGGAAGTGTGGAAAAAACGGATATTACATAGTGACCAATTTTCTGGTGCTCGCGTGCCTATAAAGAAAAACCTGCTATATCGTTAAAATAGTGCTGCTGAAGTCGCTGTTCTCGCAGCTCATACGATGCGGCGCTACAAGTCGAAGCGGAAATGAATTTAATTTTCCATTAGCCAGCGTCGCGACGCCGCCGACGCCGCCCTGGCGTCGTGACGCGCCCGTCCCGCAGGATGTCGCGGCGCATTTTCTAAATGAATCGCGCTTTGTGGCGCGCCGTGCAGCTTACCTGCGACCAACACAACACAAACGCGATATAGCGCGCCTCTCAATGAATGCTCTGGTGTTTTAATTATAAGCCTTCGCTTTGCGACAAAGCCACCGCCGCAAGTGCAAGAGCAAACCCTCTCTCCGCATGTTTGTTTAATCGTATAATTTATTTGAGGATCCTGATTGGAATCAATGCAGGTAGTTTGACGTTTAACGCGGCGTTCCCTTATCCTAGGTCGGCAACCTTTTGTTGTAAGAGCGCCAAATATTTTACTTTGGGATTGGTACGAGTCGCACTTGAGGCACATATCATTCCAGTGTATCTACAGTATTCGTGTATTTAAATGGGGTATCAGTACCCCTTGCACAGCTTGACATATACTAGCTGGCTGCAAGGTGACATCAGATCAAGGGCGGTACACTTACCGCCATGACAAAGTCCTCGCTGTTATTCGCGAGGTAATTAGCCTCTCAGTGGCTCGAACCAAAAGGGTTTGAAACTACCCTCCAAACCCCCAATACAGTTTGTGCGGGATGGCTCTAAAGGCAAAACACATTTAACAAAACAACACCTTTCTCAATAATCGAGAAAGCTTCAGATTAGATTCTGGAGCTCGATTCGGTCTCTAAGCAGTATAAATTCCCTGAAAGTCTCGGATGCATAGCCCTACGTCCAGATATAACTCTTTACTTTCTATCTCGGAAGGTGGCCCTTATCCTAAAATTAACTGTTCCATGGGAATCAAATATCCCAAAAGACCACGAGTACAAATTAAATAAATACCATGATCTCGCAAATACCGTACGCGGAACGGCTTCACTGTTCACCTTCACGCGGTGGAAGTCGGCGCTCGTGGCCTGCCAGCTAAATCTCTGTTTCAACTCTTTAAAAATCTTGGTCTTTCCAGAAAAATTATCAACTCTTTCCTAGAAAAAAATATCAAAAACCGCGATTTGTGCATCTCAAATTCTATGGCTTCGAAGAGGGAGTGAATAGGTGGTAAGGTGAACGCTAACATGTAGCAAGACAGCTGTCCTAAACCTACCACAGCCGGTCGTTAGTCTGGAATCCACTGTTCACCTCCCAGAAGTGTAAAAAAATAGTATCATGATGGGCCCGATTTCGGTCGGTGAATTCCATGGCAGCTCCGTTTGTATTTTATTTTTTATTTTTTTATTTAGCAAATCTATCATGTTTCTTTGCAAATCGCTTGGTACATTATCGATATCCACTGAGTAGAACGCTTTTCAAGCTCAATTTGATGTTGTATTAATGCACTTTTTATTTTAGTATTTTACCCAACAAAATTTACTCGTGGTTCTTTTACTGCTTTTTTTTTAATTTGGAAAATGATCGCTCGCTTTAAGTTCATTGTTTGCGATGCATGCGGCCCGCGGGCCACTGGTTGCCCACCGCTGGTCTAAATGGAGGTTATGAAATCGAAGACTATCTAGATTATTCAACATTACGATATAATTAAAAGCTGATTTTTCCAAAATAAATAGTATCAAGAAGACAATAGTTAAAAATATCTTATAGTATATGTTTTCATTTATTATTTTTTTAATTTGGTTAATTTTATTATATTATTTTTCAAGAATCATAGATGTTTCCACGTATTATATACTAAATAAATTAATTTCAATGTCAAAGCTAATTACACATATCCAATTCAATTTCATTTTATTTAAATTTGTATATATGTATGTGTATGTGTATATATATATTTTATATGTATAAGTGTGTATTTATATATAAATATATCTATATATTATAATGCCTATGTAGGTAATTACCCTTTTATCCTTTTATTATTACCACTTTACTAACTAATATTAGATGTCTTTTTCTTCAAATTTTCTTAATTATGTTGCAATTTTTTTTTATTTTTTATTTTAACCGAAAATTTATAAAAAATTGTACTATGTAACAAATATAAGTGTGGTATCACTCCAGAACAGACTGTAGTCTAGTGGAGCTGATAAAATCCATCAAATCTGTACTTTCTTTGCTTCACAAACAATGACTAAGTATTTGCTCTTTTTTACACTGTGTTATGTCAACATTGTAAATTTTTTACACTGTGTTATTTATGTCAACATTGTAAATTTTTATTTTGGATTTAAATAAAAAAAAAAAATAATAAATAAACACGTAGAGGAAAGTGAAAAGGGTGGAGTCATACCAAATAAATAAATTGTATCTAAATACACGTTTTACACGTTTGGGCAACACTTTATTTACTATTTCGGGAGGACGTAAAAAACAACTATATGATATGAACAATATATTTAGACCTTTATTCTATGAATCATAATTTATTGCACTTGTTGAATCATAATTTGAATCATACTTTATTGAGTTGTTTTAATAAACAATCCTGAGAGGTAAACATAAGCCTCATCGCTGAACAAGACGATATCGGTGGCTGGGACGTCGTTAAGGGGGAGGGGGAGGGGGGGAGATCGGCTGGTTAGAAGGCCAACAAAACTTGTTTTTCATGTTTTCTAAAAAAAAAATAAAGTTGAAATCTGATCATAAATCCTCTATATAAGTGTGATTAACATTTAAAAAATAGGTTTTTTTACAATAGTAAAAACAACTATTTTTGAAGAATTGAATTGAAAATGTTTCTAACCGCTGCAGAAATGACGGTATCTGTTTGCGCCGGTATTAGCGAGCATAATATTGCTTGAAACAAAAAAGTAAACTAAGATATTAATTTATAGTCATAGTCATAGTCATATACATGTCAATCCATCATATATATAGTCATATATTATACATGTGTACTTTCTAGATGACCTAAACAAATGAACAAAATCCTATTATTTTTATAAATTTTTCAAGGATTTAAAGAACCAAAATCGATTTTCACCCCAAAATGTTGTGTTTAACTAGTTAAAAAAATACATAAAAACATCTTTTTCTGTTTTTTTTTGCTTCACATAGAAGAGAATTTAAAAATCTGTTTTTTTTTTTGGACAAACTCGATCTGTTTTGCAGTTTTTTTTAACACCGGCGCAGAACAGAAAAATATGGTTTTTGTAAAAATGTGTTTAAGGTTTTCTTTAAAGAACAGAATACACTCACAGGTTTCTTTTCTACCAGAATACACTCACCGAAATCTGCGACTATCAGCGATTCCAGAGGTAAAAGATTCATGAATAGATTTCCACTCTAAGTTTAATAAAAAAACATGGAAAGCATATTTTTTTTGGCCGTCTAAACCAACGCCCCCTTAAGAACATTTAAAGTTGTTGACACGGTTTTCGAGGTTTATTGGAAACACTTCCTGTACAATCATCATTTTGTATGATTGAAAACGAATGCGTGGCTTCATGTCCGTGATGTACTAAACATATTGTCGTGTTTTGCATAGTATAGCTGGTATTGCTGGCAATGTTGCCGGAAACTGTATTGCAGCCTCATATTACAGTGAAAGTGAGGCCCGTTTAGGAAAACCTTTAGAAAAGATTTTAAAACTTTTATTTGCCATATTTTCTTCCTTCACTCCTTTCTTTCTTCTACAAATATTTTAAACACTCGATAGTATCTAATCATTAGTTATTATAAACTAATCTAACAGATGTTAACAGATAGTTTCACTCGATAAAAAATATATTATTTAAAACAAAATTAAATTATTCCGTTTATGTAATTTCAATCTGAAGAGAAGATATTTCTGCCGATCTCAATTGATATATTATATACATTGAAGCTTATATTACTAAATCTCACCTGATTACTTACTTAACAAACCCACTAAGCGGTAAGGTCCGTAATCTTAGGAGGCAAACTAACCCTACCGAGAGGATGCCTCAAATAGCATAGTGGTAACTATGACGGTTTGGTTAATTTATACGGCATAATCAGGTGTTGAGCGTAGGATTTACACCTTAGCACTATGTAGGCTATATCTATATATAACTACGTACGCGAACTGAAAGCACACGTCTGTATAACAGCTGTTACTCTCCTTTCTTGACATATGCAAAATAGTTAAGCTCTCTATTCTCGTATGTTTATCTTTCGCTTGTTTATATGTTCACTTATACGGTTTGGGCTTCCAAGCTAGTTAAGGGAAGCCTGATTTAGAACACCAAAAAAAATGTTCCTTAGGAATTTTTTTTAAACCCTAAAATGAATCATGAATCTTTTATATCAATTAGATTAACATTTGCAAAATAGAAATATTTTTTGCAATAGTACAAAAAAACTATATTTGAGGTTTCGAAATGCTAATATTTCTACCGCTGCAGAAATGACGGTATCTGTTTGCGCCGGTAAAAGCGAGCGTAATTTTGCCTGAAACAAAAAAGTAAACTGAGATAATAATTTTTACATGTGTATTTTCTAGATGAACTAAAGAAATTAACAAAAACTTATTATTGTTTTAATTTTTTAAGGATTTAAAGAAATAAAATCAATTTTCACCCCAAAATTTTGTGGTTATATATATATAAGTATTTATATATATATATATATATATATATATATATATATATATATATATATATATATATATATATATATATATATATATATATATATATATATATATATATATATATATATATATATATATATATATATATATATATATATATATATATATATATATATATATATATATATATATATATATATATATATATATATATATATATATATATATATATATATATATATATATATATATATATATATTCTTTTAAAGGATGACACTTTGATGAAGAAATAAAAATAATAAAAGCCACTTACATAGCTGGAAGGTTTTCCCGGACTGGACTGGGAAATGCTTATTGTTTAAACGAGATATATTCTTGGATGAGTACCACTTTCGACAGTACACTGTAGGTTTAATGGGATCCCTTTATCGCTAGCGAACGATCACCCTTCATCCACATCTCAAAAACAAAGCGTATCCTTTTGCAAACCAAAATAAAATGTCTTTATTAAAGACAAATTTAAGCAAAAACAATTAAAAAAATCACAATCAATCGTCTCTTAAATGCGGAATGACATTTCGAAAATTCGATTTGAAATTCGAATATATCCACTCTTTAAAAGTACGATATACGATTGCTGGGCTCGCTATCAGCCAGCTATTAAATGAAAATAAAAATAAAATACTTCATTTGCTCGTTCCCATGAAATAAGATATAAATCGTAATTTCTGGTCGAGAAGTTTATACTTAAGGCTATATGATATTTACAAGAGTTCAAAACATAAGATAAAATTGTATAATATTGTTAA
Organism: Micropterix aruncella; assembly: GCA_944548615.1. Classification (NCBI taxonomy): domain Eukaryota; kingdom Metazoa; phylum Arthropoda; class Insecta; order Lepidoptera; family Micropterigidae; genus Micropterix; species Micropterix aruncella. The sequence goes on along the minus strand of OX155955.1, from coordinate 37,503,589 downwards.
TATTTGATTGGTTTTTTGTAAAATCTTTTTTTTTTTTTTTTTTAAGAATTCTTTTAAAGGATGACACTTTGATGAAGAAATAAAAATAATAAAAGCCACTTACATAGCTGGAAGGTTTTCCCGGACTGGACTGGGAAATGCTTATTGTTTAAACGAGATATATTCTTGGATGAGTACCACTTTCGACGGTACACTGTAGGTTTAATGGGATCCCTTTATCGCTAGCGAACGATCCCCCCTATGTCCGATGTCCCCTACGGAAGTCTCTACGTTCACTGCACTATTGATAGAACGATCCTGTTATAACTACCTGTGGTGGCATATTGGACGCCATGGTCCGCGATAGATTCGGTATACACCGTTTCACCGCTTCGTAAGGGAGAGGATTGCGCAAGCGACCTCGAACTCGGAACCAATCGAGATACCGGAGTAATCTGGTCGCAATTGGAAGCATGGGCGTGAGTGTAAGCCCGCTGGGTAACATACCTGGCTATCTCGCGGTTAAGGCGTTGGCCTCTTGCGGGCATGTGGCGGAGCTTGACGGTGGATTGTTTTGTCCAAGTTTTCTGCGTTCTTCATGGAAGAGAGAGAACGACTAATCGTTAAAACTTCCTGAGGACGGGTTCGCCCGTTGTAGTTGACAACTCTATAAGTCTCTTTTCAAAATATACTTTGGGTACTTTCTAGTCCCCAAGTGAGCTATGAACAGCCTCCCTGAATGTAGGTTGTCTCATGTGGAACATGTCGATATCTTGAAATCGATCGCTGTACGTGGTCATCAATAGGTACATAATAGACTGTTGGGCGTAGCTATAGTGCTGACACGAGGGATTTCAAACTTACAAGGAGAAGGAACCATTCGCGGCGGTACGAAAAATGACAATTTCTCTACCAAATGAGGGCTATCAATGTTGTGTATTATTTTGTGCTATAATTTCATGTCAGCCGCTATGCGGCGGTTTTCCAGTGAACTCGTATGAAAATAGTTCAGCCTGCTCTCGTAAGTTTTATATCCCTAGTGCTCGCTGTAGTCTAAGTGTCTAAATATTTATTTTATATATTTAAGTACTAATTTCCATAAAACATTGATTTTGCTTGCAGAAATAGCAGGAATAACAGGAATGGTAAAATTTTAACCTCCTGCTTATAAGATTCTGTCACCCAACTGCGATCAACCCATTCTAGGGTGAAATACTCGCCAAAAAATAAATTTCCTTAAAATGTGGTCCTTAAAAATAATTACAAATTACATTATACAATTGGCATAGTTTAAAAACTAAAGATAAAATAAAATATATAAAAAAGAAAACAAAAGAAAAATAAATAGAAAAGAAGGAAAAGTCAAGAGAATATACCAAAAAATCATTAATATAAAAAATATGGTAAATAATATGACATCTTATATATAAAAATGAATCGCCGTGCGTTAGTCTCGCAGGATCTCGAAAATGACTAGACCAATTTGAATTATTATTTTTTTATTTTGTTTGCCTTGATTCAGGGGTGGTTCACGAATAAAAAGATTTAGGAAAAATTAAAAGAAACAACTGAAAATCGAAAAAATCGAAATTGGTCATTTTGGGAAATGGGCCACTTTCAATAGATGGCGTTCGCGGAGATCCTATTGTTTGACAGCTGCGCCATCCATAAATGTTATTCATTCCGTGCGATTGTGTAAAATTTCAAAAAGTCGCAAAGTCAAAAAGTCAAAAAAGTCGAAAATGACAAAAAAGTTAAAAAGTCGAAAAACTTGAAAACGTCGAAAAAGTCAAAAAATCATTTATATTTCATCACGTAAATGAAATACATTGAATTTATTTTAATTACAAACGACTTTCATTTAATCAGCAAACGAAACTCAAACCGTAGGTACATGTTTCGGCCACATTATAGATTTCAATGAATTGGATTTGAAAGGTTGATTAGGATAAATAAACGCTTATGAAGAGTTACAATCAAATCGATTTTAGGTGGAACGAAGTTCACCGGGTCATCTAGTTTCATATAAAAATGCACTTTCAAACAATATAATTAACAACACAATTTAAGATTTTTTTGGTAATATAGTTCAATGTTAAAATATAGTTGAAATACATATAATCGACGTCTTTATTCATAGCCACTATTATACATCCGACAGTGTCCTCGTCATCGCGTCATTAGAAGTCGGTACCATGGTAATTCTGCGAAGTGTGCAGAATAACGATTCAAACTATCGCTAACTATAAGCTAAACAAATATTTCCTACACATCGTGATACGTACAGTACATACACAGATCTGACATCAGAGAAATAACTATATTCCTGACTATGTTTACGACATGAGCATTAATACGTTTTATGGAGCGGAACGATGCTGGCGGGGCCGCAGGCACACTCCGTCTGGAGTGTCACGCATCGTCGGCCATGAATGGGATTGTCAGTGTGCGCGAGTCGCAGCCGCCTCAACGCGTCATTAGAGAATATTTTGACCCGCACACGAAACTGTTTACTTAGCCATATTGTATGGGAGCTAACGGGCCCATGATGGGTTGGCCACGATGACCCATGTGTTCAGGGTCGGTCACACTCACGGGTCAACACCCATCCGACAGCCTCCACGCACGGGGTGCGAACCTGGGTAGGACTTTGGAACCAGTTTCCCCTGGAAATCAAACCTCTGGCGCTCCTGGACGGTCTGCGCACCGTGCGGCGCAAGCCAATCGATTGTGCACTCCGACTAACAGTTTACAGTTTCAAGGCGATAGGTGAGGGCAGCAAACCCCGCCCACCGCCCGGGCAGTTATAACGACGAGGGTCGTCTTGTCTGCCCGGGATGTCGTGCTACGACAACTCTGCGCGTACCAGAAGGGTAGAACACGCAGGGGGTGAAATAGGGTAAACCACCCCCCCCCGTACCGCCCCGAGAACCCATTTATTTATAATAATAAAAGAATTTACAAAGTAAAAATTTACAAAAATAATACTAAATTTACCATATTCACAAAATAAAAAAATAAAACAACAAATAACAAATTTAGGGCCGGTAAGCGGGGTAGAGGACGCTCCAGAAACGATGATGGTGGAGGCGCACGGTCCGTGGGCAGGTCTCGGAGCAGCCACGGGGGGGAGGAATCCCTGGATCCTGCAAAGAACGAAACGCCCTTCGGGGCGGTAAAGAGACGGACACAAAGACGGGCACTTCGGGCTGGAAGTAGCCGCCGAATCACGCCACCAAGGAAGAGGGTACCCCCTGGGGGGTATCCCGAGGCCTCATGCTTTCCCAAGAAGCCACCCAGTGCTCCACAAGCTCGCCAAACGACTGGAAGCAGCTCCTACAACTGACCAGATCCGGGTACCAAATCGGAGAGCGCCCAACGCACGCGCCCACTGCATCCATCAATTTCTCCCGTGCAGCCGCTAGAATTGGGCAAGACCAAATTACGTGTTCCGCAGTTTGGCGACCATACCCACAGGCGCATCGGGGGTCATCGGCAAGTCCAAAGTCAAATAGTTTGGCTCTGAACTCTCCGTGGCCCCCAACCAGCTGCGTGGTATGGTGGTCGAACCGCAGATACGAATTTGCCATCCGCACTGCGACGGACGGGAAAAAGCAATGGGTGAGGCGGCCAGTACCCCCGGCGTCCCATCTAGCCTGCCAGACACGCAAGGACTCCACCCGAATCAGGCGGGCAAACTCCCCAGCTCGGTGCGCCACCGGGTCGATCGACAGGCCATGAAGGACTACCGGCTCGCCCCGGCGGTACCGCGACAACGCTGCACGCTCCAGAATCTCCAGGTCAATCGGCAGAACGCCAGCGATGACGGGTAACGCAAGAGTGGACGTCGTTCTGTACGCCCCGGTCAGGGCCACGAGAGGGATGCGCTGTCCGCGCAGCAGCGCGACACGCGTCGCCTCAGGAACAGCAGACTCCGTCCAAGCGCGTGCGGCATAAGTCGCACGCGGGACGAAGACGCCCTTATAGATAGTCATGACCGCCGGGAAACGAATTCCCCAGTCGGCCCGACTCACTCCGCGGAGCGCAAAGAATAGATCCCGGGATTTTTCGGCTGTAATCTTTGCGTGCGAAAGAAAGGAAAGGGAAGCCGTAAGCGTCACCCCCAGGTATCGAACGGTGGCCGGGAAGGATACCGGGCGACCGTTCATCCTGATGACAGGGTTCCGCTTAAGATGTCCCTTCAGGAGAAGCGCCTGAGTTTTCGTCGGAGAGAAGGTGAGTCTGTTTCGCTGACCCCATCCGGCACTCCGACTAACAGTCGGGGGAGTCTGGAAACTGTATTGTTTCCTATAGAGCGGGGGTGGTTGCGTACCTTACGGCGACTGCTCTTGAAATGACCATTGGCCATCCGATCCCGGTTCAGAGCTGGGCAAAGGATGCCTTGGTCCGCGATAGATTCGGTATACACCGTTTCACCGCTTCGTAAGGGAGAGGACCGTGCAAGCGACCTCGAACTCGGAACCAATCGAGAGACCGGAGAAATCTGGTCACAATTGGAAGTAAGGGCGCGAGTGTCTCGAGCCGCCGGGTGTATTCCTGGCTATCTCGCGGTAAGGCGTTGGACTCTTACGGGTTGTGGCGTAGCTAGACGTCGGATTTGTTATGTCCAAAGTCTTCTACGCTCACTGCAGGCCGATAGAACGACTAATCGTTAAAACGTCCTGTGGTGACGGGCTCGCCCGTTGTAGTTGACAACTCAATATATACTTAGCCATATCATAGTAAAATAACATCAGTAGAACATCTCGAGCCCGTTTTCGAAATAAGTACCTACGCTTCGCCGAACCACCAGGGTTGCCACAACAAATACACAATTGACAAGTTGTGATCCCATTAAAGCAGAAATGAAATTCTTTATAATTATTATGTACGTTTATGTATTTTTGATTTATAGATCAAGAGTCGGTTCCTAAAATTGCACTGTTACATAATATATAAGTTAGTGCTGACTTTGTGTGAGAGCATTCATCATTGTTGCATGTGTTCAAAATACCTACATTTTAGTAAGTTAAAGTAGGTACTTAACAAAACCGCATCTACCTACCTACATACGGACTTACATACCTATGCACCTACTTACCTAGACTCATACTTACCCACGCAAATGAACAATAAAAGTTACCTCGTAAATATAATTTCGTAACGTAAATTTAAATACTCGTAAATTTAATTTCTGATAGGTTGAATTACATCCTGTACAGAAAACATTCCACTTTTGTATACTTAGCTGTCGCGCGACAGCCCTGACTGGCTAGCACCGAGGCGCCCGAGAATCTATGTAGTGGTAGCGTACGGACAACGGCCGCTTGTATGAGTGCGAAATCGGTGCGTACTATTTTATTTTATTTTATTCCAACAAAAGAGAAAAACAGCCCTCGGGTCTTAATAATAATAACAATATTAGGGCCAAAATAGTCTCCTGATAATGTACAGTTTATGAGCGTGATGTTGTGTAATAATATTTATATATTATGTTATATAATCATGTTCTCTCGATTTGTGAGTGTGTATGATAGAGTAATATGAGTGTATGTGATTGTGATGTGTGTTTAATGGGTGTGTGTAATCTACGTGTATGTGTCATAGTATGGAGATGTTATATGTCATGTCATGGAGATGTTATACTGTTCTTATTTTACTATGGCAATATCGAATAGGGCGAACTGCTTTACAGCAAGCTATTTTTCGAAGAAGCTTAAAGTAGTAAATAAAATGAACACTTGTTTACAAAACTTCGTAAACGACGATTAGAAATGTCTTGAGAGCAACCATAATAATAAGTGTGGCAGCAAGATATTAAGTAGGTCCCAACATATTTTGAAACAACAAAATTTACATTACATTGTCATGATGTCGTGTCCAATTGGCGGCTAAAAACCGCTCTTGGGCGTGTCAAGATATTTGTGTCAGTTAGTAAATATCATTATTACTTTAATCTTTACGTAACATACAAATGTTGTCAGGAATTTAGATATTAAATTGTATTTTTTTTTACAGTATCTAAGAAACATGGAACCTACTAAAAAATATTCATCGTAATATCTCATTACAAAACAAATTAAAGGCTTATTAATTAAAATAGTTAATCATTCTAATGGCTACCTACTAAAAGCCACTTAACACAATTAAAATAGTCAGTAAAAAGTTGGATAATCAAAGCAGAAGCCTAACAACACATAGTTAAATATTATTATATTGTAATAATAACAATTATTATTATTATAAACGCTTTATTCATACGAATAGGCTAGCTTGTTGTCTACATGCAATATTCTAGTGCTAACATACACTGATATACCAACATTGACATATTTGAAATGTGGCGTAATGTGTTCACCGTTAAAAAATGCCATAATATAAAAGTTTTTAAACGATTTCATGACATTCAATTTAAAAGCAAAACATAATTAAAATGAATAAATATAATGAAATATTGTAGTCATATATTTTAATTATCCATCTTTCATAGTTTACACAAAAAAATATTTTATCGGAAATGACTTTCCGATAAAGGCAATTATTCTCCGTATCGGATTAATTATTATAAATACTTTAATTGCATAGAGGCTATTTTGATAAGGACAACACGTTTCAAATACTACAAAAGTTATAATACTGACGTATTATAATACAAAAGTTATAATACTGACTATAATAACTTTTGTAGCATTCATTATTTTATAACTACTGTAGTATTCATGATTTTAATATTTTATATCTATTATATAACTATATTTACCAATGGATATATGGCACTTCTTCTGAATAATCAGTCTGGAGTTAACCTACAGGATACCCCCATCCTCCCGACTGGTTACGGGTCCGAAATCATTTACGCGGCCTTTACCTGTTGTATTACAGCGGTAATTCAATTTGAATGTATCGCGGACCTGGGCGTTCTTAAAGAGTTCATTTCAAGAGTGGCCTGACAACAGTGTAACATCCACCCACGCTGCTTAGGAGACAGTATATTACCGTAGTTTCCAGACTCCTTCAGCAATTAGTCAGAAGGCACAACCGATTGACGTCGCCGAACGGCGTGTAAACCGTCCAGTAGCGCTGGGATACGATCCCGCCAGGAGAAACCGGTCAACCAGCTTTGAGGCCTGAGACGCGAGAGTCTTACCCAGGATAGACTTCCGCACGAGGAGGCTTCTAAATAGGAGCTGAATCGTGAGTTGAGCCAATCCGGGAATAATGTGGATCTTGTGGCCCAAGCTGCACGAAATCATTCGCAACCATTCGCAACCATAGCGTTAACATCATATTATAGAGACCGCGCAAGTTATATCGAATCCGCGCGGCCAGACCAATCCGGAGAACCAATCCGGCCACATCTGGTAGTGTATGCATGAGACTGCCCGCTGGATTCACTTTACAGTGCCACGCGATTTGGCGTTGGACACTCGCGGGCTCGTTGATGGAGCTAGGGAGTGGACTGCCTTGACCCCTAAGTCTCTGCTCACAATTAATAGATGGAAGAATGATATTTATTTATTTATTTATTTATTTATTTTAAGGAAAACCAACAGCCATATAAAATATTAAATAACAACTTAAATAATACATAGATATAACATCTTTATAACTTCCTGTGGTGTCAGATTCATCGGTAGTAGTTTATCTCTATAGTATATGAAATAGGACACCATACCGTAACGCAGTCACTTCCGGAAGTATCCATCGGCAACGCATTTGAATAATTGATATACGAACGGCAATGCAGCTACCTGTTTCAATAGATAAATAGAGTTAATGTCGCTAAACGGCAACGATCATTTGTATGCATGGCTGTACCGAAATGGTGGACGAGTTCGCTGCAGAGTCGATTAAGCGAGAATGGCGGCCAACGTACTTCACTGTGAACCTAATGACCGCCACATTTAAGCCTCCTCTAATGATAGGTAAATCCGTATTGCCACTTCTTTCGCGCCGCTAATTACCTCGTTAATTTTACTGGGGAGGAGACAGCGTTGTTGATAGCCTTTTCTGTCGGCGACTTATTAACGAAATCTTAACACTTTAGAATCGTATATTTTACAATAGGGGTCACCGGTAACCTCGTCATTATGCTCGTTTTTTCCCCAGATTAATTTACGTGACTTGTGTTTTTGGACAACTATTGATTAGCGATATACTTCGTACTATCCCGGCAAAGGGAAAGTGTTGTAAACAAGCTTCTGTGTGTGTGTGTGCGCCCAAACGCTTCATATGATTGCGCTGAAATTTGGTATGCGAGCATCATTTGGTCATGGCAAGGGTTGAAAATATTATGGTTAAAATCAGTCCGCCAGAGGGCGCGCTAGTCATATTTGGAATATTTAACTTATTATTAGGGACTTAACATTTGGTGGGCCATGTTATGCCGGAATCATATTGAATTTTCGCCGGTCAGTTTATTTGTGTAAACGATTAAATTGTAGTCATTAAGTCGAATATTTCGAGATTGTAATAAGACTTATAGTGCTCCCCCTGGTGGACCAATTTCAACCACCGCCTTTTCGACTCTTGCCATGATCAAATGATGCCTGCATGCCAAATTTCAGCTCAATTGGATTAAGGGTTTGGACAGACTTCCCCGACAGACTTCCATCTGGAAGTGGTCTTAATGTTTGTTTGTTACTTTCTTTCTACTCTTTGTTGCGCAATTTCACAATGGGCAGGTTTATTACCATACGGTAATCTCTTACAGCCAATCCTACTCTCGCTCAACCTATCTTTCTCTCAACTCTCTATCTCTCTCTCTCTCTCTCTCTCTCTCTCTCTCTCTCTCTCTCTCTCTCTCTCTCTCTCTCTCTCTCTCTCTCTCTCTCTCTCTCTCTCTCTCTCTCTCTCTCTCTCTCTCTCTCTCTCTCTCTCTCTCTTTCTCTATCTCTCTCTCTCTATCTCTCTCTATCTCTCTCTCTCTCTCTTTCTCTTAATCTGTTACAGCCAACCAACTTTGAATAGTCTCAGGGGGACCAAAATAAATGTTTCTCTCTTCACCTCGAAAAAAAATATGCTCGTTCACAATACTTTTCCTTCTCGTCGGTAATTTAAAATTTAATATTTTTTAACAGACTACATATACATTTAACGGCTTCAGGGAGGTCTATCCTCTTCAGAGAGCATGCTTCTACCTTGAGTTCGCTGTAGTAACACGGATAATTAAATTGCAACACTACATCTAGCATAATTCCTTCTCTAAACTATCGGATTCTTAATTCCATTCAGCAATAGCATAATAATGTTAAATTATCAATTGAAACCCCAGCATGCTGAATCAGAAACGGCAATTAGGTCGCCATTGACGTCGATTTTCCCTTCCCCCCATTTTTATTGTGTTTATTATGGCGCATCTCGGCGTCCCCCATTTCTCCCTCGCGCTGTTATCGGGAAGAGCTATGGCGATAAATAAGAAGCGCGTCGTCGGTCGTCAGAGCTGGCTCCTGCTGCCTATTTCTCGGTTGGCTGTTAACACTCGAAAGACTGAGCGGTCATTTTGACCCAAAGTTAAGTTATGCTATTAGCACACTGATTTTTGAGCAAATGCAATGAAACTGCACCTAAATCGATCTAAAATTGTACGGTTTTTGAAAACGATTTTCTACTGAATGATATCACAAACAGTGACCCATACCCGATACCGAGATTAAAAGAATTCATTTTTTTCAAGTTAAAAATAAAAAACCTATCGAGCCATTTTATTTTAAAATATACAACATGTCTGCAGATGTAAGTATACCTTATCTGAAATATTGCAAATTAAAAACATTATTTTGTCCTCAATCATTCACTCACATACATTTTTAACAATGGCTTTAGGTTTTATAAATAAGATAAAAACGAATTTACCGTGATTCAATCGATGTTTACAACCGCCGTGGTCCAGGGTAGACTCCGCCGTTGTCAGTCTACCCTGGACAACAGCGGTTGCAACATTACTGAAACGTTGGGTGCTACAAACTTTACGCGGTAAATTCGTTTTTCTCCTATATATAGTGTCACACAACCGCGATTGTCTTCGCTTTCATATTGGCTTTCGGTTGATTTATATCGGTCAATAATTCCTAAATTCCCACCTTTCATAGAGCAGGTATTCTTCGCCCATAACCATAATGTGCTAAACATAAAATTAAGGGTATACATAAAATAGGCCTCCAGTCTTTCCAGTGTTAATGCCTGCGCAACCATCAAAACGCCGCCGCCCGATGGGGATGTAACTTGGTGAGACATCGATACAACAAAAGGAGCGATTAGCTCCATCCGAAATGCTGCGATGGGGGGAGGGGGGTTAGATGCGGACGCTTGATACGCCACAAAAGGCAGTCGACGCACCCCAAACCACGGGCCACTCAAATCGTGACGCCAAGGGAGATATTTTCACGTCGTTCGTCTGCTGCTGCCGCTGTATTGTTACTTTCGTGATATGATTAAGTGCGCTGATATTGCAGCGGCGTGATTCTTTTACAATTTTCGCATGAAGTCAGGGAGGGGGTGTATTTAGAGAGCGGGTGAAATAGGATAGCACTGTTTGTCGGTCTCCAAGAGCGCAGTCTGGGTTTTAAATTAAATTGGGCCATGCGCCCAGTTCGCTTGATTGTGGTAAGTGTTGGTTAAATTCTGCGTTAAGCATTTCACTCTCCGGCGATGTACAATTATGTTCATATCTGAGCTGGCGGGATATACATTGACATCAATATCGACCACCGTGCTGAAGAAGACTGCGTTGCGTTGGCTGCTGGACAAAGTTAGAAGAGAATGTGAGAACCTACTATATATCCAAATTGCCTATAAATGTGAAAATAAGTTACAATAGCCAACAGTAAAATTTAACAAGAATAAAGTCAGTTGTTCTGCTCTAAATCGGCGATGCTGATTACAAAAATGAAATGAAAGAAATTATGAAAATCCATGATTACCTCTAGTTTGTTTGTGTTCAAAAATTTCCTTGGAGTACATAAGGCAGAATACCATAAGGATCTTGTGAAAAATCTTCTGCAGTGCTACGATAGACTAAGTGTAGCATGTCTTTAAAGCTACACTCCTGCATTTTAGAATGTGGACAGTAACCGACTTTTACGAATCAGAGATTTCATACGATAATGGGTGATGTTTTTTCACGATATTCGGCGATGAATTAATAGCGGCCAGTATTGGAATAGGTTTATTTAGGACGATCGCGGAATTTTCACCTGTTTTTTTTAATTACGCAAGTTCGCGGAGGTATTTATTATAATATTTTTGACGGTATTTTAATTAAAATAAATATACGTATAGGTGAATCAGGGGTACGTATAGGTGTGCTCACGGTGTTTCTTTTTTTTATTTTGAGAGTTTTTTGAAGTAATGTTTTTTAGGACTTATTTTTTAATGGATAGCATAACCGTGGATAGCATAACGTTGGACTGTTCCCTAGGTTTCTTCGGATAAAATGAAACGGAATAAAATAAAATTAATATCAGCATAGGAGCTGTTGCAGACTCCACCAATTCAGATGAGTTCCTGAGGACGGCTCCGAAAATTAATTATGTGACCGAGCCCGATTATAATTTTACGGAATAAAGTGAAAGACCTTGGCTAGCACGCTATGCTATATCAACTATGCCACGGAACATTATAAAAATATAGATCAAGGTGAGCATTTCTCCCGCTCGATTTGAGTTAACCATTTCTGGTTAGACGCTTACAAATGCTAAAATTGTATCTAACCAATATTGGTTAGGGCGCTCCGCGCTGCGTAAAATGCCAACTTTGTAATATTTATTCATTATTATCTTAATTGTGTGACGAGATAAGGTTATAATGTTTTATATGTCAAATTTCAATGCGATCATTTTACAGTTATTATTTTTACGATCCGTATAGTAGTTTAAAAGTTATGGTCGTTTTTCTCAAGGCCATCGACTTCACGCGCGAAACTGTTCCGCGCAGAAGTGACGGCTAAATTTTTACCCCGCGATAGGAGGGGTCGACAATCATAATCCGCCATGCCTAGCAATTACTAAAAGGTACAAACAAGGATAGTGTTTAAAGTATTCGAAACGTAAGAAGCATTTTTGTGTTTTTTTCCAACTCTGAGATGATCCTTATGCAAATTCCATATATGTAACTGCATTTGTTTCTAATCTACATCTAAAAATTGAGTTATATATTTTAAAGGTATTATGAAAATGTTTTAGGTTACGTATAACGAAACTTAGCAAATTATATGAAGACAGACTTATACGTATACGTTGGCTATGCTTCTCCACCCAAGGCAGACAATATGTCGTATGCCCAGATATAGGGCCAGATATAGGGCCCAGATATAGGGCCAGATCGTCGGCCTAGTTGGATGTGCGCTGAGCATGTTCATGTGAATCTGGAACTTTGTTTACTTGACGCAATTAACTAGTATGTCCATTTCAAAAGGCTTCGCCAAACAGAACGCATAACTAGCGCGCGTCAGAGCTCTACAGCGCCAACTTCTGACGTAGCGCTATAGCGCCGAGTTGTGTTGTACTGTGACGATATTATACTGTCAAACAGAGCGCGGGCGCTAGCAGCACGCGGCGCTCTGACGTTGCACGTTTGACGCCGGACGTTGTATTAGTTTACAAATTTCATTCAAAGCGTCCGACGTATGCGTGAAAATACTTGCATTATGACTGAGAAACTAATATAATGTGTTTGGAGACAGCCCTGCCTATATTATGATACTAATGATTATGGATATAAAAACATGGCAATAAAATCAAAATTATCAATCTGTTTATTGATTATTAAAATATGTTTATCGATTATTAAAATTCATGGATCTGTTATTTGTTGGTCGGTCGATTTATTAGTCGATCGTTAACAGCGACAAAACTTTCCAAAGGCTGTTATCGATATGCGGTGCGCTCTGGTATTATAGTACCTTCCGAAGTGTGCGTCAATATCTAGTCGATATTGTACGCGATATTGTCAAAGTACGCAACGCGACGCTAGTAAAGCTTAACGCGGCGAAGACTTGAGCGTTTCCGTTGTTTGTTTCAAATAAATAAATAAAACAGTTTATCTATCTTTCGTATGAACTTTGCTCTGATCAATATGTATTTTAATGAAAACATTTTTAGTCCATTAATTATTACCATTCTAAACCGTCTACTTCTTCTTTTTAGTGAGTATCTCAAATTTCATTGCATATAAAATATACTAGACAGTGCTTCTATGTATAAAAAGAAATGAGAATAAAAAAATATAACCTCTACCTCAAAGCCGCCGAAACTCGATCTCCGGAAAACTTATCCCGCGGGAACGGACAAGAAGGGAAGCATTAGTCTGATTGGGATTGGCCGAGAGTCTCGCGGAATCTCGGAAGAGTATTCATTACTATCACAACAATTGGGTGTTTTTACATGGCTACGCCATAATTCCTCCGTGTATTTACCCTGGGGGCTGGAAAAATCTCGTATCGCTCCGTCCGACATTATTTATTTTATTCGACGAGCTAATAAAAGAGGCCGAAGGGTGCGCGGCTGGAAAAATAACATCGCGTCTCTTGTGACGTAATGAGACCCCGCCACGTATAAATGGGGAGCCAGCGACAAAAAGAGTTTTGTAAAAGCTATTACTGTCAGATCAGCCAGTATTTAGACCATAAAATGTTGAGGTAGAGTCAGCAGGCAGGATTCTGGAATACCTGGCGCTGGCGTACCAGGAAAGATGTATTAATTTAATTAGAACCCCTAAAGTGTTTTAAAAAAGCTAAAAATTCATCAATAGACAGTGGAAGCAATAAATAACTCGAAACAAATGGTCAAACTGCTTAAAATAGAACACGTAGCGTCATTATTACTCCATACATGTCACAAAAATAAAGTCTGCAAATACGCCGGTAAGTATTTGTCGGTAACTATTACGCATCGGTCTAATGTGCCGCGCAATATAATGTATTTCGCTTTTGTGACATATATGGAGTAATTCTGACGCCACGCATTCTATTGTTAAGCAGTCTGACCATTTGTTTTGAGTTCTGTATTGCATTCACTGTCTACTGATTAATTTTCAGCTTTTTCAAAGCACTTTGGGGATACTAATTATAATTACGCCCATCCTAGTAGGTACGCCAGCGCCATGCATTCCGAAGACTGGCCTGCTGACTCTACCCCGGCATTATATGGTAAAAATCTATGCACTTTTCTCTCGCACTCTTCTCTTGCACTTTTTTGTCGCTGCCTCTTGGTCTAGTAGAACGGCCAGCAGAGACGGGCGGCGCGATGAAAGGCGCGTCCTACTTCGTTACCCCTGCTACCACAGAACGAATAGTTTGTTTGTTTGTTTGTTTATACTTTTTATTGTGAAATTTCACAATGGGCGGGTTTATTATCATACGACAATCACTTCCAACCAAACCCTACTATGAAGCGTTTATATGTATGTGTGCGTGAAACATGTCTGTAAGTGTGTGTTTGTTATTGCATTCGATCGTTAAAATTGAAATGCAATTCCGTTAATTTTATCCCAACAAAAAATGGTGCCCCAGCCGGGAATCAAAACCGGAACCTTACAATGTAATATTAGGGGACCTAACCACTATGCCACCGTAAGTCTGTTAAAATAAAATTATAATTACTCTCCTCTCAATCCATCGCAGAAAATAATTATTATGATATCAGAAAAAAATGGTTATAAAAAGGTACTAAAAATTGTCATTATGTACTCGCATAGATTCGCATAGCAAGGTCTAAAAGTAAGGAGGGTGCTGCAAGACGTCGGCTTGCCGGGAAGTTTTAATTATTTGTTTATTCATTTGAGGAAATATATAAGAATTATTTAAACACAATTATTCTGCGTCCGTTCTAACTAGACAGATCCTATTCTAGGGAAGAAACCGATTTTATATAATTGCAATACTTAATGGATTTTTTGGAAAAAATGTTTTCCAAGATATTGAAATTTCCAATATTGAAAATTCCAAGATTTCAATCTGGCTAAAGAAATGGCGAATCAAAGCGAATGAGACCAAATCGGTGCAAGTGACCTTCACCATGAGAAGGGAAACATGTCCACCAGTAAAATTAAATGGCATACAAATACCACAAGGGCATGATGCTAAATACCTTGGGCTGTACCTGGATAGACGGCTTACGTGGAGGAAGCATATATTTACAAAAAGGAAAGCGCTAAGTCAACAGCTCGGGAAACTGTACTGGTTAATAGGCCACAAGTCACAACTCTCACTAGAAAACAAATTAGTAGTGTACAAATGCATCCTGAAGCCCATTTGGACCTATGGATTACAGCTGTGGGGCACAGCAGCCAATTCCAATATAGAGATTCTTCAGCGGTTCCAAAACAAGATGCTGAGAATAATAGTTGATGCACCATGGTATGTCACGAATGACCGTCTACATCATGACCTTGAAATCTCAACAGTGAAAGAAGAAATTAAAACTAAAATGGTATCCTACCAAAAGCGAGTTCTACATCATCCAAATCAACTAGCTTCAAAGCTGATGAAAAACCGGGCTTTCCGCAGATTGAAGAGGAGAGCGCCCCAAGACTTGCTAGCATAATAATGTGCTAGCACCCATTATTGTGGATGTGCCATTGGGCACATACCATTCAAGTCCAGTCAAGCTAATCAAAGGAACATCAAAGAGGAAAATGTTCAAGAGCCACAACAATTGCTGAATGTCATATCTAGAAGACAGATGACATTAACAAATACAGAAAAAAAAAAAAAAAAAAAAAAGATATTGAAATTGATAGTTTGTAATATTTCTGCATTTAATTGTTATCATATGAAGTGACGTTTTACGGATTTACATGATGCGAACCCTTAATAATTTCATCAGTGTCCTTTGTTCAAAAATTCAGTGAGGCGGTTCATGAAAAAAAATTATCTTGAATATTTTAGAACGTACCTATTATTGGTACAATAATTTACGTATAAAATCGAAGACTATCGCGGTTGTTTGACATTATAAATAGAATAGAAAACGAATTTACCGCGTGAAATTTGTAGCACCCGACGTTTCGGTGACGTTGCAGCCGCCGTTGTCAAGGGTAGACTGAAGAGCTGTCAATTCGTTGTTTTGCGGGTAGGCCGCATACCGCTGCCGCCACTGCGTAGGTTATAACGGTGGTGGGGGGCCGGGCTCGGAGCGCGCGAATTTTTAAAATCCGTCTTGCACACAACACTCACTGTATCCTGTTTTACGTCTTTGCGTTCGGCGTTCGGCGGCGGGAACATTTTAAGAAGAGGGTTCCACGTAGAAGAGAGTTTGTAGCCGTCATCTCTATTGAAGTTCGGGGTTCTTCTTATTTCAATGGCTTCCCGGATCATGCGAGGAAAGTAGAATTGTTCCTTGGATAGCACAATGGGATTTTGAAACTGCATCAAGTGGTTACTTCCGCAATCCAATATATGTTCGCAGATCGCCGATTTTTCTCGCTGAATGTTTTTGGCTTTGATGTGTTCTGTCAGTCGCGTGGCTATGGGCCGTTTCGTTTGTCCAACGTAGGCTAGAATCCAACGCATCGTAGTCCAACGCAAAACAACGGATTGACAGCTCGTCAGTCTACCCTTGACAACGGCGGCTGCAACGTCACCGAAACGTCGGGTGCTACAAACTTCACGCGGTAAATTCGTTTTCTATCCTATTTATAATATTTTACGTATCAGTGCCGAGTTTATTTGATGCTGTGCAAGTAAGATACTGAGATTCTTAAGTATTTTTCTTTAAAAACCGAAACCACTGTGGTCTAAGCCGCAGTGTAGCATTGGTAAGTGAGTCTCTTCGTCGCTTCGACGAGGAAACTTGTATCGATCCAATCGAGACACTTGCGAACTAAAGCGCCCGCGCGCCGGATCCTATTACCCCAAGTTGTCTCGCTGCACGATGCTGCGGTTTGGAATAGTTTTCTGACATGATGCTGCTCAACCCGCCAGTGGTGACGTGTATATCTTTGAGACCAATATCTTTAAAAAAATACCAGTAATATTTACCCTTTTTTATTCAAATTAACGGGCCTTTTCAAGTGGCTTCCTTCATAAATTAGTAGGCACAACCGGCTAGTGATGAGCATGATTGCCAATATTAAATAACTTCACAATCACGTTACTAATATATTTTCACTCGTAAAAGGAACTGCTATCTAAAGTATTTAACGGCTCCGTGCCGCTTGGGCCTGATGCCCTGCTTGTTATTTTAGGTCGGTTCAAATCACAGTTCAACTTCTATCCGGTAACCTCCTCGAAGAGGGACTAACCTGGAAATGACTATGAACCCTGCCATGGCTCTGTCGTGGGCATGTGTGATCGGATTTAATCTGGGGGCAACCTCGGACGATACTGGGCGGTTTGCGCATTCTACGGCGGGGGGGGGGGGGTGGTTGGAAACATACTGTTCCTAAGCAGCGAGGGTGGTTGTTGACCTGATGTCTGCTATCTTTGAAACAATCCGTTGATAAATTCCGTCCGCGTAAAAACACACGGGGGTGGGAGGGGGTTTGTCTGCTGAAACAGAAAAGTCTTTTTAAAGGGTCTTAATGATTACGACACAACACTTGTCAAAACTTTGCGACAGGGCCTGCGTAAAAAAAAATATTTTGTTACAGTGAGTAATATTAATTAAACCAAATTTTTTTAAACAAAATATTATGTGTTTTTTACGCAATATAACAGATTATAGAAACTCAATAGGACTTCCATGAGAAGTAGGTATACATGATGAGTTTTAATTAAGGGGCACCCTTTAAGTGGCTGTATGAGTACGAGCAAATAAGAAAATTTTGATAAAAAAATTATCAATAAACCATCAAAAATTAAAAAAAATATATTTTGAAAATTTGAAAATTTTTACTGTTTGAAAAAAGTATTAAAAGTGTTGAGCGCGCTAAGCCATCTATATGTAGGAAAAACATTGCAAATATTGTTTATTCGCGATATTTTACCTACCGCGACAATTCTCAAACTTTTATTCAAAAGTAGATTTGTTAAAAATTACAAAAAAAAAGTCGAATACTTTTTTGTGTTTTCCATTTTTTTAAATAAAAGATGCTTATTTGCATGTACTGATTTACCCACTTGAAGGATGCCGGTAATTTAAAACTCATTCTGTATAACTTTTGCTCTGAAAATGCACTATCGCATTCCCCGCATGAAATTTCTTAGCTTTCTGTAAACTGTGTCCAAAGGCATTTGGACACAGTATACAGAAAGCTAAGAGATTTTCATGCGGGGAATGAATATCCTCTGAACTTTAATTAGCCTAGCTACGAAAATACACAAACACAATTGCCAAAAACAAATTTCTTCAATTTCTGATAAACATTGACAAAATACTTCTTTATATTTTTTTTCTGTGTAAAAGCACGATCGCATTTCTCGCATATACGTCTTTTTAGGTTTTTGTGAACTTATAAATAAGATAAAAACAAATTCACCGCGTATAGCTTATAACACCCGACGTTTCGGCGATGTTGCAACCGCCGTGGAGCAGCTACCCTAGAAAACGGCGGTTGCAACACTTCACGTGATAATTTCGTTTTTATCTTATTTATAATGTCGAAAACCGTGATAGTTTTCGTTTTCTGTGAACTGTCTCTAAACGCTCCTTTAAATTGGTTTGTACTCTGAAGACGCACGATGAACTTCGCCACAAATTAATTTCATTAGTTTTCTATGAACAGCGATAAAGTGCTTTTTAATGAACAGTGCTAAAGTATTTATTTTAAAAATGCTTTCTCACTGTCTCTCTCTCTCTCTCTTTCTCTTAATCTGTTACAGCCAACCAACTTTGAATAGTCTCAGGGGGACCAAAATAAATGTTTCTCTCTTCACCTCGAAAAAAAATATGCTCGTTCACAATACTTTTCCTTCTCGTCGGTAATTTAAAATTTAATATTTTTTAACAGACTACATATACATTTAACGGCTTCAGGGAGGTCTATCCTCTTCAGAGAGCATGCTTCTACCTTGAGTTCGCTGTAGTAACACGGATAATTAAATTGCAACACTACATCTAGCATAATTCCTTCTCTAAACTATCGGATTCTTAATTCCATTCAGCAATAGCATAATAATGTTAAATTATCAATTGAAACCCCAGCATGCTGAATCAGAAACGGCAATTAGGTCGCCATTGACGTCGATTTTCCCTTCCCCCCATTTTTATTGTGTTTATTATGGCGCATCTCGGCGTCCCCCATTTCTCCCTCGCGCTGTTATCGGGAAGAGCTATGGCGATAAATAAGAAGCGCGTCGTCGGTCGTCAGAGCTGGCTCCTGCTGCCTATTTCTCGGTTGGCTGTTAACACTCGAAAGACTGAGCGGTCATTTTGACCCAAAGTTAAGTTATGCTATTAGCACACTGATTTTTGAGCAAATGCAATGAAACTGCACCTAAATCGATCTAAAATTGTACGGTTTTTGAAAACGATTTTCTACTGAATGATATCACAAACAGTGACCCATACCCGATACCGAGATTAAAAGAATTCATTTTTTTCAAGTTAAAAATAAAAAACCTATCGAGCCATTTTATTTTAAAATATACAACATGTCTGCAGATGTAAGTATACCTTATCTGAAATATTGCAAATTAAAAACATTATTTTGTCCTCAATCATTCACTCACATACATTTTTAACAATGGCTTTAGGTTTTATAAATAAGATAAAAACGAATTTACCGTGATTCAATCGATGTTTACAACCGCCGTGGTCCAGGGTAGACTCCGCCGTTGTCAGTCTACCCTGGACAACAGCGGTTGCAACATTACTGAAACGTTGGGTGCTACAAACTTTACGCGGTAAATTCGTTTTTCTCCTATATATAGTGTCACACAACCGCGATTGTCTTCGCTTTCATATTGGCTTTCGGTTGATTTATATCGGTCAATAATTCCTAAATTCCCACCTTTCATAGAGCAGGTATTCTTCGCCCATAACCATAATGTGCTAAACATAAAATTAAGGGTATACATAAAATAGGCCTCCAGTCTTTCCAGTGTTAATGCCTGCGCAACCATCAAAACGCCGCCGCCCGATGGGGATGTAACTTGGTGAGACATCGATACAACAAAAGGAGCGATTAGCTCCATCCGAAATGCTGCGATGGGGGGAGGGGGGTTAGATGCGGACGCTTGATACGCCACAAAAGGCAGTCGACGCACCCCAAACCACGGGCCACTCAAATCGTGACGCCAAGGGAGATATTTTCACGTCGTTCGTCTGCTGCTGCCGCTGTATTGTTACTTTCGTGATATGATTAAGTGCGCTGATATTGCAGCGGCGTGATTCTTTTACAATTTTCGCATGAAGTCAGGGAGGGGGTGTATTTAGAGAGCGGGTGAAATAGGATAGCACTGTTTGTCGGTCTCCAAGAGCGCAGTCTGGGTTTTAAATTAAATTGGGCCATGCGCCCAGTTCGCTTGATTGTGGTAAGTGTTGGTTAAATTCTGCGTTAAGCATTTCACTCTCCGGCGATGTACAATTATGTTCATATCTGAGCTGGCGGGATATACATTGACATCAATATCGACCACCGTGCTGAAGAAGACTGCGTTGCGTTGGCTGCTGGACAAAGTTAGAAGAGAATGTGAGAACCTACTATATATCCAAATTGCCTATAAATGTGAAAATAAGTTACAATAGCCAACAGTAAAATTTAACAAGAATAAAGTCAGTTGTTCTGCTCTAAATCGGCGATGCTGATTACAAAAATGAAATGAAAGAAATTATGAAAATCCATGATTACCTCTAGTTTGTTTGTGTTCAAAAATTTCCTTGGAGTACATAAGGCAGAATACCATAAGGATCTTGTGAAAAATCTTCTGCAGTGCTACGATAGACTAAGTGTAGCATGTCTTTAAAGCTACACTCCTGCATTTTAGAATGTGGACAGTAACCGACTTTTACGAATCAGAGATTTCATACGATAATGGGTGATGTTTTTTCACGATATTCGGCGATGAATTAATAGCGGCCAGTATTGGAATAGGTTTATTTAGGACGATCGCGGAATTTTCACCTGTTTTTTTTAATTACGCAAGTTCGCGGAGGTATTTATTATAATATTTTTGACGGTATTTTAATTAAAATAAATATACGTATAGGTGAATCAGGGGTACGTATAGGTGTGCTCACGGTGTTTCTTTTTTTTATTTTGAGAGTTTTTTGAAGTAATGTTTTTTAGGACTTATTTTTTAATGGATAGCATAACCGTGGATAGCATAACGTTGGACTGTTCCCTAGGTTTCTTCGGATAAAATGAAACGGAATAAAATAAAATTAATATCAGCATAGGAGCTGTTGCAGACTCCACCAATTCAGATGAGTTCCTGAGGACGGCTCCGAAAATTAATTATGTGACCGAGCCCGATTATAATTTTACGGAATAAAGTGAAAGACCTTGGCTAGCACGCTATGCTATATCAACTATGCCACGGAACATTATAAAAATATAGATCAAGGTGAGCATTTCTCCCGCTCGATTTGAGTTAACCATTTCTGGTTAGACGCTTACAAATGCTAAAATTGTATCTAACCAATATTGGTTAGGGCGCTCCGCGCTGCGTAAAATGCCAACTTTGTAATATTTATTCATTATTATCTTAATTGTGTGACGAGATAAGGTTATAATGTTTTATATGTCAAATTTCAATGCGATCATTTTACAGTTATTATTTTTACGATCCGTATAGTAGTTTAAAAGTTATGGTCGTTTTTCTCAAGGCCATCGACTTCACGCGCGAAACTGTTCCGCGCAGAAGTGACGGCTAAATTTTTACCCCGCGATAGGAGGGGTCGACAATCATAATCCGCCATGCCTAGCAATTACTAAAAGGTACAAACAAGGATAGTGTTTAAAGTATTCGAAACGTAAGAAGCATTTTTGTGTTTTTTTCCAACTCTGAGATGATCCTTATGCAAATTCCATATATGTAACTGCATTTGTTTCTAATCTACATCTAAAAATTGAGTTATATATTTTAAAGGTATTATGAAAATGTTTTAGGTTACGTATAACGAAACTTAGCAAATTATATGAAGACAGACTTATACGTATACGTTGGCTATGCTTCTCCACCCAAGGCAGACAATATGTCGTATGCCCAGATATAGGGCCAGATATAGGGCCCAGATATAGGGCCAGATCGTCGGCCTAGTTGGATGTGCGCTGAGCATGTTCATGTGAATCTGGAACTTTGTTTACTTGACGCAATTAACTAGTATGTCCATTTCAAAAGGCTTCGCCAAACAGAACGCATAACTAGCGCGCGTCAGAGCTCTACAGCGCCAACTTCTGACGTAGCGCTATAGCGCCGAGTTGTGTTGTACTGTGACGATATTATACTGTCAAACAGAGCGCGGGCGCTAGCAGCACGCGGCGCTCTGACGTTGCACGTTTGACGCCGGACGTTGTATTAGTTTACAAATTTCATTCAAAGCGTCCGACGTATGCGTGAAAATACTTGCATTATGACTGAGAAACTAATATAATGTGTTTGGAGACAGCCCTGCCTATATTATGATACTAATGATTATGGATATAAAAACATGGCAATAAAATCAAAATTATCAATCTGTTTATTGATTATTAAAATATGTTTATCGATTATTAAAATTCATGGATCTGTTATTTGTTGGTCGGTCGATTTATTAGTCGATCGTTAACAGCGACAAAACTTTCCAAAGGCTGTTATCGATATGCGGTGCGCTCTGGTATTATAGTACCTTCCGAAGTGTGCGTCAATATCTAGTCGATATTGTACGCGATATTGTCAAAGTACGCAACGCGACGCTAGTAAAGCTTAACGCGGCGAAGACTTGAGCGTTTCCGTTGTTTGTTTCAAATAAATAAATAAAACAGTTTATCTATCTTTCGTATGAACTTTGCTCTGATCAATATGTATTTTAATGAAAACATTTTTAGTCCATTAATTATTACCATTCTAAACCGTCTACTTCTTCTTTTTAGTGAGTATCTCAAATTTCATTGCATATAAAATATACTAGACAGTGCTTCTATGTATAAAAAGAAATGAGAATAAAAAAATATAACCTCTACCTCAAAGCCGCCGAAACTCGATCTCCGGAAAACTTATCCCGCGGGAACGGACAAGAAGGGAAGCATTAGTCTGATTGGGATTGGCCGAGAGTCTCGCGGAATCTCGGAAGAGTATTCATTACTATCACAACAATTGGGTGTTTTTACATGGCTACGCCATAATTCCTCCGTGTATTTACCCTGGGGGCTGGAAAAATCTCGTATCGCTCCGTCCGACATTATTTATTTTATTCGACGAGCTAATAAAAGAGGCCGAAGGGTGCGCGGCTGGAAAAATAACATCGCGTCTCTTGTGACGTAATGAGACCCCGCCACGTATAAATGGGGAGCCAGCGACAAAAAGAGTTTTGTAAAAGCTATTACTGTCAGATCAGCCAGTATTTAGACCATAAAATGTTGAGGTAGAGTCAGCAGGCAGGATTCTGGAATACCTGGCGCTGGCGTACCAGGAAAGATGTATTAATTTAATTAGAACCCCTAAAGTGTTTTAAAAAAGCTAAAAATTCATCAATAGACAGTGGAAGCAATAAATAACTCGAAACAAATGGTCAAACTGCTTAAAATAGAACACGTAGCGTCATTATTACTCCATACATGTCACAAAAATAAAGTCTGCAAATACGCCGGTAAGTATTTGTCGGTAACTATTACGCATCGGTCTAATGTGCCGCGCAATATAATGTATTTCGCTTTTGTGACATATATGGAGTAATTCTGACGCCACGCATTCTATTGTTAAGCAGTCTGACCATTTGTTTTGAGTTCTGTATTGCATTCACTGTCTACTGATTAATTTTCAGCTTTTTCAAAGCACTTTGGGGATACTAATTATAATTACGCCCATCCTAGTAGGTACGCCAGCGCCATGCATTCCGAAGACTGGCCTGCTGACTCTACCCCGGCATTATATGGTAAAAATCTATGCACTTTTCTCTCGCACTCTTCTCTTGCACTTTTTTGTCGCTGCCTCTTGGTCTAGTAGAACGGCCAGCAGAGACGGGCGGCGCGATGAAAGGCGCGTCCTACTTCGTTACCCCTGCTACCACAGAACGAATAGTTTGTTTGTTTGTTTGTTTATACTTTTTATTGTGAAATTTCACAATGGGCGGGTTTATTATCATACGACAATCACTTCCAACCAAACCCTACTATGAAGCGTTTATATGTATGTGTGCGTGAAACATGTCTGTAAGTGTGTGTTTGTTATTGCATTCGATCGTTAAAATTGAAATGCAATTCCGTTAATTTTATCCCAACAAAAAATGGTGCCCCAGCCGGGAATCAAAACCGGAACCTTACAATGTAATATTAGGGGACCTAACCACTATGCCACCGTAAGTCTGTTAAAATAAAATTATAATTACTCTCCTCTCAATCCATCGCAGAAAATAATTATTATGATATCAGAAAAAAATGGTTATAAAAAGGTACTAAAAATTGTCATTATGTACTCGCATAGATTCGCATAGCAAGGTCTAAAAGTAAGGAGGGTGCTGCAAGACGTCGGCTTGCCGGGAAGTTTTAATTATTTGTTTATTCATTTGAGGAAATATATAAGAATTATTTAAACACAATTATTCTGCGTCCGTTCTAACTAGACAGATCCTATTCTAGGGAAGAAACCGATTTTATATAATTGCAATACTTAATGGATTTTTTGGAAAAAATGTTTTCCAAGATATTGAAATTTCCAATATTGAAAATTCCAAGATTTCAATCTGGCTAAAGAAATGGCGAATCAAAGCGAATGAGACCAAATCGGTGCAAGTGACCTTCACCATGAGAAGGGAAACATGTCCACCAGTAAAATTAAATGGCATACAAATACCACAAGGGCATGATGCTAAATACCTTGGGCTGTACCTGGATAGACGGCTTACGTGGAGGAAGCATATATTTACAAAAAGGAAAGCGCTAAGTCAACAGCTCGGGAAACTGTACTGGTTAATAGGCCACAAGTCACAACTCTCACTAGAAAACAAATTAGTAGTGTACAAATGCATCCTGAAGCCCATTTGGACCTATGGATTACAGCTGTGGGGCACAGCAGCCAATTCCAATATAGAGATTCTTCAGCGGTTCCAAAACAAGATGCTGAGAATAATAGTTGATGCACCATGGTATGTCACGAATGACCGTCTACATCATGACCTTGAAATCTCAACAGTGAAAGAAGAAATTAAAACTAAAATGGTATCCTACCAAAAGCGAGTTCTACATCATCCAAATCAACTAGCTTCAAAGCTGATGAAAAACCGGGCTTTCCGCAGATTGAAGAGGAGAGCGCCCCAAGACTTGCTAGCATAATAATGTGCTAGCACCCATTATTGTGGATGTGCCATTGGGCACATACCATTCAAGTCCAGTCAAGCTAATCAAAGGAACATCAAAGAGGAAAATGTTCAAGAGCCACAACAATTGCTGAATGTCATATCTAGAAGACAGATGACATTAACAAATACAGAAAAAAAAAAAAAAAAAAAAAAGATATTGAAATTGATAGTTTGTAATATTTCTGCATTTAATTGTTATCATATGAAGTGACGTTTTACGGATTTACATGATGCGAACCCTTAATAATTTCATCAGTGTCCTTTGTTCAAAAATTCAGTGAGGCGGTTCATGAAAAAAAATTATCTTGAATATTTTAGAACGTACCTATTATTGGTACAATAATTTACGTATAAAATCGAAGACTATCGCGGTTGTTTGACATTATAAATAGAATAGAAAACGAATTTACCGCGTGAAATTTGTAGCACCCGACGTTTCGGTGACGTTGCAGCCGCCGTTGTCAAGGGTAGACTGAAGAGCTGTCAATTCGTTGTTTTGCGGGTAGGCCGCATACCGCTGCCGCCACTGCGTAGGTTATAACGGTGGTGGGGGGCCGGGCTCGGAGCGCGCGAATTTTTAAAATCCGTCTTGCACACAACACTCACTGTATCCTGTTTTACGTCTTTGCGTTCGGCGTTCGGCGGCGGGAACATTTTAAGAAGAGGGTTCCACGTAGAAGAGAGTTTGTAGCCGTCATCTCTATTGAAGTTCGGGGTTCTTCTTATTTCAATGGCTTCCCGGATCATGCGAGGAAAGTAGAATTGTTCCTTGGATAGCACAATGGGATTTTGAAACTGCATCAAGTGGTTACTTCCGCAATCCAATATATGTTCGCAGATCGCCGATTTTTCTCGCTGAATGTTTTTGGCTTTGATGTGTTCTGTCAGTCGCGTGGCTATGGGCCGTTTCGTTTGTCCAACGTAGGCTAGAATCCAACGCATCGTAGTCCAACGCAAAACAACGGATTGACAGCTCGTCAGTCTACCCTTGACAACGGCGGCTGCAACGTCACCGAAACGTCGGGTGCTACAAACTTCACGCGGTAAATTCGTTTTCTATCCTATTTATAATATTTTACGTATCAGTGCCGAGTTTATTTGATGCTGTGCAAGTAAGATACTGAGATTCTTAAGTATTTTTCTTTAAAAACCGAAACCACTGTGGTCTAAGCCGCAGTGTAGCATTGGTAAGTGAGTCTCTTCGTCGCTTCGACGAGGAAACTTGTATCGATCCAATCGAGACACTTGCGAACTAAAGCGCCCGCGCGCCGGATCCTATTACCCCAAGTTGTCTCGCTGCACGATGCTGCGGTTTGGAATAGTTTTCTGACATGATGCTGCTCAACCCGCCAGTGGTGACGTGTATATCTTTGAGACCAATATCTTTAAAAAAATACCAGTAATATTTACCCTTTTTTATTCAAATTAACGGGCCTTTTCAAGTGGCTTCCTTCATAAATTAGTAGGCACAACCGGCTAGTGATGAGCATGATTGCCAATATTAAATAACTTCACAATCACGTTACTAATATATTTTCACTCGTAAAAGGAACTGCTATCTAAAGTATTTAACGGCTCCGTGCCGCTTGGGCCTGATGCCCTGCTTGTTATTTTAGGTCGGTTCAAATCACAGTTCAACTTCTATCCGGTAACCTCCTCGAAGAGGGACTAACCTGGAAATGACTATGAACCCTGCCATGGCTCTGTCGTGGGCATGTGTGATCGGATTTAATCTGGGGGCAACCTCGGACGATACTGGGCGGTTTGCGCATTCTACGGCGGGGGGGGGGGGGTGGTTGGAAACATACTGTTCCTAAGCAGCGAGGGTGGTTGTTGACCTGATGTCTGCTATCTTTGAAACAATCCGTTGATAAATTCCGTCCGCGTAAAAACACACGGGGGTGGGAGGGGGTTTGTCTGCTGAAACAGAAAAGTCTTTTTAAAGGGTCTTAATGATTACGACACAACACTTGTCAAAACTTTGCGACAGGGCCTGCGTAAAAAAAAATATTTTGTTACAGTGAGTAATATTAATTAAACCAAATTTTTTTAAACAAAATATTATGTGTTTTTTACGCAATATAACAGATTATAGAAACTCAATAGGACTTCCATGAGAAGTAGGTATACATGATGAGTTTTAATTAAGGGGCACCCTTTAAGTGGCTGTATGAGTACGAGCAAATAAGAAAATTTTGATAAAAAAATTATCAATAAACCATCAAAAATTAAAAAAAATATATTTTGAAAATTTGAAAATTTTTACTGTTTGAAAAAAGTATTAAAAGTGTTGAGCGCGCTAAGCCATCTATATGTAGGAAAAACATTGCAAATATTGTTTATTCGCGATATTTTACCTACCGCGACAATTCTCAAACTTTTATTCAAAAGTAGATTTGTTAAAAATTACAAAAAAAAAGTCGAATACTTTTTTGTGTTTTCCATTTTTTTAAATAAAAGATGCTTATTTGCATGTACTGATTTACCCACTTGAAGGATGCCGGTAATTTAAAACTCATTCTGTATAACTTTTGCTCTGAAAATGCACTATCGCATTCCCCGCATGAAATTTCTTAGCTTTCTGTAAACTGTGTCCAAAGGCATTTGGACACAGTATACAGAAAGCTAAGAGATTTTCATGCGGGGAATGAATATCCTCTGAACTTTAATTAGCCTAGCTACGAAAATACACAAACACAATTGCCAAAAACAAATTTCTTCAATTTCTGATAAACATTGACAAAATACTTCTTTATATTTTTTTTCTGTGTAAAAGCACGATCGCATTTCTCGCATATACGTCTTTT
This sequence comes from Micropterix aruncella, assembly GCA_944548615.1. Lineage (NCBI taxonomy): Eukaryota > Metazoa > Arthropoda > Insecta > Lepidoptera > Micropterigidae > Micropterix > Micropterix aruncella. The sequence goes on along the minus strand of OX155955.1, from coordinate 37,475,427 downwards.
TAGGTTTTTGTGAACTTATAAATAAGATAAAAACAAATTCACCGCGTATAGCTTATAACACCCGACGTTTCGGCGATGTTGCAACCGCCGTGGAGCAGCTACCCTAGAAAACGGCGGTTGCAACACTTCACGTGATAATTTCGTTTTTATCTTATTTATAATGTCGAAAACCGTGATAGTTTTCGTTTTCTGTGAACTGTCTCTAAACGCTCCTTTAAATTGGTTTGTACTCTGAAGACGCACGATGAACTTCGCCACAAATTAATTTCATTAGTTTTCTATGAACAGCGATAAAGTGCTTTTTAATGAACAGTGCTAAAGTATTTATTTTAAAAATGCTTTCTCTGTAAAAGCACGATCGTGTTTCCTATATGAAAATATCTTTAGATTTGTTGGCACTGTGTTAAAATTCTTATTTAATTTGACAATCGATAATCGCCAAAAAAAAGTCTTAAATTATCTATGAACAGTGTCTAAGTGCTTCTTTAAAGTTTCTTTTTCCGAAAAGCACAACCACATTTCCCATATAGAAATATTTTCATCATTTAGCAAAGCCATACTAGAATAGATCGCGGGAGTACGAAGGTGGACTGTGAGTGAATACGATAGCGGAATAGAAAGACACAGCTGCATATGCTCCCCCCCCCCCCCCCCCCATCCTTGTCTAGACGCGCATGCACGTTTATCATTCTTTATTGATTGTAATAATTCGGAATTCTTTATTTCCGAATTATTTCACACAAAATTTTAAACTGAAACACAGCTAACACAAAAACCTAAAAATACAACGAACGCTTAAACTCACATAGCAGACATATTATGACGTCGAAGCGTTGCACTCTGTCCCGCGCATGTGCGACTAAACAAGGATAAAGAAGACCTATATGCAGCTTTCTCTTTCTATTCCTCGATCGATTTCTCAGGCTAGTTGCGCGGTCTATTCTAGTGTGTCTTTGGCATTTAGTAAACTGTTTTGAACTGCCTTTTTAATTTTCTTTGCTCTGAAAACGCACGATCACATTCGGCACAAACAAATTTCTTCAACTTCCCGTGAACGAAGTCCATTTGTGCTTCTTTATAACCCATTGGTGTGTAATTAGTAATATGTAATATGACGTGTAATAATTACAGCAAGTACGGTTGAATAAAGAATGATATTTTCGGTAAATACGAAATTATTGTAACATATAATATTTTCAAAAAATAAGATCATTTTGAGAACTGTGTATTTTTTTAATGTACTTTTTTTACCGTTCGATATTTTGGGAATGTATAATATTTTTGTTTATATATTTTGTTTATATAGGTATTGTTTATATATTAACAGTTTTGCAAAGTACGATATTTATGCAAATGTATGCTCTTTTCAAGCATCGCTTTTGCTCAGCCTATAATGATTTGATATTTCACATTAACAAGTAATACAATATCTATATGAAACGATTAAATTGTATTTTCTTGTAAGAAATTTAGTTAATCTTCTTTTCACTCGTTATTTACGGCAGTGACAACTGGCAAAAATTAATTAAAGTTTTTTATTTTTTTTAAAGACAGCTTTTTTTTTAATTAAAGACAGCTGTCACTTTTCATTGAAAAGTGACAGCTGTCTGTCAAAATGTTTTCCTTTGCGAGCTTACTCGTCAAAACACTTGCAATCTTTTTACTTTATACATTATTGAGTTAAAACGCTTTTTTTTTGTAAATATTAACACTTACGAAGATGACTGAGCGAATTTCGGGTGATGATAGCACCGTGACAGTGAAGAACGAAAAAAACATCGTTATTAAATTGGAGGTCGTCGATCCTGATGATTCAGATACTGACATTCTTTCGAGCGATTTAATAGCTGATGTAAGAGGGGATGTGGTCCAATTCTTGGAAGAAGAGACGAAAGAGAGAGAATTCATTAAACCAGAAATAATCGAAGGTGGAGAGACAAAAGAAAAAGAAGTCATTAAGTCAGAACCAATCGATGGTGGAGAGACGGGAGAGAGAGAAGTCATTAAGCCAGAACCGTTCGAAGGTGGACCGCATGGAAGCAGTGATTTTGGTGCTAGTGGATCTTGTGTTGGAATTGTTAAACCTTTTGTTTGTTCGGAGTGCGACAAGGCATTTTCTCTGAAGTGTCATTTAAAGTCTCACATTTCCGCCGTACACCTGCAATTAAAGAAATTCGTATGTGGCGAATGTGACAGTTCCTTTTCATGGAAGGTTAATTTATATCGACACGTGAATGCAGTTCATTTAAAGTTAACCACATACGCATGTAACGAATGCGGTCGGGCTTTTGCACACCAGGGAGTTTTAAAAAGGCACATGGACTCAGTTCACAGGAAGTTAAAGAAGTTTGCTTGTGGCGTATGTGATCGTACATTTTCAGAGCAAACCAAATTGAAGAGGCATTTCAACACAATTCACATAAAGCCGACGAGATTCCCATGCGCTGAGTGCGATCGGGCGTTTATTGAAGAAGGACGGTTAAAGAAGCACGTTGACACTGTTCATAGAAAAATTAAGAATTTCGTTTGTGCCGAATGTCCTCGTGCATTTTCAGAGCAAAGCAATTTAAAGGTGCATTTAGAATCAGTTCACAGAAAGCTGAAGATGTTTCCATGTGGAGAGTGCGATCGTGCCTTTCCACGAAAAGGAAGTTTAAAGATGCACTTGGACACAGTCCATCACCAGCAATTGAAGAGGTTTATCTGCATCGAATGCGGTCAAGCATTTACATACCAAGGAGTTTTAAAGCGGCACATCGAGTCAGTCCATAGAAAATTGAAAAATTTTGTCTGTGGCGAGTGTGATCGTGCGTTTTCAGAGCAAAGCAAATTAAAGAGGCATTTAAGCACAGTTCACAAAAAGCTTGAGGGAATTTGATGTAGGTATGCGATTCCGGTTTTACAGAGAAATGAAATTTAAAGAAGCACTTACACAATGTTCGTAGAAAATGTAAGAAATTTATTTGTGGCTAAGTTCGTTGTACATCTTCAGTGTAAAAAGCATTTTAAACGAGTATTTAGAGACAGATCGATCATTATGCGATCGTGTTTTTACACAGAAAATAAATTTAAATAAGTGGGTAACTTAGGCAATGTCCATCAGAAATTAAGACATTTGTTTGCGTCGAATGTGGTGGTGCATTATCACAACTAGGTCATTAAGGCTTTGCACAAACGAGCTGTTGGTGACCGCCACCGGTGGTTATCAAGTGCGATGAGTAGCGTAGTGAGGGACGAGTGCGAGCGAGAGGTAGCGCGTGATGGCCACCTACTACCCGTGTGCTGCGAGTCCATACAACATGTATAAAACACCATTTGCTTGTTGCCGGCCACAAGTGGCTGCGGACGGTGGCTCGTTTGCGTTGAGCCTTAAAGTTGCATTTGAATACAGTTTACAGAAAGCTAGAGATTTTCATGCTGAGAACACAATAGCGCATTTTCACAGCAAAGGTACATACTTATCATCGAAATCCAACCGAGTTCCACTATTATATTGCGTAAAAGATCGTTTTATCTTAATAAAAAAATAGATTGTATAATTAATTTACTCACTCTCTGAAATAACATTTATTATTTATTCACGCATGCCCTCGTCGCAAAGCTATCACGAGTTTTGGATCATAGTCATTGAACCTTTGAAAAGAAAGAAAATCATGACTACTTCTTATTCATGACCTTCTGTCTAGCAGCCCCTCTGAGCTCACGATATCTCAAGAACGCGTCGTCAAATTTCAAAAACTTTAACAAGCTATTTTATTCCTCATAAGAAATAGTTGTTTACATTTAGCCAGTCACATTTAAATCCGTACGGCCATTAAATATTAGGTGATATTTCAAATTAACTGTATTTTTAATTAATTTTATTTTTATTATAATGTTTATTTTAGAATAAGGATTTTTATCATTTTTAAAGATTTTTACCATTATTCATAAGATCTTTCGCTCCAATATGAATATAAAGTTATTTATATAAGGCATATTAGACTAATGGTTAAGATTTTAGTGTAGTAAATACATATTTAACTTATAACAAAACACATTTAATAGTAGGGATATAGTGTCATATACAAAAAATAAAATTAATTAATAAACTCGAAGTTAGATTGTTTTTTTTTAACATGTACTCTTATACGTTGATATTATGATATTCATCAAAATATATGAAAGGTAGACTTGCTTTTATACTTGATACAGGTACTTGCTTCATCAACATCCATGGTTTGTACTTATAACTGAATATCACCGGCAAGACTATTAACTGCCAAATATGTAAATGCAATAGAGACACCGTTGCTCTAAAATGATGTCCCTATCATGATGTGAGTAGTCAGGTAAGCGTTCGGTGTTTGTTGTGAACGCTCGGCTATTATTAGAAATCTTATTTTTTTTGTATCTGCGCGTAAATTTTTGTAACCGATTTTTTGTCGCACAGATTGATTAAATAGCCCTATGTGCGACGTTCGCTCTTCATTGAAATTATTTTCGCGAAACTCGCTCTACAGCTTAGTTACATGTATAAGACATTCAGTGGAAAACTAGTTTTCTGATACCGCAATGGTGACTTGTTTGAATCACTATCATACTGACGTTCGAATCTACGCCTTCATCAGCTGCCATACAATAAGAAAGCTTTCCTGTGTTACCGCTGTTTTTGTGTGTGAATCGTATGGTAATAAAATATGCACTTCGGAATTCCGAATTTCACCGATATATCAATTATTGTTTGAGTAGGTGTTTTACAATAACAAAGAGAAACAAATTAAGTGAGACATGGTTTCCAAGTTAGAACGCTTCGAAAGTTGTGATAAATTATGGAGCGGAACAGTCGACGTCTGGACGATCTTTATGAGACTTCTGTACATTTTTGTACGACTGACATTCATGTATATTTTGCCATTCATTTCCGAATTGTTTGTCCAGAAGTTTCATTACTTCGTCGTTTTTAGCTTTACTTAGAGGCATGGCTAAATGTCTTTAATCGTATTACGAGGATGGTCTTTACCCTTTTTTAATATGCAGCATGCTATTTTCTCTCCAACTGTTTCATTGTGCAGATTTTGATAAGTTCAGATTAAGTATTGTATAGTATAGTATTATAGTACCTGTATAGTATTATAGTACCTTTTCCGTTTTTCGTCCACGTTTCCTCAGGTCAACTTGCTTTATAAAGACCTTTTTGTACGAACTTTCGATAATTTTTATGCCAATATTTTGCCAATCTTCTGCCACAATCAAAACTTTTCTATGGTTCTCGTATATTATTTCTCGATATCTTGATAATATTGATCTCGATATATTGATATGATTTCTTTTGGATTAATAAGCTGTATGTAGAGTGGTTTCGTAAAATGACAGCAAACTTTAATAGAGGGCAATCATCGGCTGTCTAATATTGCCAGGTGACGAAACCTGGGTGTACTGCATTAAACTGAAAAAAGAGAACGCAAATCAGCAGAATGGGTCTTTCCGTTTGAAGATTTGCCAGCGAAAGTTTAAAAAAGTCGAAGCATTGGTAAGTAAGTGGTTTCTTCGTTTTTCGGCAGATCTGAACATTACCAGACAGTGTCGCCTAAAGACCAAAAGTCAGTGACTGCAGATTGGTAGGTCAACACTTGCTTGCCCGGGGTCTTAGAAAAAGTTCGCGAAAGACGTCCTCGACGCAATGTCGTCCTTCTCCAGGAGAAGGCGTCCGCTCATTCCGCTAAGGTAATAGAAGCGTATTGAGGCCTTCGAATGTACAACTGATGACGCATCCGCCACTTTTTTTGTTTCCTATACACAAACTTAGGGGCCCACATTTTACGTGCCCTGAATCGGCGGTGAATGCGTTACACGAAGCCAATGAAGAGGTCCCTAAAAAAGACTGGTCCAACTGCTTTTTACAATAGTTCCAGCGAATGCAAAAATGTATAAAATATGTAGGCATAGGTATGTATACTTCGAAAAACAATAAATGAACCATAAGTCTAATATCTGGTCTTATTTATTAGAACCCAGAGACTTTCAGTATGACCTAAGTATAAGAGTGTTATACAATACATATTTCATCGGAACGTCAATTTTTAAATGCCATTATTGCCTAAATATTTGACGCTATTGCCTGTAAATGGCGTTAGAATCAAAGACAGTACGATTTGCGGAACTATTGTATTCCAAAGTCGTAGAGTCCCGATTATTCGGCGTGCCCTAGCATAATATATCGCCAGCGAAAGTACATATACGTATACATTTTCGTGTTTTTTCCAGTTAAAATATGGCTGATAAAATGGTCGGTTCGGTGCACGTGGTGCCTGTAGTTTTGCGATTACTGGGCATGCCATTTGTGCCAGCAATTAATATAATTTGTAGACCATTACGCTAGACTGCAATTAACAAACGGGCGATACTATGTATATAAAAAGCATAACAGACACGTATACAAATATATACCGTCATTATTTCATATTGAATAAGTGTAGACTCGATTATAATAGCATTGAATTTGGGGAATTATCTTACTTGTTTCCAATTCAGAAGAGGCCGTGTCGAGTAGTCCCTATGTAGATACGTATGTTAGGCTTACCTGAAATAAAAAAAAACATAATATTAGTTAAATGATATATAATAATAAAATATAAAACATTATTTTCAAGAAAAAATCGGTTGTGTCACTCTTAGCAAGTAGACAACCACCCTCACCACCCCCCCCCCCCCCCCGCAACCCAACCTGCCCGTTTGCCAACACGTAGTATATTTGTAGTTTTTCCGTGGTTATATTTGTAGTTCTTTAGTGGTTTTATAAATATGGCGGGCTTTAAATATTATTTGCGTCGCTTGTATACCTACAGATAAATCAACCGAAATTTCACAGCGTGGTTTCGGTCTAAGAAGGCACCTGTGTACCGTAGGCAGGATGGCGGTGTCGACTACAACGGGCGAACCCGTCACCCCAGGCTGGTATAACGATATAAATCGTTCTTTCAGCTGTGGGATGAGCGTAGAAGACTTGGGGACCAGACAATCTACTGTTTAGTTTACCAGCAACCCGTTAGAGTTCAACGCCTTACGGCGAGGCACCGGGAAAGGTACCCAGCGGGCAGCCTCACCCCCTAACTACCACTTTTGGCAGGATAAATCCTGGACTGTTTCGTCCTAAGTCTTCTGCGCTCACCTCACGGAAGACAGCACGATAAACTTCGTTAAAACTTCCCGAGGTGATGGGTTCGCCCGTTGTAGTTGACAGCTCTAGTTGTACCCACATTTGAAGTCTCTAACTGCAATATATATTAGCGTGCCCACAGGGAGACCGATTTCAACTATGACCGAATCATGCCTGCATGCCAAATTCCAGCTCAATCGGATGAAGCGTTTAGGCGCTATCGCACTCACTCACACACACACACACACACACACACACACACACACAGACAGGGAAAGTTTTCGCGTACGAGAGAGTATTTCGAGAGAAATACTCTCTCTCACACACACACACACAGACTCACAGACAGACTTCAGTCTGCAAATAGTCCTAATCATCTCAGGGGGGGAGCGGGAGCAAAATGAATATTCTGTGTTCACAAAACTTTCCCTTGAGCCAGGAAAGTAAAATCGCCAGTTTATTGCCTAAGTGTAGGTATATCACAAGTTTTGCTTTGGCTACACAAAATAAAAATAAAAATGATAAAATAAACAAAAAACACAGAAAAAATCACAATAAAAGAAAACAAATTATTATGATTAAATAAAGATTTAGAGGGTAGGAAAGTACTAAGGAAGGAAAAGGATCCAAGAAGAAGAGGGAGGAGGGTTGGTTATTTTACGGTTTTAGGTTTACGTGCTCCTTGAGCCTGGCCTCGAATACTTGATGCTGGGGGCTGTTCTGACATTATTGCTGTATGTATTGACCATTTAAAGACATATTCTCCAATCGTTGACGCCATCGATTGCCTTGGAATACAGGCTGATTTGGATCGACTATTTTTATATTTTAAAATGTCTATGTCAAACAAAGTAATATTTAATTATGAAATCGATTGCCAAACAATTCAAAACGTGTAGGTATGTAGACAGGGAATTATAGTTATCGAATAGCAAACTTTTATTAGATAGCATATAGATGCACTTAAATATAGGTCTACAGGATGTTGGACTTTGTTTTGAGTACCTAAAAACCTTTCTCCATTACAACACCACTAAAAATGCTATATTTTTGCTAAGTCTGAAGCACATTTGAATTTACCTCGTCTACGTATTCATGCACATCGAAAGTATTCATAATATATTTTTCAAGCATTTTTAATTTCTTTATTATGTTTCTTTTGCCATCATCAACCAACGGATTTGCCTGCCAAGCTGCTTTAATATTTTTATTTAAAATCATGAATAATATTGTTGATAGTCCTTATTATGTAGTTGGATAAATACATAAACCAAAAATATTTTATAAAAAGCGTTAAAAATAGTTCACTCTATGTAACGGCAGTCGTATTTTTTATTCTTTTAAATTTACTTATATACTCATTAGTTAAGCACTTTACTCATTTTTTATTCCAGTTCTTGTTTTACTCATCAGTTAGAAATTTAATAATTATTATTGATGTATGCTATACAAAGAAATAAAACATAAATATCCCCTTGAGTATGATACGACCAAATCTGGTTCTGAAACAATTATCCGTTGAGTATGATACGACCAGATCTGGTTCCGCGTTTTTTTCACTTCTTTGACGTTCTCATATTTATTCATAATTATCTAATTGTTTTACAAAATGATATTTCAATATTCTATATTCGAAATTTCAATGCAATCATTGTGGAGTTGTTCTTTTTATGATTGGTGTAGTAGTTTCGTAGTTATAGTACTTTAAGGTCGATGTCGCCGAAAATCCTGCAAAAGAGACAGATGCATCCATGAAAATATCCATTTACTCCAAGGGATATAATTAAAAGTAATTTAAACAAAATACTAAAAACGAAAAACTGAAATTTAAGACCCAGATAGATTTCCTAGTACTTTATTTTGAACTAGCTGACCCGTGCCCACTTCATTGGGCGGTAAAACTTTTTACTTGTGATGAAATTATGAGTGTGCGGTTAGTACTGAGTGCTATGATTAATTTCCTGACTGCCAAAAGAAGGGTTATATTTTTACTGCATATGTATGTATGTATTTGCATGCCAATTTGACTATATTACCGTTATTTGTGAGTGTCTTCTTGTGAGTGTCTTATTTGGGAGTGTCTTATCTCTTTAACCATTTATGCAGTAAAAGTGAAATTATATGCAGTAAAAAGGAAAAGTCTTTTGTTTTAAACACTTGAGACGATAAATTTACTTATTTTGATATGAATTCATAATTGTTGATAATATGACCAATAAACATGACCTTACGATTTAAATTATTTTTTGTAATATAAAAAACTACTTTTTGTGACTTAAATATAAAACTTAGACATATGCTACCGCTGACTTTTTTGTAGGCATTATCAAGCTCTACAACTTTTCTATAGAACTTAATCATGTATCTCTCATAGTTAAGGCAGCGTTCGTTAGAAACGTTTTCGTTCGACCGTTTTTTCCGACTTACTTTGGAAATCCGACTACCACGAACAAGTCTTTACGTTTTTTGGAATAATATATTATAGCCTATAACACTCACAAATAACGTGGCTTTCTCTGAGTAATAGAATTTTCAAAATCGGTTCAGTAGATCCAGAGATTACTTCCTACAACGTCACAAACTTTACCTCTTTATAATATTAGTATAGATAAACCGATACACATCCAAGCTTTATGGTTAACTTTAAAAATAACGCTGACTAATCCCTGGAGTGGGAGTGCAAGGGAGGAAGGGGGATGTATGCAGGGTGAAAGGAAATAGGGTGAGAGAACACATCCGCTCTGGGTCGTATAAACAAGTCAAATGCCGGAAGTAAAGACAAAATGACGGAACAGCAAACTTCTAATTTCCTAGATAGCATACATAAAAGAGGGGTCTACCCTTATATTCTGCATAATATGGCGATTTAATAATAAGAATTTTAATAATACATGTTTGAAATTATTGTTAGGCAAATACAGATTATTTTATATCAAAATGTTGACGATAATAATACAATTGTAACAAGTAAATATATTAAAAAGAATAGAAAACACGGCTGCCGTTACAGAAAGTGTATGTATAATATTTTTTTATGAAATATTTGTGTTTTTATAATTTTTGGAATGTACTCAATCAGACTCGTTTGACATGTATCATCAATCAACTATTCGTTTGATAATAAACACGATATATTTATTTTAATTTATTGACATTTGGACATTTAGACAATTACTTACTTGATTTTATAAATAGGATAGAAACGAATTTACCGCGTGAAATTTATAGCACCCGGAGTTTTGGTGACGTTGCAGCCGTCGTTGTCCAGGGTAGGCTGAAAGAGCTGTCAATCCGTTGTTTTGCGGGTAGGCCGCATACCGCTGCCGCCACTGCGTAGGATTTAACGGTGGTGGGGGGCCGGCTCGGTTATTACTTACTTGATATTTACTTATATTACCTCTCTTATATTACCTCTCTGATATTACTTAATTGATATTTAAACGGTTAATGTTCTTAATGACTCTTGGGATGAGTTAACATTTCAAAAAATACCAAACACTTCTAAATCGGTTCAAGCGCTTAGAAGTTATAGTGGAATAAAGAAACGGAAAACATACATATATGAAACCTGAACAGATTACACTTCTTTTTTTTGGGCTGTCGTGTAAATGTATGTAGCCGCCGGCTTCATAATGAAAATTATAGTCTCCAACGAAAAAAAGCTGATCTGGGTCAATTTATTATCTTTACCTACCATATATTAAACTTTTAATATTCGTTTAGCTTTAACTACTATATATTATACTTTTCATATCCGTTATACATAGGCCTAGACAATTTTTTTCAGTATTCGTAGCAATGCTGGTCGGCTTCAACTGACGTCGACTACAGCCTCGGCTACGCTCCTATCAATATTTGAAAAATTAGGTTCTTTAAAATAGGTTTTGATTTAAGGAACAACTGTGAACAAAAAGTCGCAAGAAGATCAGTCGTACAGTGGTGTGAAACAAAAGAATCTTTTTAGTTCAGTCAAAGCCTGAAGAATGGTAAAACGATTCAAATTTACACAGCTTGAATATTCGTCGACAGTCTGAGGAGCCCTCATTAATATTACATTCTCCTTAGTTGTTGATGTTGAAGGTCTTCCTAACCAAGATTCGTCTTCCATTGCTTCTCGGCCTTTCAAAAATGCGAAGCCTTCTTGTGCTACCGAAATACTTTTGCTCTTATTAAGGTATGTTCCCGCATAAACTGCAATTTCGTAGGTCCAACTCGGGGATTCGCCAAGTTTACCACAACATTTGATGGCACATCTTTGCTTGACATTTTGTTGTTCAATTTCTCGTAATTCATTTCAAATAACAAGCTCTCTGCGGTCGCGTAGTTAGCCAACGAGGTTGAAACTTTTAGTGTGAATCTAGGAGGGACTGACGTAAACACTGTGTGAATAAAAAGCTTGAAGAGTTGTCAGTTTGCTCTCAGTGATGCCAGTCTCATTGCTTTTCTATCACACCTCGTTTGTAAGCTAGTATATTCTTGCCTCTACACTTTTTATGCATATTTCTCAATGGTTGGCTATAAGGTATTTTTATTATACAATAAATTTGCTGTTTGTTTGTTATTATTTTATTTTTATTTTATTTATTAAACCAGTTGATAGAAGTTTCTAAACTTGGTAAAGTCAAAATAAGCCAAAATTTGACATTCGGATTGAATATAAAGCAGAATTACCAAATGAATCAAAATTAGTACTCGAATATGTAGGTATATAAATATATCTTTATCTCTAATTAGGTAGTGCTCGAGCTTTAAAAGCGAGATAAGGTGATCAACGCAGTCGAAGGCCTTGGACAAGTCACAGAATATGCCACAAATAGTATACGTCTTATCGAAACTAATTAAACCATATATGCCCAGTGATTCGAAAACGAAACAAGATAGTACTTTGTAAATGCATCGGAAATCCTTTGTGAGCTCAGCAAAATCCAAAAAAACTATCATCTATCGCAAGAGTACGGAACTATCTCCTATTAGCAATGAAGTTTTAGCAGAATTTACACTTTTGATTGAAACAGTAAGCAGTGCCAGTTGTGTCGTGTTCGCGTCGTGCAAAAATCATGTCGTCTCCCGAAAAAAGGTAAGTAATTATTCAGTGGAGTAAAGCTTTGTCATAATTTTGTAGTACCTAAATTTGGGTAAATTATGGACTTATTCGTGTTTTTAGAATTAGTTGATTGTAGATAGAATTAGTAGATTGCATGTGAACATAATAATAAATATTAAATAAACTCATAACATCTTTGTTTGAATTACCTATTACGAATGTAGGATATTTGCCCATTGTTTCGTTTTCGAACACCTCTAAAATACCTAGTAAACAAAAAAATATATATCTAAACTAGTCAATACTGTTATAGGGACCTATCAACATAAACGTATCTGAAAATAAACAAAATCGAAATCCCAAAATAGTTCCGGGCATATATGGGTTAATAGTTTATTTCATAAGACCCGCAATCGCATATATGGTTGATAGTGACTTGCGGAACCTAAATTGCTTTGGCGTAAGGATCTTGTTTTCGGCAAAAATGGTAGTTAAAGTCTCCTTTGTAGGATTATTTTTTTAAAGATATTGATAAAAGAAGGTAATAGTAATATTGGACGGTAGTTGCTTATGTCCTCTCGGGGTACCTATTTATTGATAAGAATCACTCTTATGTTTGGTGTACATATGTTTGGTGTAATTTAAGATGTTCATACAGATGTACAATAAGTATAATTATTATGAATGAGGTCCGACTTTGAGAGAAAAGATCAATTTGACACAGAATAATAAAATTCGATCTGGGTTGACAAAATAGATTTTTTAAATGTTGACTATACTAATGTCACGATTTTCTGGCCAGATTATAAAGCTTATTAATTTTATAATTTCGCATCATGTGTCCGAAATACCAAAAGCATTTATAATAAATGGGTCCATATTTATTACTTTTAAACACAGCATATTGATTTTTACTTTTATATGTAGCATTATCCATTCGACTCCGTTGCGACCTACCACAAAACTTGTAATAATAATTTATCCTCTAATTCATTCATTTTGGGTAGGTATCGACCCCTCTGCTTCCTTGTTTACGCTTAGCTTTACGACCTAATAAACAGTAATACTTCTTCCGCGGCTCACAGTTAGTTGTTAAGAGTGCACCCCTGTAGCGCGATATTAATCCCATAACCCTTTATTCTCTCCGAGGAAAGTTTTTATTATTATTTCGACTGTTTCCATTTATTTAGTCCGTGGTATGCGTATCCGTGGTTATGCGGTCGCTACGAAGATATAAAGAGTCTGGCGCCTTCGGGTCTCCTTTATGCCGGTGCCAGATATGTGACATAAATACGCAAATACGCAAACATTTGCACTACATCACTATGTACACAAGTACACACACTACATCAAAGTAGCGAAATTAGAGAATGTTGTGAATGATCCTTTACATTGGCTTACATTCGGTTAGACGCAGATCTGAAATGTGGATATATATTTTTTTATACGAAATGCCTGAAGGTAGAGAAGAGCGCGGAGTAAAGAGCACACGAGATTACCTATCACTCGGCGTCTGTAGGGAACTGATGCCAAGATGACCTTTTAACAGTATGTATTTTAGTCGCTGGGCCCTGTTCACCTTTGCCCAGGACGTCTTTAGCAAGCTAGGTATCTAGTTTTGTGCGGAGAATCTAGTGAGGCGGGTTTTCCCAGGTTTTCGCATGGCAAGTTCCCACTCCACCCTGCATGGATTGTTGAGTATATCTGCAGCTCAGGATGCTTCGTATAACGGCAGCACGCCAAAAAATTGCCGCAACTACTCGTATCTCCAACTACAAGTCGGCGAGCCGCTGCGCTCCTCTGGGAGTACCAATCCGCACGGTGATGTAGCGACTCGGCAGACCCCAGAGCGGCGGCAGCAGAGCGAAAGGTAAATCAATCAATCAGTATACTAGCAACTAAGAGCGGATACAAGAAATTATAAAGTTAAGAATCTAGGATTGTGAAGGCAGTAAATAGTGGTTATTTTGTCTTTTTTGTCATCTTTCTTATTTATTTCGTCCATATTTAAGATATTTTGGCTATTTCTGTTTTGTTTTTAATTGATGTTTGTAAAAGCGTCCCCTTTGTCTACCTCTTCGGTAGTTTCCGTGTCAACTACCTCCATTTAAAATACTTCCTGCACTGCTTTCCTTTTTTTTTTAAATGATATTTTTTCCATTCGTTTTTCTTATTATCAAAGTATTCCATGTCATGATAAAGGTAATCTTTTTATGTGCATATCAGTCTTCCTACTTTTACTTCTTCCTAATTCCAACCAAAAATTCAGAATGTGATTTCGGACTAACAAGGCATCTGAGTCTGTGTACCTAATTTCAAATCTATAAGTCCAATATTACGAGGTCGAAATGTGACTAGTCCGCCCCCTGGTGAAACGATTTTAACCACAACCTTTTCAACTCTTGCCATGACCAAATGATACCTGCATGCCAACTTTAATTAAGCGCTTGGGCGTTATCACGGAGGAATAGGGATTTTCATCATCACGATACGAGGAATAAATCCAATCTCCACATAAACCGACAGCGACTTAGCAAAGTGCGATACAGTTTTATACACCAAAATGTGTCCTTCTATAATAAGATTCCAGAGAAAATGGAAAGCCTTGGAGAGGGCCAATTTAAAAAGATAATTATAAATAGTTTGGTAAGAAACCCAATTTATGGTATAAGGGAGTTTGAAAATTCTGAGTTTATTTTCCATGTTGATAATTAGCAAAATTTGTAAAATTTTAAACATAACGGAATTATGATAGCTGATATTCTAATTCTCATATAATTTAGTATACATCTATTTATGTTTAAAAAATACGAAGGCATATTGCTAGATTGACAATAAAATTTTTTTACGTTGATTATTCTACATAGAATTTGCATTTCTATTTGAATATATTATTCTCTCTTACTATTTAACGAAATTAGTATATTTTGATTATTTGTAAGTAGGTAATATTAAATATAATAATACAGCCATGACCACTGTCATGATAGTTATGTTTTTAATAATTAAATTCTAAGCATTTAATTTTGTGACGCATCCAAGTGTAGGAATGCCTATCTACTGGAGTAGTTGATTGTATTTTATTGTATTGTTTTGTATTGTAATACACACAAACAGACATATGTACATACATGCATACAGCCAGGCACACAGATATATACGTACATCTATCTGGAAATAGTCGGAATCGTCTCAAGGGACACAAAATAAATATTTCCGTCGTCAACTCAAAAACAATGCGCTTTCACATTCGTTCCGTCCTCGTTGGCTGATGGGCCGGGTATTCAAAATATCGGCAATTATTATTATGATAACGATAACGATTACGGTACCCACATACGATGAAGAAGAAGCGTAGCGCCTTCGCGTATATGGCGTAAAAGAACCATTTCTCAGTCCGCGCCATAAAATACGACTAGTCTGAGACCATTCCTTCGTGCGTGACTATTTTGTCGCCTTTGTAAGTTTCTCCTATACGAGTACATACTTATACAACTCTCTTAATGGCAGCCGGGCGATGAAAGTAAAACAATAATATTTTTATGGTGAGGGTTATCGAACAGAGCCGCACAGTTAGTGCTGGGGGAGTTGGGTTATGAGGGGGGCTGCAATACGCTGCCTGAAACGTGCACCAGATGCCCGATTGGCTGATAGCATTAACACCGGCACATTTATTATAGATTCTGTAAGAAAGCAAATACATACATTTCATATCGGAGTATTATAAAGAGAACAAAACTTCTGAGTTTGGCATATGACTAAGGATATTTACCAGATTATACTAGATTATACTAGAATACCTTAATGTTGAAGTTACCATTATTAGTTAGTTCATTACTCAATATTCGTCTTGCCTTGATATCTGCGAAGCTATCTAAGCTGTTTAAAATTACGCAACACTTACTTCAACTTGGGATAAATGAGGTGGAAAAGGTAATAAGTCATATTTTAAAGTAAAGGTCTGAGCATTATAATTTTGACATACATTGTAATACATTTTACATTTTTTATATTATTTATTTATTTGTTCTATAATCTTCATATTACGATATTTTATAAAAAAAAATATTTCCATGATCATGCTATATAGATATTTTTAAATATAATTATAAGCTTAATTTGAATTCACTTATCTGTTTCATATTTTATCACATTCTGTATGTTTCATTTTGATACTGTGTGCATATGAATACATCATTGACATACATAGTCTTCCTTGGTATGGGCTATGGCCTAGTTAGGCAGATTCTGCAATGAATACAATGTCAATGGATATTTTTGAATGAATAAATTATTTGAATTTGTTTTTTTAATGAATGACTCTAGTTGCAGTGGAATTTGGATTTAGTAGGAGCTGTAACAAGTTCTAGAGATTTCGGTTTGATCAAACATTTGTCCAGTTTTTGTAGCTTTTGTTTAAGTTTTTTCTTTTTTTCGTTGTTTTAACTTAAAAGCGCCACTACCACATTGTATGTGCATTATTTTTTCCTAACTTGTGCTTTTGCCTCGACATACAGTCCACAAACACAACATATTTTTTAAACTAATTAATTCAAATTCTTCTGGTTTTTGTGCTTATTTAAACAATATCGCATGCATACATACGAGACGAGTATTCCTTACCGCCCTTCCGTTGCTTTATATCCGAAACCTGGCTGTTGCCTGTTTTGCGCCAGAAAGAGACAAATGCAGAGCTCTATCCCGCTCGGCAAAGCAAGTCGCTTCTTTTTTAATAACACGTCTACAGATCGAGAGTTTTTTTTTATTCTCAGCCATATTTTTACACCCCGCCATTTGCGGATTACAGCCTGACCTTTTCGTACTGTAAACAGATGGCCTTATAACAGACGCTTGCTAAACTGCATTGACATTGTGTCATGGCTGTGTAATTCTGGACAATATATCAAACTACTGGTGATTTTGAATTGTTGAAACTTTACCATCGATTGTACATAATTGCTAAAAATCCGAAAAAGCTAAAACCAATCAGAATAAGCCATGGAAGGCGAGAATGAGCCAGTCAAAGTTGAAATACAACTGCATCAAGGCTCGACGAAGAATACTCGAAACGAGAGAGGCAGAACTACTTAATTTACGACCAAACAAAGAGGTGCAGAACATCCAGCCCTCAAGCAGAGTCAACTTCAATGCAGCGGAGTTCCAACTGAAATGGAAGTCATGCTTACTAACTTGGAAATAACTGAATACGCTGAACTAGCGTGAAAATTTTTGTTTATTTTTTGTCACCTGCCATGTCACATCAGCGTCACCCTTCAATTGTTCCTGTCCGTTTTCTCCAAAATCTTGGTGACATTCCTGAGCGTAATCGAATTAATCCAAAAAAATATTATTTGTACATCAACACTAATATTATAAAGAGGTAAAGTGTGACGTTGTAGGAAGTAATCTCTGGATCTACTGAACCGATTTTGATAATTCTTTTACCAATAGAAAGCCACGTTATTTGTGAGTGTCATAGGCTTGGATATAAAAATCGGAAAAATGAAAAGACTTTTTCGTGGTAGTCGGATTTGCAAAGTAAGTCGGAGAATAAGCGGTCTTCACATTCCGAATTTAATTTCAAAAATCGTAATCTTATACGGTCAATAAAGTGACCATGGAATTCGATGGGTTTCAGCTAGTAGTGTTATTATTTTAGTTAGACTAACAACCAAAAGCCCCTTGGGCCTCCTAGCACTGTGGGCTCTGGTGCAGTGCACCACCTCGCACCTTAGCATCAACACCAATGATTTGAACCCAGATTAAATAGCGCGTAATTCAAATGTAAGTGTTTTTCTAATGTGCCCAGTAAATTGCAACTGAGCACGCCTTGCTAGGCACTCCTGTGATAGGGCGATCTCATTTCCTGAAACTTATTGAAGTGCCAGGGTTTTCCACAGAAACAAAAAACAAATTACAATATATATTGAAAACTAAATATTTTAACCGCAGATTAAAATTACGGTGTTTTGATGTAATTTATTTATTTATTTGTTTTTATAGCAAACTTACAGATAGTAAATATATGGTACTAGTATCTTAAAAACATATTTAAACGAAACAAATTTACTATCCTATGAATAGTTTGCAATGCTTGCATTACACATTAACATAGAAATAACTTGAACACGTTGATAGTAGAAAAAATATAATAAAGCTAATAATAATATAAGGGTAAGAAAAGAAATAATTAAATAAGTTGTGAGAGTGGCCACCCTTCACTAGACTCCAATTGATTGTGAGCGAAGGGTGGTTCTCATCATGAAGTTTTCTCCGTGAATGAAAGTCGAGGATGTCGAAGTAAAAGTGTTTAATCAGAAGGTTGAAGTGAGTTGAGTTGAAGTCGCCAGTTCTTAACGCCTTGATGGTTAATTCGCCGTTGTGTAGTAGTGTGGGCGCGAGGTGAAGCCGTGGCAGTGTGTCTGAAGTGTGTAGTCGAGGAGCGAGGCTTGACGATCGGTATCGCGGATAATGCAGGTACTGCTTGATAATGAAGCGAAGTCGCGATAACTGTCCACTGAGGGGACGATGTGTAGCCGTGTACTTGTCCACCAAGAGAATGATTGTAGTCGAGTACTTGTCCGCCAAGGGAATGGTGCTGAGGTGTAGCACGATACTTGTCCCCCAAGGGAATGATCTCGATCGATTGAAATGTACCACGTTTTATACCGTTAAGCGGTGACGTAAATAGCTATGAGTGGGGTGTAACATGTGTATCGATCAGAAGAAATGACATGAGTCATCGCTTGCCTGGGCATAATTTGCCAAATTTAGTTGGAAATTAACTGCAGCTGGCTCGTGTAGGTTTGAGCGAGTCTGCGGTTTCTATTCTGTGAAATTACTTTTTTGTTGTGGGTATGTGGAGCGACAGGCTCCTACAAAGTTGTTAATAAGGTTACTTGGATAGAGCAAAATAGAAGCATGAGTAATTGGATAATAATATTTATTACATATAATATGATATAATACAATAGTATGTTATAATATAATAATCATATAATACAGTACATTAAGATGGCAGCTAGTGAAATCTTAAAAAGTAGAAGATAGGCTAAGTTTGATCGAATCTTTTATTATATTTATGGAATCATAAAATACATCTAATCCTTTACACGATTTATTAAAAACGTGACACATTCTGGCAAGAGGTCACATTCTGGTAATTTTACGTATTTGTTTTGTTTTAGGTTGTGATGTTTCTAATTGCTTTGGAGAAGCATTTAAAAATTAGGTAATTTTATCAACGTTCTATGACGATTTTATCAATATTTCTATGAGGTCATTTTCCGCTAGATGAATTCACCGACTTTAACCCCTCAAATGAATGGCGATTAGCTCGGGTTGCCTACGGCAAAATGTATATAAATTTATATTTACATTTACATTTACATTTACATAGAGCGGGGTTTACTATAGAGCTATAGCATTACTATAGAGCGGATTACTATAAAGCGGCGCACATTTACATTTATATTTACATTTATATAAATTTATATACATTTTGTATACATTTTGCCAAGGCATCCCTTAAGGGACGCCTCACATTTGAGGGGTTAAGAAAAACATTTTTGTCTTTGTATATCTGATATTCAGTCAATTATTTTGTCTATAAAAACAGGCTCCATAACGACCGCTCTCGACCTCTCCGAATCGATTCATTTAAAGGATGGTTCGTTAGCAAACAAAGTTCGATATTAAACTTCTCCGGATGGGCTCATTTAGCCCGAGGATTCAGAGATAGCGGACGACTACGAAACAATTCTAATCTTCCGAAACTTCTGGTATTCGGAGCTATTCTTGATTTATATATTTCGGGGAGGTGGGATTTTACTTTAAGCTACCTGATTAACCTTAGCGAGATTGCTGAAAAGTTAAAGGCAGGTGAGAAGGAGAATTGAATGTCGATTATTTATTAGGTAAGGTAATGTTATATTAAGGAACACCTATGTATATACGAATATTTATACTACTATTATAAAGAAGTAAAGTTTGTATGTTTGTTAGAGTGCAAGTTTGTATGTAGGGCGTAATGTCCGAAACTACTTATCCGGTTTCAAAAATTCCTTTCTTAATGGAAAGCTCCATTATCGAAGAGTGTTATAGGCTATATTTTATTACGATAGATATTGATTTTCTATAAGAAATCACGATATTTGTAAGTCAAGTCGGAGAAAATGAGCTGGTAAGTCGCTTTATCGACGTGTGCTAAAAAAACAGTTAGATATGTATAATATATGACAAAAATATTCGCCTCAGAGAGATTTATAAAACAGTCTACTACAGCATATATCCAACTTTTATATTTAAGCTACAATAACTGCTTTTCTGTCTCTAAAAGTAATAAAAATAAGTAAGCAGTGTTTGTTAAAGATATTAACAATAAAATAAGAATCCTTATCAAAATAAATCATTCCATTATCACGGGTGTTAAATAAAGATTATATTAGTCATTTACCATAAGTGTTTAGGTGGTATAGTTATAGAGATACCATGAAATTACGCGTGGCGTAATAGTTATAGAGATACCATACGCGTGGCGAGGAACAAGACCCGTACGTCTTCGAGATAGTTGGCGTGCGTCTGAGAGGGGACATCTTGGACTATATATCTAAAGGACTATAAAAAGGCAAAAAAAATGCCACCCTATTTCAATTAACAAATCAATTCGTATATTATGCGCTTCTGTTATCACGTTATGTACCTTCATGTTATAATTCTTCTTCATCTTCTTGTGACATGTCCGTTATCGAAAGTTGGCGATCATCACAAACATAAAACATACAAACCTTGGATGACGGATGGACTATTATTCTGTATACATAGAAGAGAAAAACTCCACTTAGCATCACGGCGTAGACCTGATAACCTAGGTTTAAAAGATAAGGCTAAACAGTATCGAAACATATGTAATAAAATAATCCACAACACTAAAGTAAGATACTACAAAAATGAATTACGGAAAGCAAATGGTGATCCAAAAAATACATGGAAAGTTATAAACGATATTTCAAACAGAACAAAAGCTAAATAATCCATATATCAGTTAAACACTGGAAAGGAAATCATAAATACAGATACTTCTCCGCGGATACTCGCCGATTATGTTAACAAACATTTTGCCGGTGTAGGGCAGAATTTAGCCAAACACATACAAAGTAGATGTGATTCAACAGGGTTTGTTTCTTCTCAGGCTACCCCTACGGTGTCGTTTTATTTAACTCCCACAACATCGGAAGAAATTTCCCAAATGATCGACTCGTTAAAAAATGTCTCCTCTCCAGGTATTGACAATCTCAATTCAAAAGTTTTCAAAAACTCAAAAAATGAACTAATTGGTCCCATAGCACACATAGTCAATTAAAGTTTCAAGCAGGGCATATTTCCTGAAGCACTTAAATGCGCTAAAGTAGTTCCATATTTAAAAGTGGTGACAGAATGGATATAAATAATTATAGGCCAATTTCTCTTTTAAGCACCTTATCCAAAATTATAGAGAAAGTCGCAAAAAAACGTCTTCTGTAATATTTAAAAGAAAACAATCTTTTATCTAATAACCAGTTTGGGTATAGAGAAGGAATTGGCACAACTGATGCAATCGCAGAAGTGACACGTATTATTAATTGCAATGTGGATGAGGATAAAAAGTGCATAGCTGTTTTCTTGGATCTCGCAAAGGCATTCGATACGGTCTCGCATGATAAGCTCGTTCGGAGGTTGGGGGAAGTTGGAATCCAGCATGTCACACTCAACTGGTTTAAGACCTATTTTCAAAATAGAAAGCAAATTATCACCATTAATAATGTAACCAGCAAACCGGAAGACCTGCGATTTGGCGTTCCTCAGGGTAGTGTTCTCGGCCCTATTTTATTTCTCATTTACATAAATAAATTATGCGATCTGGTGGGGAAAACCATTTCTTTTGCTGATGACACAGTCATTATCTTTGATGGGCATACCTGGAGGGACACTTTCTGTGCAGCCAATGCTGGTATTAATCAAGTACGTGAATGGTTAGATGAATCCCTTCTTAGCCTAAATATAAAAAAAACGAAATATATAACTTTTAGTAATAATAATAAAGGACAACCATCACCATATCATACCGTAACTATTCACTCATGTAAAAATACACAGCAATGTAACTGCCCTTTCCTGGAAAGGACAGAACACGTAAAATATCTCGGAATAATAATTGATAATATGCTGCGTTGGCAAAAGCACATTGAGATGTTGACAAGCAAGGTTCGAAAACTTTCCTACGTATTCCGCGAAGTGAGAAATATTTTAGACCCGGGAACACTAAAAAATACGTATTATGCATTTGCCAAAGCATTCTTTGTTATGGCATAATCGGGTGGGGTGGTTGTGCATCAACTATCCTCCAGCCTCTTGAAGTAGCGCAAAAGTGTATACTAAAAATTATCGAGCGTAAACCGTATCGATATCCTACGAACCAGTTATATAAAGATAGTAATATTTTGGACCCTAGACTGTTGTACATTAAGATAGCCTTGATACACGCAAAATTCAAAATGCCACTTATTAACGCACGAGTGAGACTCACCAGAGCTGCAAAGAATGACGATATGATAGTCTCGGTGCTATGAAGTTGAAATGTCTCTGTCCGAAAGTCGTACGAGTTCTTGGCACTATCATAGTGCCAAGAACTCGTACGACTTTCGGACAGAGACATTTCAACTTCATAGCACCGAGAATGTACAACTACCTGCCTGATGTCGTTAAACGCATTGAAACCAAAAACAAATTTAAAAAATCGGTTTCTAGGTGGCTTATTACAGAAGGCAGGGAAAACATCAATGGAATGTTGAATATTGTATATTAATTTTTTGTATATTAATTTTTTGTATATTAATTTTTCGCATTATTCTTCAATTTTAGACATATATTTTTACTTTCAAACATATTTTTACTTTTACTCTACACTTTAATAATAATTATCAAAGTAATAGAATTTCTACAAATTTTAATTGTTTTAATTTTAATTTATTTTTTTTATATAATAATTATTTAGTAATTTGATTAGATACATTTAAACAATATTTTATAAAGTCTGCCTTAGAACAGGCCCTGGCCTAGTTAGGCGACTTTTATTCATTACTATATCTCCTCGAGAATCAGTTTTTTGCTAACGTCTCATATATATATATATATACAACATGATATGGTAAACTGTACAAACGAACTTGTGTAATACTATAAATAAATAAATAAAATAAAAATAAATTTAGAAACTATTAGAAACATTGGAAACACAATGACTAAAAAGGAAGTTTATTTAACACTAATTTTAAATTTAAAAAACACGCTCTTTATTGTTTTATTACTTACATTCTAAATTCATTCATTGACATTTTGTTTTAAATTTATAGTGTTACGATTTTGATACCTAATTTCCTTTTTAAGACATTTTCATTTCTGGTATTTTTATCTACTGTCATTTTTTATTATTATTCAAAGACCAATGTCTTACTTATTGATTTTTTAATATTTTAAACCTATTTTATTTCTTAACATAATTTTATTCTGATTGACATCAACTATTATTTCTTTTCCCCTTAATTTTAATTGTATTTCTGAAATCATATTATAAATACTTAGTTATTTTACTTTCATTAGGTGAACGTGGTTTAATTTTTTCCTGAAAAAGGAAAGTATTCTCAACGCGATAAAAAAAAATCGAGATGGACAGAAATATCCACTCCCCCCCCCCCCCCCTCCTCCCCTCGAGACTATTGGGACTATTTCCAGACTGAAGTATGTCGATGAGTGTGTGTGTGTGTGTGTGTATTCCTCCACGATACCGCCTAAACGCTTCATCCGATTGACCTGAAATTTGGCATGCAGGCATCATTGGTTGGAATATTTTATACAAGCGATGAATTTTTTTTATACCGGCGAATTTAAGAAAATACTATATCGTATTGGAAAGTAGCAATTTTAATACCACGGAAATACTACAAAAAATTTAATTATACTACTTTTGCTATCATAGTCACTTGACATAATCACTATCGGGGTGGGGTGATTTATATAATTGTGACTATATAAAACAATTTATTTATAGTCTGTTTGAGAATCATTGATAATTAGAAAATAATGTAAAAATGAAAATTATTGATTAAATAAAGAGAAAAATATCTAAAGCCATAATTATGACAGTAATAATGTGGTACTTATAAAAGTAGATAATAGTAAAATTAAACTTTAACATTTTCAATTAATCGTCAAATTCAGCATTATATCCTTTATCGATAACAAATAAAAACAAGCTCTTTGGCAAATGTCAACTATCAAAAATTTTCCCTTATTTTAATGCATGATCTCTTGGAATATGGATTTCGGCTTAACCAAATATCTGTAGTTCCTAAACAGAGACGTTGAAGGATATTGGAAGAAATATTGGATTCCTAACAGAGATTTTGGTGAAATAAACTGTTGCGCTTTTTGTTAAGCCGTGATTATATATATTTTTATTTATTTATTTAAGGATTAGTTACCATAAAACATTGACTTCGCTTACAGAAATAACAGGAACCGAATGTCAAAACCTAACATTATGCTTATTTGATTTTGTCACCTAATTGGGAATAACTTATGTTAAAAAAATCCCCCCCCCCCTCCTCCCCTCGAGACTATTGGGACTATTTCCAGACTGAAGTATGTCGATGAGTGTGTGTGTGTGTGTGTATTCCTCCACGATACCGCCTAAACGCTTCATCCGATTGACCTGAAATTTGGCATGCAGGCATCATTGGTTGGAATATTTTATACAAGCGATGAATTTTTTTTATACCGGCGAATTTAAGAAAATACTATATCGTATTGGAAAATAGCAATTTTAATACCACGGAAATACTACAAAAAATTTAATTATACTACTTTTGCTATCATAGTCACTTGACATAATCACTATCGGGGTGGGGTGATTTATATAATTGTGACTATATAAAACAATTTATTTATAGTCTGTTTGAGAATCATTGATAATTAGAAAATAATGTAATAATGAAAATTATTGATTAAATAAAGAGAAAAATATCTAAAGCCATAATTATGACAGTAATAATGTGGTACTTATAAAAGTAGATAATAGTAAAATTAAACTTTAACATTTTCAATTAATCGTCAAATTCAGCATTATATCCTTTATCGATAACAAATAAAAACAAGCTCTTTGGCAAATGTCAACTATCAAAAATTTTCCCTTATTTTAATGCATGATCTCTTGGAATATGGATTTCGGCTTAACCAAATATCTGTAGTTTCTAAACAGAGACGTTGAAGGATATTGGAAGAAATATTGGATTCCTAACAGAGATTTTGGTGAAATAAACTGTTGCGCTTTTTGTTAAGCCGTGATTATATATATTTTTATTTATTTATTTAAGGATTAGTTACCATAAAACATTGACTTCGCTTACAGAAATAACAGGAACCGAATGTCAAAACCTAACATTATGCTTATTTGATTTTGTCACCTAATTGGGAATAACTTATGTTAAAAAAACTAAATTGCCTTAAAATGTGGTCCTCAAAATCCATTAAAAAAATAAGGTGTAGGTCAAAATTATTTCTGGTTTTGTTTTGATAGAAATCACTATTCTCCGGGACCTTCGATATATCTTTACGAGCGAATATAATATGTTGGTAGTTGTATATATATCCTTCTAGCCGTGTTCGGCCATAGCGACTGCATTGTACATAGATTCTAGTGACTTCATTGTGTTATTTTTTATATAAGTTATCGTTGGGGATTTTGCTGGTGTGCCCTCAGGTGACTGATGTAGCCGATCTTGGCTTTGAATGTGCGTGCACATTTGGCACAAGTCAAGACACCATCGACGTAATTATACTTTATGGTCGCCGGTGGTCGGGCCTTTAGCTCGTCGCGCTTTGCATCTAAGTCGAGCACCCTCTTCTTTTCAAAATCATCTACATTGCCCTGCACTAGCAGTCTTCATCTGGGCGATCTTTCGCTTTACTCTCTTACTGAGAGGGCTCAATGTTGCATCTTTTCATATGCCTCTTCTGAGCATCTTTGTATCTGAGGAGCTGGCCGCCTTGTTTCCACTTGCCGCTCTTTAGTTCAGAGTAAAAGATACGCTTTGCCACATCCTCATCAGGCATACGGGAGACATGTCCGCACCATCTCAGCTGTCGTCGGATCATGTATGCTTCTATTCCGCTGACTTTAGCACGTCGAAGAACTTCCGTGTTCCTCACACGGTCCGACCACTTGATGTTCAGTCGCGTAGGCATCGAAAGTGGTATTGGTAGTTGTACTGTTGTATGATCATGAGCATTGATACCAACATAATGGGCATCATCATAAGTAGCACGTGTAAATCGTCATGGTGCCCGACTCGATGAAAATTCTATCGAGATAAGGTCATAATTTGTTAGGATACAAATAAAACAATTGTTAATTTCGATCCGTTCGATTGTTATTATGTAAATATAGACCAAATGCAGTTATATCTAAGGATATCTATATAAATGCAAATCGAAGTGTGTTGGTCTTTTTATTTACATGGTCTGCTTGTATTCCCAAGTTTCCACTTATAAAGCGCAATTCTCATGACCGTATATTGAAATGCTCAGGTGCATCGAAACCAACGCAATAACGAAATCGCGCCCCCACAATACGGAACGATACAAAGGGAAATATACTTTAAAACTAAGTTATCCTGTTGGTATATACTGCTGGTTCAGAGAGGAAGTTAGTTTTGAGCGCCATCTTGGAATGGTTATTTCTTGCCACTAACATCCTTTTTATCGCTCACACACCATTTGCTTCCGTATCGATATAACAAAACTGTTACAGGCGAGATTTTAGCGCAGCTTCGCTGAACGTGTCCGTATAAAATCGATGAAATAGACGTTTCCTCCTACTGGGAGGTATTGAAACAATCTGGCCGATGCATGGTATCATATTTTATATTTTTCGAAATTTAAACTTCATCAAGCAACATACGAGAAGCGTTCAAAAAATGTGATAATGAGTAAATAATAAACAAAATTTTAACAAACAAAAAAATCGACTTCAAAAACGGTTCTAAGAATTACGAACCGTTCATGATATTTAAGAAATGGAATACCAAAATAATAGGAATGGTACGTAATTCCATACATTTTATAACCAACTAAGATTAAGCTTGCGAGAAACGGAATAGGGGCCATTGGGCTCGATTGCGTTTCATGGTAAACTAAGACCAGAAATCAGTTGATGTGAAAGACACAGGGCAATACATTAGAGCGAAATGTGAAATGAACAGTAGTGACGTTAACGCATTTAAAATACCCATCGAAAATAAAGCAGCTGAATCTAAGACCGCAAGAAATGTGTTCAAACTTATTCGGACGACGATGATTCTATACGTTCGACAGGTAATTTTGGTACGGAAAAACCGATGATAGTGCATTTCATCATCCGTTCTAACTTATTGCTTTATCTCTTTCGCGTAAACTAATTTCCAATTTTAGTTAACGTAGAAACGCAATCAGGCCCATTGTGTATCGAATGGAAAACTTAACCCTTCCTATGTGAGCTAACCATTCTTGGTTAGACGCTTTCCCCGCTGTGCTAACTGTAATATTTATTCATTATTATCTTAATTGTTTTACGAGATAATGTTGTAACGTTATAATATTTCAAATTTTAATGCGATCATTTTGCAGTTATTCTTTTTACGATCCGTATAGTAGTATAAAAGTTATGCGCAAAACTATCCCGGGCAGAATTTTTTACCCCACCATAAACAGTTTTAAAATGGTCAATGTATGTTTGCATCACTTAACAACGAATTTTGGATGTAGTTGGTATGGAATCTTTGCAAGCAGAAAGTGAGGATCGCAAATGCGACTGGAATGAGTGTCCATAGGTTGACGTACTCTACTAGATATGGGTGATCGACATTACATTGGACGACTTTATACAAGAAAGACATTCCGCAACTTTCCGATGAATTGCAAGGTTCCATGTCATAAAAAATATTCCCACTCTTATATATTATGTCGATGAGGAATTCTGCAATAGAGGAGAAAATTCAAATGCCGTAAAAAAAGTTTATATATATGCGCTCGATCCGTTTTGTATGTGACGTACGAATATACGGGGAGAACGTAAAGGTAGAGATGCGCCGTTACAGTGCGAAACTTGTCTATTCTGAGCGCTCGGTCATATCATTAATTATATATGGTATTAAATTGCTCAACTCCCTAGTACGATTTGGCAACACTTTTGAAACGGCATTGCAGACCAAAATATTAGCAATTTATTGGGTCATCTATGATAACATTTATAATAAATGTTTTATTTTTAAAAGACTGATTATGAAAACCCAATAATTTAAGCAATTATATAAAAAAAAACAATATTCAATTAGTGAGATCTATCGCATTTTTTATATAGGCAGATACCATCTATTAAGAATACCATCTATTATTGAAACCTATATACTAAAGTAAATATTTTTTAAATTTTTTTTTTACTAACAACATTTTTTTCTATTAGGGAGTTCCAGTGGCAATCTACCGGCTCCATCTACAGACCCTCGTCATCATTTGTAATGGAAAGGACTCATAATAACTAGACATACTAGCCAAAATTCGACTGTCTTTCCATTTGCCATCAAGTAATTCCAGTCCCTACATCCCGGCTCCATTATCAAATCAGCTCAATAGTACCCAATTATTGCATTTCCACTGAACTTATATAAGTATGCCAAATTTCAGCTCAACCGGATAGCAGCAAATTCTTAAAAAATGGCTCGCAAATTTTTAAATGGACAACTTACATATGTTTCATGCGAACATTCCAAGTTAAAAAAAGCTTGAAAAAATAGCATCTTTAGGTAAATAATGATTTAAAAGTTTTTTTGTTGCTATATTATTATTTTATACGGTATAGGCGTATTTAGAGCGCCATCTATAGTGCGCCGCAGTACTGTGATACTAATGAAATCTCCATATTTATTTATTTATTTATTTTATTTATTTATTTATTTCCATAATTCAAGTTACAAATTACAAAGAAAATCCTTATTCTAACAAAAAAAAACAGTTTATAATAAGTGTATATAATATACCTAGCTTAGAAAGGAAATTCATCTTTTGACATAACGGTTTACCACCTCACTAGGTATGAACCTGTGTTGAGGTGGTACTAACATCGATGAATTATTTTGAGACGAGAGGGCAAGTCTTATCTAATACTTGAGTAAGTTAAATTTAAAAACATCAATAAAATTATAAACTAAACTAAAATTTATGACAATCTACTAAGTTATATGGAATAATAATTATTTTTTATATATTAGATATAAACACATATAAATATGATATATACCATATATAGATATATATTATTATAATATATATTATATATACTAATAACATATATACCTATACTGATATTATATATAAATTCATACATATAATATAATAGTAGGTATATAAAATAGAGTTATAATATATAAAATATAAATAAATATATATCACGATCACACCTGAGACCTTAATAATTTTTCACAGTCTTCCCTAGATTTATTTAAAAGCCAAGTTGCCACCACTCTTCTAAACGTAGCGTAAGGTACGTCGGTCGTTTGAACGTCCATTGTCAGTATATAATAAAGCTTTGGAGCTAGAAATGTATAATGTCTTTGTCCGTACGTCGTGTTCATTTTTAACTCCGGTTGTCTGTATCGATTTCTAGTGTCATGTCCGTGGTCCCGAAGTTTAATAGTCGCAGTCCTGTCATTCCTCTGGAAGTACATCAAGACCGCTCTTATGTACAACTGTCGAATGTCCATTACGTTGAAGTCTATGAATAATTGGTCGGATGGGAAACGGAGCGGTCTTCTATTAATAACCCTAATGAGGGCTTTCTGGGCCTTTATTGCCGGGTCAAGGATTGATTTAGCCGCTCCACCCCATACTATCTGTCCGTATGTAATTATTGATTGCGCTAGTACGTAGTAAGTCGTTTTAAGCATAGATGGAACATAATATTAAAAAGTTAATCAATTTTTGGAGTTATTGGTGCCATCTACATGTTGCCTTTTGTAGTAAAATCCTTGTTGCCAAATTGTAGTACCTAAGGTTAAGCAATCTAATATGCTATAGAATCGTACTTGCTTAACATTTTACAGATAAAAAGTAATAAGTAAATCTGTCATACATCTTAAATATGTATATGTCAAGGAAATCGTTTGGAGGATGTAGCTATATGATTTTTTTTTAATTTAAACCCCTTTAGGTACATGACAACGAAGGAGTCCCAAAGTAGGATTTACGTAATAGACGAGAGGTTTACAGAAGTTTTTTTAGTACCGAACCTTCTTTCGCGCAAGATAAAATAAAACGAATTGAACTCAATTTAAATGAAATAGCCGTGACGGATAAAATGAAAATTTTCTTCCTCAGCCTAGTTTGGTCCACTCCTGGACATAGGCTTCTTCCTTCTTCTTCCATGTCTGTCGGTCAGCTGTTGGTCTCAGCCAGATGGTTCCTGCTGCTTTTCTGATGTCGTCCAGCCATCGTAGTTGTGGTCTCCCTACGCTTCGCTTTGTGGTTCTCGGTCTCCACTGGTAAAGCCTCTTCGGCCACCTCCCGTCATACTGCTTTGCGACGTGAC
This sequence comes from Micropterix aruncella, assembly GCA_944548615.1. Lineage (NCBI taxonomy): Eukaryota > Metazoa > Arthropoda > Insecta > Lepidoptera > Micropterigidae > Micropterix > Micropterix aruncella. Next base: position 37,444,590 of record OX155955.1, on the reverse strand, counting down.
CTGCCCAGACCCACTTCAAAGATGAAAATAATAAAAGGAAGAAAATCCTAAACTTAATATACACTACTTGTATGTCAAATAATAATAGAGAACGATAGAGAGGGACGGAGCAATAGGGTAGAGCGAGAGGAGATAAAATGCGCGCACGTAAGCGTTATCGGGAAAGGTTTTTCTTGTCATCATGAATAAACGACCAGAGACTTACTAGGTACTTTAAGAATGAGTGCGAAGAACAATTCTGAATTATTGAATTTAAAGGAAATTGCATTTATATATTACGCAATTCCATTGCCACCGTATTTAAAAAAAACGTTTGTGCCACCCTAAAACTTTCCCGGCAAGTAGCAAAATACTGATTCCATCTGAATATTAATTTCATATATAAAATTTATTAGCGCCCTCTCTCTGACGGCAGTCAAACCTGGTTGGGCTCCATTGCGACGCCTCAGGCGGAGCGGTTAGGCGGCTTGGCGTTAATATTTGATTAAAATATATGGCGGAATTTAAATATTATTAGTGTAGCTTGTGTATGAGACATTCTAACAAAAATGTCACATTGTGATTTTGGCCCAGCACGACATTGTGTACCAATCTAAGTCATAGTAAGTCAAGTCAAGTAATATTTTGAGGATGCTATACGATTTCAACCGCAATCTGCATACCAAATTTCAGCTCAATCGGATTAAGCGTTTAGGCGCTATCGTGGAGTCCTCCCCAGGTGGACCGATTTTAACCTCAATCTGCATACCGAATTTCGGTTTAGGCGCCATCGTGGGGAAATACATACATACATTCATACAGACAGACTGACATTCGGAGGTGTCGACTACAACGGGCGAATCCGTCACCCGCGTAAGTTTTAATGATTATGATCGTTCTGTCTCCCATACAGTGAGCATAGAGGACTTGGGACGATACAAACCTACCGTCCAGCAAAGACAACGTGCCCGTTAGAGGCCAAAAGCCTTATGGCGAGGCACCGGGAATAGGAACCAGCGGGCAGCCTCGCCCCTTGACTACCAATTTTGGCAGGATATCTCCGTCTGGAATTAACCGTCAGGATACCTCCGACCTCCTGACTAGTCACAGGTTCGAAGTCGCTTACGCGGACCTCTACCTGCCGTATGTTCAGCGGTTATTAAGATTAAATCTATCGCAGACCATTGCTTTTTTTGCCCTGCTCTGAACTCAGCATCGGGTGGCAAACTGGTCGTTTCAAGAGTAGGTGACGACAGATTAACATCCACCACTGCTGTTTAGGAAACAGTATATTTCTTTAGTCTCCCGAGCTGCGAAACGGTGCGCAAACTGTCCAGTAGCGCCGGAGGGCAATCCTCCAGGGGAAGACGCGAGAGTCCTTCCCGGGGTAGTCCTTCACACGAGTAGGCTACTGAATAAGAGCTGATACGTGAGTTGGACCGACCCGAGAACACGTTGGGTCTTATGGACCAAGCTGAACGAAACCGTTCGCTACCAGGAGACAGACATACAGACAAACAGACAGTTAGACACACACAGACAGACTTCGACCTGTAAATGGTCTCAATCGTCTCACGGAGGGGGGGCTCTCAATGAATATTTCCGTCTTTATCTCGTCTTCTGGGCGGTTGATAGGCCGAGAAAGTAGTAAAAAGAATCCATTCCCGTCTAACGTCAGGTTAATGGGGAGTTAATGGGGAATTGCCGAGTTGGCCACGGAGACCCATTCTGTTCAGGGTTGGTCACACTCACGGGTCAACACCTACCCGACGGCCTCCAAGCATGAAGTGCGAGCCTGGGTAGGACTCTGGCCTTATGGTTAGTTTCCCCTGGGAATCAACCTTCTGGCGCTCCTGGACGGTCTCCGCACCATGCGGCATAAGCCAATCGATTGTGCACTCTGACTAACAGTCGGGGGAGTCTGGAAGCAGTACTGTTTCCTATACCATCGGCTACCCTATCCTGGGTGAACAGCCGGGCAAAGGATGCTGTGGTCCGCGATAGATTCGGTAAACACTGTTTCACCGCTTCGTAAGGGAGAGGACCGCGAAAGCGACCTCGAACTCGTAACCAATCGAGAGACTGGAGTAATCTGGTCACAATTGGAAGTAAGAGCGTGAGTGTAAGTCCGCCGGGTAACACTCCTGGCTATCTCGCAGTTAAGGCGTTGGCCTCTAACGGGCTTGTGACATAGCTAGATGGTGGAGTGTTTTGTCCTCAAGTCTTCTGCGCTCACTCCAGGGAGATAGAACGACTAATCGTTAAAACTTCCCGAGGTGTCGGGCTCGCCCGCTGTAGTCGACAACCCAAGTTGTAACGTCAGGTTAATAGTAATTTTAACTATATTAAATTACACTTTTTTAAAATAAAACTAGGAGTTGCCAGCCTAAAACAAGTTTTATTTAGTAAGACAGCAGTAGGGACATTACTGCTGACATTACCATTGACTGTGTTCTACATAACCAGAAATAATAAAAACTTTGAGTCGAAATGCATTCGTATGCATTTTGATATACTTATAATATTATCCACCTTCCATACACATAAAGCTAGTATTAAAATTACGTTTTAGTTGCATAAACTCAGTTGCTCGGCATTTAATAATAATGCTTCTGACTAACATTAGGAAGAAAGTCCAATTAATGCAGAGTTTACGAAAGTGCGGATTGTTTGACGACGCCATTCAAGCGGTGCATAATTTAACTAAAAGCGACCATCTGGCGTGGATGCAAAACGCTCTCGCCAGATGAGCTCCTCCAAAGTTTCGAGCGTGAATGAAGGAGATCAGTTGGTTGGCTTTACACGCGGCTGCAAAGCGAACATCGACTGGAAGCGGAAGTGAGTATTGCTCTTGGTTATTACGATTCTGCATTTGCTAGTATTTTAGCATAATGCGACAGAAGAATGTCTGGAAAATACATGGTTATCGGCGTTTGACCGCACGGAGACGAGGCTGAGGCGAGTAAAGCATTGGCTTGAACGTAATCCGCTACCTGACCGACTGTGTCTGAGGGAAGCTAATGGGCCCAGTGCAGTTGAGCCATTATGACCCATGTGTTAGGGTCGGCCTAACTCACATGTCACACACATCGGCTAACCTCCAAGCAAAAGTGCAAGCCCCGGTAGTACTCTGTGCCTGCAAGCCAGTTCTCCTGGGAATCGTCCTTCGGGTGCTCCTAAACGGTTTGCGCACCGTGCGGCATCAGCCAATCGACTGTGCATTCCGACTGATAACAGGGTGAGTCTGGAAACGGTTTTGTTTCCTATAGAGCGGGGATGGTTGTTAACCTTATGGCAACCGCTCTTAAATCGACCAATCGGCTACCCGATACCGGGTGAACAGTACGCGTCAGAAACTGCTTTGTTTCCTATAGCGCGGGGCGGTCGGTAACCTTATGAAACCCGCTCGTGAAACGACCAATCAGCCACCCGATCCCGAGTGGTAGTCGGGCAATGGACGCCGTGGTCTGTGATAGATTTGATAGATCCCAAGTTAGCGCTAACATAAGGGAGAGGGCCGCGCAAGCATAAACAGTCGGTAAGCCGGATAAATAGGGCCGAAACTGGTTGTAAGAAAGCAAGGTCGACCCGCTGGGTTCACTTTTTCGGTGTCTCGCGGTAAGGCGTTGGTTTCTTACGGGCAAGATGGCGTATCTAGACAGTGGACTGTTGTATCTTACGTCTCTACGTTTAATACACGGTTGAAAGAACGATTACACATTGTTATACCAGATTGGGGTGAATGACCCGCCCGTTATAAGGAGACAACTGACAATATCCAAAAACATAATAAGCATACATGTCTTGACACTTATCTACTTTATTGTACGCGCTGGTTTAAACACTACTGATATATAAATAGATCGTCTGGAGGATATTAGTGAAATGAACATCGATCTTAAATTAAGGGTTAATTAATTAAAAGCCAAACTGCTTTTCCCCATTTTTTACCTAATCTATAATTTCTATGCTAACCTAACTAGTTAACTTTTGCTGATTTTGATATTTTGATATTTGCATATGAATGGGTACTAATACTGCAGATGAATATTTTAAAGTAGATAGATTTGTTAATTTTTCAAAAAAAATAATTTTTTTATTAATAATTTGTGCAAGATAAAGTAATGCAAGACAAATAATAAAGCACAAAATAAATAAATTATCACGTAACAAGAACAATAACATTCAGTATTCAGTATTCAATTTATTCACTCAGAATATACAATAAAAGCATGAATTATCAATTAAAGCTAATTATCGCATATTAGAATTCGTCATTGAACCGATAGGTACATTTTTATTATGCCGTATTTTAGACCAGTCTCTCCCTCCTCGAATAACGATGACCACTATACGTGGTATGGTATAAAAGTAACGATAATTTTGAAATTTAGCGAGTTTTGATTTATCGATCTGGTCATTTTTTTATCGCAGGTATGTAACATTGCTTAAAATATTTTTACCATGTTTCTGCCATGTTGATTTTGTACTTTTGTATAACGGTCATTTAAAAATGACGCTCTCTGAGGTGTTTGGCGGTTGTTTCACGATCATAAAAAAAACGATGAAAGAATTTGCATTAAGTATCGTCCTAAAAACAAAATTAAGAAATGTAAAGTTGCAGATATGTGGAAGGAAGCTTTAATTCCTGATGATGTTATTTCAACTCGGAGGGTTTACGAATGGTATAAACGGTTTTAAAATGACCGCTAAGAGACGCTAAAGAAAGCTTGTCGAAGAAATGCGGAAGATGTTGAAGAAAGCTTTTCCTGATGATGTTATGTCAACTCGGAGGATTTACAAATGGTATTACCAGTTTTAAGGTGACCGCGAAGAGACGCTGATGTTTATGAGTTCTTACGTTGGTGAGGTAGAACAGTTAAAGTTAATCGAGGTAGTTTATAGTTGTACCTGTAATTGTTTATTGTAAAGTTCATCTCCAAGCACCTGACGCTCAATAGGAATTATTGTGGCAGTTCTAATAATTATCGACCTCAAATTATCGTGATCGCAGTATCGAGTCCATTCCAAATTTTGACAGTTCACAGTCCACGCCCGTAACTACCAGTATGGCCGTTTTATCTTCCAACCGCAAAAGAAGCTTTCAGAGACGGCTTGATGTATCGGGACAGGCGCTCTGAAATATCGAGGCGATGAAGTTCTCCTCGCTGACTGCACTTATTTGATGTATTCTCTGCGGGCGGTATCGGTGTAGGAACACATAACGGATGCTAATACGTTTCAAGAACATTTGCGCCCTGAATGGTAGCTATTATGATTTTTTCTCTTAGTCGCCCTCCACTACTGGAGAAATTCTAAATATGGATGAAATGAAGTATGGTTGCCTTTTAACTCTTACCAATATGTTCAATATTTCGAGGGTGATATATAACTAGTGCACCCCCGGTGAACCGATTTCAAGTGTTCATATTCTTCGTTACCTTTTCTGGCGATGAAAACCGCGTAATTGGTTCTTATTTTTTTTGGAACAGTGGTGTGTTGTCACCTACTACAAGCGAACCCGTCGCCTCAGGATTGTATAAAGATATTGGGGGCTAACGGACCCATGATGAGTTGGCCATGATGACCCATGTGTTCAGGGTCGGTCACACTCACGGGTCAACACCCATCCGACGGCCTCCCCGCATGGGGTGCGAATCCTGGGTAGGACACTGGGTCAACCAGTCTCCCCTGGGAATCAAACCTCTGGCGCCCCTGGACGGTCTGCACACCGTGCGGCGCAAGCCACTCGATTGTGCTCTCCGACTAACAGTCGGGGGAGTCTGGGAACTGTATTGTTTCCTATAGAGCGGGGGTGGTTGCGTACCTTATGGCGACTGCTCTTGAATTGACCATTGGCCATCCGATCCCGGGTAAGAGGCGGGCAAAGGGCGCCTTGGTCCGCGATAGATTCGGTGCACTCCGTTTCACCGCTTCATAAGGGAGAGGACCGCGCAAGCGACCTCGAACTCGGAACCAATCGAGAGACCGGAGAAATCTGGTCACAATTGGAAGTGAGGGCGCGAGTATCTCGAGCCCGCCGGGTTTATTCCTGGCTAACTCGCGGTAAGGCGTTGGACTCTCACGGGTTGTGACGTAGCTGGACGTAGGATTGTACTGTCCAAAGTCTTCTACGTTCACTGCAGGGCGACAGAACGACTAATCGTTAAAACGTCCTGTGGTGACGGGCTCGCCCGTTGTAGTCGACACCGCAAGATGTATAAAGATATTGATCGTTCTTTTATTCTGGGATGAAGTGGATATATGGGACGAAGATAGTCCATCATCTAGCTACGCCAACATGCCCGTAAGAGATCAACAGCTTACCGCGAGACACTGGGAAGTGTAACCAGCGGACCAATCTCACGCCGTAACTACCAGATTTGGCAGGTTTCTCCGTTTTATAGTCTGGTTACGGGTTTAAATTCGCTTGCGTGACCTCTATTTATCGCGGATCATGGCGTCCTTTGCCCGTCTACCTCTCGTAATTGGAAGCCAACTAGTCCTTTTAAGAGTGGCTGGCATCAAGTCAACATCCACCCCCAATACTACTTTAATACTACATAATGTATATATTACGTATTGGAACGCGGGGGGAGGTTGAATTTGCACTGGGTGTGGTGGGAGAGAGGGGGTTGGCGGGGGAGCTTGTCTCTTTGCCGGGATAGTCTTGGGGCAAATCAACCGATTTTTTAGAATAGCGCTCAGCCGCGGCTAGTATTTGTAATTCGCTGACTACTGCTGACGGCGCATTCGATCTCATCTTCTTCCCTGTAAATGCGCCTGTTATTTCTATGCGCAAAGTGCGCGCGGTCATTACGCTCTCGCGCTATATCCTTCTCACTTTATCGTCCTCCACTCTGATAGCGCCATCTCACCCGACAAATGCAAACTGAGCGCCCCATATAATTTGCCATGACGGCACATTTCGTTGTCTAGACAAAATTACATTAGTATATAACATCCTCGTGCAATGGGTAGTAAAGCATTTTAGAGTTTTTCTTCAAATAAAATTCTAATTAATGAGATATTAATATAATAAAATTATCAATGCAGAGCCGAAACGAGCGAAGAAAGAAGATTTGTGAGATTGGGCCTAATTACGACTTGATATGTTTACTATCTGTAATGTAAACGAAATAAAAAACTAACTAGCAATATGTTTACCTTCCCAAAATATATCGTGTTACACGAAGTATGTGAATAGGGAATGTCGTGTAAAAAAACGAAGTTACACCGAATCTCCACGTTTAGTGATTCTGGGAATCCAAGTGATTTCTAAAAAAAATCAGTCTGGTTATCTGTGTAACACTACCCACTGTATGTCAGACACCATACATCTTGCGGTGTCGACTACAACGGGCGAGCCCGTCACCACAGGACGTTTTAACGATTAGTCGTTCTGTCGCCCTGCAGTGAACGTAGAAGACTTTGGACAGTACAATCCTACGTCCAGCTACGTCACAACCCGTGAGAGTCCAACGCCTTACAGCGAGTGAGCCAGGAATAAACCCGGCGGGCTCGAGATACTCGCGCCCTCACTTCCAATTGTGACCAGATTTCTCCGGTCTCTCGATTGGTTCCGAGTTCGAGGTCGCTTGTGCGGTCCTCTCCCTTACGAAGCGGTGAAACGGTGTGCACCGAATCTATCGCGGACCAAGGCGTCCTTTGCCCGACTCTGAACCGGGATCGGATGGCCAATGGTCATTTCAAGAGCAGTCGCCGTAAGGTAGACAACCACCCCCGCTCTATAGGAAACAATACAGTTCCCAGACTCCCCCGATTGTTAGTCGGAGAGCACAGTCGATGTGCTTGCGCCGCTCGGTGCGCAGACCGTCCAGGAGCGCCAGAGGTTTGATTCCCAGGGGAGACTGGTTGACCCAGTGTCCTACCCAGGTTCGCACCCCATGCGTGGAGGCCATCGGATGGGTGTTGACCCGTGAGTGTGACCGACCCTGAACACATGGGTCTTCGTGGCCACCTCATCATGGGCCCATTAGCTCCCCCCCAGACACCATACAACCAATTATTGCCAAATTACGTACAAAAATAGTTCATCGTAATGACGAGATTTGAAAACATAATGAGGAATTCCACATTTTGTGTTCCACATTTATTCCGCATTTATGTATTCCACATTTTGTTTACACAATTTATTATACATTTTGTTTAAAAATTGTGGTTCTTCAAAAGTTAAAAAAAAAATTGGTTGTGTCACCCCAAGAATTTCCTGGCCAGTAGACAACACCCCCCCCCCTCGCCATTTATGAGTCTAGCTATTTATTGTGTTCTTGGAGTCTATTAAAGATGATCTCCATGATAATTTTATATAGGTGTGAGAGCAAACTGACTAGTCATAGTTACCCATCTTTCTGATGTATTCTTTCTTTTCTATGAATTAAGGTGATGACGCCGTTATTGCAACTTGACAGAATTCTAGTTTCGAGTAAGCACTTTGTGAATAATATTGCTAAAGCCCTCTAGAATAACTCGGCATTCAATTTAAGCATTTCTTGTAATATTAAATAATATATATTATGATTCAGGAAATATACAGCTGTTTCAATACATAAGATACAAGACAAAGCTAATTACATGTTTCATCTTAAACTTTTTTTTTTTTTGGAAAAAAATTACCTACCTACATACATAAGGCGGAGGGGAGGTGGTAAGGAAGGAGTCTAGTAAGTAAATAAATTTAATGAGAATACACTTTATATAATATAGTCCTACATACATGTTATTTAATTATATTTATGAATACATATTATTATTATTACGTTGCAATTACAATGACATGTCAACGCCGTCATTAATCATTGCATTCTTGAGAGCGATATATGACGTGTGAATACGTCAATATCGAGTTGCGTAAGCGATTCGGGGCGCAATAATAACCGAACACAAAAACGACTACTACGCAAATACTATCTGGCGTATTATTATGAAACCTGCACCATTTTAAAGATAATTTAATTATCTATCTTTTTATCTACGAATTTTTTCGAATAATTCGTTTTTTTTTTGCTTTATTGAATAAAAAATTCGTGCGCGGCGCTCTATCGAAAGACGTTTAAATTATTCCGAATCATTTGCTGCCGCAAATGGAATAATTTCAACGTTTTCCGATAGAGCGCAGTTATCTGATATCAGAAAAAATAAAATAAATAAATAATTATAATTGCATAAGTTGTTAAAAATGCTATGCAATAGCTTTACCGTGGCAGTCCCCGAGTGCCACAAGTATTTTTCTGATATCAGATAACTGCGCTCTATCGGAAAACGTTGAAATTATTCCGAATCATTTGCGGCTGCGGTAGCAAATGATTCGGAATACTTTAAACGTCTTCGGATAGAGCGCCGCGCACGAATTTTTTATTCGATAAAGCAAAAACCCGGATTATTCGAAAAAAATCGTAGATAAAAAGATAGATAATCAAATTATCTTTAAAATGGTGCAGGTTTCATAATAATACGCCAGATAATATTTGCGTAGTAGTCGTTTTTGTGTTCGGTTAGACCTAATTTCACAAATTAATTACACTATGTAATATAAACAAAATCTAAAATATTCAAAGCTAGGAATATTAGGAAAATGTTTTTGTTTAACATATATTTTTTTCGAATCGTAAGCAGTACTCGTTTAGACGTAATTATCAGTTTAAAATCATTAATTTTCGTTAAGAAATTTCTTCATTCGGTCGCAGCGCTGGCCTAGGCCCGCGATAAAAGCTATGCAATAGCTTAAAAAAACAAGAATAACCTAAAAAACCGTCGAAATTACATACATTGGACGGTAATCAGGTATTTCTGCTCTATAGGATTAGCGGACTGATTCGACAGGGCAGGGAGTGTACGTAGCGCTGCAATGTACGTATGTTGTTTTATTCGCTACTCACTATTCAGTAATCATCATTTTAGTTATTAATAAATATTTATATTACAGAAAAAACAATTATTTCGAGTCTAAATTAATCTAACAAAAATATAGGCTATTTATTTTTTTCCGAAAATTCAACCCTCTTGCGGCAGTATTAAATTTTAAAAATATATTTCTTATAATCTACCTACCATAGATAATTTTTCCCGGATAGGGAGGTTTAGATTTTTTTCTCCATACGAGAACGATACATCCTAATGCAGCTATTTTATGTGGATAATAAATGTGGATAAATAAAAAATATCGTTATGGTGTACCACTTCCAGGAAGAGAGAAATTAAAGAAGAAGAAAAACACTGATCCCATAACTAACCGAGAAAGTATGTTATCGGCGGCGACCTAAACTGACATTCAGCTTGTTAATGGGGCAATAAATCGAGAGAGATCGAATAAGCGAGAGCGAAAATAATGTCGTCCATGCGTCACCAAAATGACGTCACGCGGAGATCGTCGAGACAGCTTCCGACATTATTTCAAGACACATCCGGCCGGCAATGGCAGACAAAACAGACACAGCGGCCACGTGACCACCGACTACGCCAGTGTCATTGACACGTCCACCGCTTTATATTTGTACATACTTTTGTTGATGCTACGAATAAAGTTCGGACCGTAGGTTAGACCGGAGACAACAGAAACATCTTAGATATTGTATTTTTTTCTCTCGACGTCTTTGTTACTTTTAACGATAACGTGGTATATTTTTATTTTTAATATAAATACGATGGCCACACAGAAACTTTCCGGAATAAATAAAGAAAAAGTCAATATAGTAAAAAGAATAAAAATACGTGTGGCACTCGGAGACTGCCGCGGTTAAGCTATTGCATAGCATTTTTAACAACTTATGCAAGTATAATTATTTATTTATTACTTTTTCTGATATCAGATAACTGCGCTCTATCGGAAAACGTTGAGATTATTCCGAATCATTTGCGGCTGCGGAAGCAAATCATTCGGAATAATTTAAACATCTTCCGATAGAGCGCCGCGCACGAATTTTTTATTCGATAAAGCAAAAAAATCGGATTATTCGAAAGAAATCGTAGATAAAAAGATAGATAATTAAATTATCTTTAAAATGGTGCAGGTTTCATAATAATACGCCAGATAGTATTTGCGTAGTAGTCGTTTTTGTGTTCGGTTAGACCTAATTTCACAAATTAATTACACCATGTAATATAAACAAAATCTAAAATATTCAAAGCTAAGAATATTAGGAAAATGTTCTTCTTTAACATATATTTTTTTCGAATCGTAAGCAGTACTCGTTTAGAAGTAATTATCAGTTTAAAATCATTAATTTTCGTTAAGAAATTTCTTCATTCTATGCTATGCAATAGCTTAAAAACATCAACGCAGTTACAGAGAGTGTATTTATAATTATTTTCATTACGGTTTTTTTTATGAAATATTTGTGGTCTGTTTATTTATTCATATATATGGATGTCTATATCGGGATTGTACTCAATTAGACCTTTCATTTGATATTAAATAAGATATTTTTATGTTCATTTATTGGCGTTTGGACATTTAGAAAACTACTTTTACTTGTTATTTAAACAGTTTAGATACCATGTGATACTCCGGATGACATAACGGTTAAAAAATACACATTTCTTAATCGGTTGAAGCGTTTAGAAGTTATGGTGGAATAAATAAACGGAAAACATACATAGATGGACCCTGAACACATTGATTACACTCCGTTTTTGTTGGGCAGTCGTATAAAAATCACAAGAAATGGCCAAAAATAAATTACATATGTAAGAGAAGAACAGATGAAAGATTCGATAATGATATTTCGTCTCTTTCTGTAGTGTGACACCATGGATGTTTCTAAACGGCCCGACAGTATAGTGGTTAGGTCGCCGGATCTTACATTGTAAGGTTCCGGGTTCGATTCCCGGCTGGGTCACCATGTTCTGTTGGGATAAAAGAAACGGAATTCCACTTTCACTTCACTCGATCGATCGCAAAAACAAGACACACGTAGATATGTAAAACGCACAAACACATACCTGTATGTAAGGTACAGAGATACAGACGTTTTTGTGCAAAATGGTCCTATACGGTTTGCCCAAAGGTTATACAATAGAGTGGATCGTTTTTTTTATTCTTTAGAATTTCAAACATACGGAAAATATGTTCTATGATAAAAATCATCATCATCATCCATTCAGTGCCCGGCGTCCGTCCCGAACGGTCGCCTGCTCCGCTCCGCCGCCCGCGCTGAATATTGCCGCCGCGAGTCGACCGTCGAGCGCCGTCTCCGGTCCTCGCCGTGAAGTTCGTGCCGTCGAGTATCTCCGGTTCGAAATGCAGTCTGCTGCCAACTCCGCCGAAACTGCTGCTGCTCCGCACTGCCCACTAGTGATTAGGGGCCTGGACATGCCGCTCATTCCGATCGCGACACCGAGGAAACGCGTGAGAGACCCCGCGTCGCCAGAAGATGAGCGGCAGAGGGAGTCGCAGCGCCGCCGAGCCGACTCCCTTGATTCCTTCGTAGATCAACAGATCTTCGACTCGCCGGAATCCTCGGACACCGAAGACGTGCCTACCTACGCCCAACTAGCGGCTAGGAAAAGCCCGACGCCGTGCCGCAGCGCCGCAGCACCATCACCACAGCCGCCCGCACCGCTTCTGCCGAAGCAGGCCCCGCGCCCCCGACCCATTGTCGTGGACAAGCTCGATACGTGGCCCGACCACCTGAAGGCTCTCCGCGCGAAGTTGGGGCGCGCACCGAACGTCGCACCGCTCGGACGAGGCGGTGGCTTCAGATTCCGCCCGGCCGACGACGCAGAGTACCGCGTCGTCCAGGCCTACCTGCACACCCTTGGCAGCTCGGCGGCGTGGCACACCTACGCGCCGCCGATAGAAAATCACGCCAAGATAGCCATTCGGGGCCTCCCGGCTAACACGACCCAGCAGGAGGTCATCGAAGGGCTGGCGGACAAAGACATCGAAGCGACGTATGCGCGCCTGATCCATGGAGGGCGGCGCGCACTTTTCTTCGTTGTCATTCGGAAGAACGTGGGCTGGCGCAAGATATACAGTCTCCCGGACATCTGGTACCTGCCAGTCACCATCGAGAGTTGGAGAGGCCGGAACGGGCCCAAACAATGCCACCGATACACAAAAACACAACACAAAAAATATAAATAATCATTTTGCGATTTGTTGTAAGAGATTGTCATATGATAGAAATACCCGCTTATTTTGAAATTTTACAATAAAGAGTAAAACCAACAAACAACCAAATATGTTTTTAAAGTTTGACAAATATATGGATGGAATCGATGACAATTGCATGTCTGACACGATGTTCTTCGTGAGCTTATTATTCTTTTATAACATTCTTTGAAGTGAGGCACTTTACATTATGACAAAGCTTCAGGATTTGTCATCAAATTCGTATATTATACAAAAGGAAATATCGCTTTTGAAATATAAGAACGACAATTATGAACAGGAACAAAGAAAACGTGAGATCGAAATTAGAGGAGTTCCTGACGAATGCAAAAATCTAGATGACATCATCCTGAAGATTGGATCCTTCGTAAATTGTGAAGTATCAATGGACGATATTGACAATCTGTTTCGACCCACCCACAAAAAATCCGAAAAGAAACCAAAAAGTATTGTAGTAAAGTTTCACCATGACATGAAGCGGAATGCACTTTTAAAAGCTGTAAAAAATCATAATAAAATTTGTAAAACCAATAGCAAAAAACTGAACACACGTGATTTAGGAATCCCTGGTGACGGTACACCAATATACGTGTCGGAAAATCTCACCCATAATACAAGGTTCCTACTAGGTCGCGCTAAAGCATTTTCCCGAGAGAATGGGTATAAATATACATGGGTAAATAATGGCCGAGTATTCATTCGCAAAGATGATAATGAAAAACCCGTTCTTATTAAAAATGAAAGCACTTTTTTAGATTTGAAGTAGTAACATTTTTACCTAATACGTCAATAACCAATTTTTATCGCTTTTATTGTCTTTTTATATTAATCTTGCATTCGAATGATAAATTTTATGATTTACTTGTATTGTTGTGTATACATCTAAAAACTAATCGCCTTATAATACTGAAATATTTAAACACAGTTTCGTATTATCCCCTAGTAATATTTAAAAAATATATTATATACCCTATTTCTCTATTATATTCCAAATTACTTTTATTCTTAGATATATTCTTCATAGTAAATTTTATTATAATATTGGAAATTTCAAGTAATTTTAAGTATGATTCCGCAATGAATTTGACATTTTTGATTATTCTATTTTATTGCGATTATTTTTATATTGACTCTCTCTATACCATGAAATTATTACAAAAATATGATTATTCTATGCATTTTGACCATTTAATATCCATACTGACCCATTTAAATTTATTAACTCACACTTATATTACATCAATATCCACTACAAATCCTAGTCATGTTAATACATGCACAGATTTGACTCAGTTCTTCATAAGATTAAAGGTTCCATAATGGACAATATAGTGAATCTTATTGATACCCATGACTCGTCACATGAGAACTTTGTGACATCAGATGTCAATGCCTGCAGAGGAATGCTTTCAGGTGATTCGTCACTGAGAATGCTTTGTCTAAATATCAGAAGTATCCAAAAAAAATATTGATCAATTCTTAGTTATGTTACAGGATCTCAGCCTAAACTTCGACATTCTAGTCCTAACAGAAGCTTGGATTGGAAAATATTTTGTTCCGATAGAGATCCCAGGGTACACTACGTTTCATACTAGGGTGAATAAACTTCAAAATGACGGAGTAATTATTTATGCCAGTGAAAAATATACAGATATTTCAGTTAATGAGGAGATGTTACCTGGTGCTAATTGCTTATGTATTGAATTAGACAAATTTATTGGTATAATAGCAATATACAGAAGCCCGTCTATTTACAATATAACAAATTTTCTGAAGAACCTTAATGATTTGTTGGCAAAGAATTCTAAAAAAAATAACCTAATTTTAACTGGGGATCTTAACATACCAATAAGTGGAAAGGTACATCCACAGGCGCCTGATTATCTTGAGCTTCTTACGCTTCATGGCTTGAAATGTTTAGTGGACTCCCCGACGCGAGAAACTGAAAGCTCCAGCAACTGTATAGACCACATCATGTGTCGAACACCTAGTCCAACAACCACAGTAGTTTACAAAACATCAATTACTGATCACCATGTCCTTTTATTCAAAATGTTTCATAATTGTAGGAATAAAAAGAACAGACCTTTCTTAAAACAAACATTTGATTACGACAAAATATGTAGAGACATCGCAGATGCTGATTGGACAGCAGTCTACGAGAAATTTGACGTGAATAATGCAACTGATAATTTTGTTAGTAAGCTTCAAAATATTGTTCAGTCGAATAGCTCAATAAAAACTGTTGGGCTAAAACATAAAGAGAAAAAATACAAGCCATGGATTACAAAAGGTCTCCTCTTCTGCATACATAGACGAGACAAACTTCATCTAGCAAGTCGACACAACCCTGATAATCTAGATTTGAGAGAAAAGTCAAAAGAATATAGAAATATATGCAATACAATAATCCGTCAAACTAAAATCAGGTATTATAAAAATAAATTAAGTAAAGCAAATGGAGATGTTAAGGAGGTTTGGAAAATTATAAACGAGGTCTCAAATAGAACGAGAGGTAGCAGCTCAGTCGATAAGCTAAATATTGGAAGCGGAACGGTCACAAGAGATTCTTCTCCTCAAAGGCTTGTTGATCATGTTAATAAATATTTCGCTAATGTCGGCAAAAAAATGGCAAAACAAATACAGAACAGAACTTTAAATTCAGGAAGCACCCCTCCAACTGTCAATTTTCCAGTATCCCTTTTCTTGACACCAACAACGCCACAGGAAATTTCCCAAATTATATATTCACTGAAAGATAGCTCGTCTGCGGGTATTGACGATCTGAATTCACGCATTTTTAAGTCATCAAAAATGGAGCTAAGTAACCCGATAACTCACATAGTTAACTGCAGTTTTAAAACGGGTATATTTCCTAGTGCATTGAAATGCGCTAAAGTCATCCCAATATTTAAAAACGGTGACAGACTTGACATTAATAATTATAGGCCTATCTCCCTACTTAGTACGTTATCTAAAATTATAGAAAAGGTCGTTAAAAAAAGACTCGTCAAGTATCTGACGAATAACAATATTTTTCAGAAAATCAGTTTGGATTTAGAGAGGGAATGGGCACTACGGATGCAATAGTGAATGTTACTACCTTAATTAATGGTTACGTTGATAAGGGTAGAAAGTGTATGGCGGTCTTCTTGGACCTTGCTAAGGCATTCGATACGGTTTCGCACGATAAGTTACTTCAAAGATTGGCGGGGGTGGGACTCGAGCATGTCACTCTTTCCTGGTTTGCCAGCTATTTAACAGATAGGAAACAAGTAGTAATCATAGACGGCTTAAAAAGTATGCCTGAATACTTGTCATTCGGTGTCCCCCAGGGTAGTGTTCTCGGACCTATTCTATTTCTCATCTACATAAATAACCTGTGTAACTTAGTAGGCCAGATAACTACATTTGCTGACGATACTGTCATTATTTTTGAGGGTGACAAGTGGACTGAAGCTTTCAATAAGGCAAATATAGGTATGAAAAAAGTACAAGAATGGTTGGATGATTCCCTACTCAATTTGAATATAGGAAAAACTAAATACCTTACTTTCAGCAATAATGCCAAAGGGCAACCGCCTACATGCCACAATTTGAAAATTCATACATGCAATAATGCAAAGCAATGTAGCTGTCCAATAGTGGAAAGAACACAATACATCAAATATTTAGGGATCACAATCGATAATAGGCTCCGCTGGCAGACCCATATTGATATACTGGCGATTAAAATACGAAAACTGGCATATATGTTCCGAGAGATGAGAAATATTTTAGATCCGGGATTACTGAAAAGTACATACTACGCATTAGTTCAGTCTATTCTCTGTTATGGAATAATAGGATGGGGAGGTTGTGCGGCGACCATCCTCCGCCCATTAGAAGTGGCTCAAAAATGTATCTAAAGATTATAGCGCGTAAACCGTATCGCTACCCCACCAATGAACTTTTTAGTCATTGCAATGTCCTGGACATCAGACAGCTATACATTAAATTGGCCTTACTGCATGAGCGGTTTAAAAGTCAACCAACTTTTAATGAGGGAGTGATATTTACGAGAGCAGTGCACTCAGGAGATATGCTGATACCACGTAAAAATACCACATATGGACAGCGCCACTACTCATTCATCGCTCCTAGGATTTATAATCACCTTCCTGAATCAATTAAGGCTATCAACACTATGACAACATTTAAAAAATCTGTCACGTCTTGGTTGATGAAGGAAGGGAGGATTAATATAGATAGAGCATTGAGTATAAATGTCTAAATGGTATATATGGAATGGTATTTATATATGTGATAGTTATTAAATTGACAGTTTATTTTTATGACAGTTTGTATGGATGTTTGATTGACAGTTTGTAGTTATTAAATGAAAATGTATATAAACAATGACTTTTATATTATTTATATTTCCAAACCATTTCTTTATTCTATTAAATTGTAGGAATTGTAGGCCTTTCAATTATTTTATTTTAATTTATATTGAAATTTTTAGGATTATTTTCATGTTTCTGTGTAAAAAAATATTTATTTTTATTTACAAAAATTTTATTTCTTAAAATTACGGCGATTACCTTACTATATTTTTATAAAATTATGTTAATTTAAATGTCTGCCTTAGAACAGGCTATAGCCTAGTTAGGCGACATTGAAATGGAATATCTGGCAACAGTTTCTGGCATATCAGGTTTCAGTTTTTTGCTACTGGTTATTTTGTCTATTACATTGTACCTACATGTCCATGAACTGTAAATGTTTTTAAATTACGTAATTAAATAAATAAAATAAAATATTCCGTGTGATTCACTACCAGTGAACGTCACAATCTCATCGTAAAACTTTCAACGCCTTGCTTTCCGTATAATTTCCGTACAATTTTCAACGCCTACTTCGTCACTGCCATTTGTTTCAGATTTCAACATAATAGCGCATTAGTACCCTTATAAATGGTTATAACTGTACATTAGAATTAGATGAGCACAATCCGTACAACTGTCGAGAGTTCTATTGCTCAAAAAGCTGTTTAAGCTATGTTAAAAAAGGTAACTATCTAAAGATAATATCGATGAACATACGGAGCATTAGTAAAAACTTAGATGATTTTTTAATCCTTATTCAGCAATTCAATAATATCTTTGATGTCATCATCCTCACGGAATGCTGGATAAACGAACTTTATGTCCCCAGAACTGTTCAAGGCTTCGAAACTTATCACACTAACAACGCCAGACTACAAAACGATGGGGTTGTGGTCTACGTAAAGTCACATTTCCACGTAAGCAGCACTGAAATATCCGTCAATGATGCAAATTGCCTACATTTAGTAATAGATGATTCCCTAAACTTATTTGCTATCTATAAGTCTCCGAGAAAGTCCAATCTAACAAGTTTTCTTGAGTCATTGGATAATCTGCTAGAGACCTATAGATACGAGTCTAATATAATATTAACTGGAGACATCAACATTAACATCTTAAATGATAAAAATACTCAAGCGGAAAACTATCTTAACCTTCTGGCGCATTATGGACTGGAGGTCGGAATTAATAGACCTACTAGAGTTGCTGAGAATACTAAGAGCTGCATAGATCATTTTATGATCAAAACTAAATTTCATAGTCAAACGTTCATTTACCAATCCACCATCACCGACCACTATGCAATTGGTCTATGCCTATCTAAAAAAATAATTAAGAACAGCCCTAAACAGACGTATTCCAAAAAAACAATCGATTACGCATCAATATCAGAAAACCTCAAAAAGACGGACTGGACTCCAGTATTACAATGTAAAGATAGTAACATTGCTGCCAACCAATTCCATGATATTCTTGCAAATTGCATTAAAATGGATACAATCGAAAAGGCATGTACTATACCCAGGTCTCGAAATAAACTATCTCCTTGGATAACCGATGGCCTGATTTTCAGCATAAGAAAGCGAGACATTATACATAAGCAGATTAAACAATGCCCTAATGATATTCAACTCTTAATGTACTACAAAAGGTATAGAAATATATGTAAAAAACTTATAACAAAAACTAGAGATAAGTATTATAGAAACAAAATAGATAGAGTGAATGGGGACAAAAAAAAAAACTTGGGAAATTATCAAAGGGTTAGTGAACAAAAGAAATAATAGCTCAGATATAAAAGAGATGTATATACATAAGGAATTAAAAAAAATGGACTTACACTCTAACGATATATTGAATTACATTAATGACTACTTCACTGGTATAGGACAAGACCTAGCTAACTCTATACTGCATAAAAAGGGTATGTCTGAGAGGGAGCTAGCCTTATCAATGCATAAGCAACCGAAATTAAATGAAAAATTCGAATTATTGCAAACGAATAAAGAAGAGGTCTTAAAGACTATAAAAAGTATCAGAGACGACTGTGCTCCAGGAAAAGATGGGATCCAGGCAAAGATAATCAAACAATCTGCAGAAACATTATCCGAGCCCCTTGCTCATCTAATAAACCTCAGTTTCTTGACTGGTATATTTCCAACATGGCTGAAAAAAGCGATAATAAAACCAATATTTAAAAGTGGTAAAAAAGAAGATATAGGAAATTATCGCCCTATCTCCCTCCTCAGTGTGGTTTCTAAAGTGTATGAAAAAATATTCAAACATAGACTAACTCAATATCTAGAGACACAGAAGCTGCTATCTAATAATCAGTATGGCTTTAGACAGGGTCGGGGAACCAGTGAGGCCATCAATGCTGTCATAAAATATATAGTGGAAAACATAGACAAAGGAAAAAAGGTAATTGCCACTTTCCTTGACCTGTCAAAGGCTTTTGACACAGTTTCTCATGTAATCCTCGAAAAAAAACTAACTGACTACGGAATCGATGGGGTGGCCTTAAAATGGGTTCGGAGTTACCTAGACGGAAGGACTCAGAGTACAGTAATTGGTCGACAAATAAGCGAAGCGACTAACGTGTCATTCGGTGTCCCTCAAGGTAGTGTTTTGGGTCCAATTCTCTTTTTAATCTACATCAACGAATTGTGCGAATTACCTGTTAATGGTAGAATTGTATCCTTCGCGGACGACACTGTCCTTCTTACTGCGACTAATAATTGGAATGATACTTTCTTCAAAGCTCAAAGTAACTTGGAACTGGCTAAAACTTGGATCGACAACCATATTTTAACACTAAATGCTGCGAAATCAAAATTTATCACTTTCAGCTTGCGGGGAAATCCCAGCCAGGTTCTCAACCAAATACTTGCCATTCATACCGACAAATGCTTGGATAAGAATAGATGTGTATGTACTAAATTAAGCAAATCTGCAACAGTCTCCTACTTAGGCATAACGGTAGATGAGAAGCTATGTTGGGAAAATCAGATTGCAAATTTGAGTTCGAGAATTAGAAAGCTGGTTTATGTATTTCTTCGGCTGCGCAACATTCTGTCCAAAACAACCATAAGAATGGTATACATGGCCTTGTGTCAGAGTATTTTGTCCTACGGAGTCGCGGCATGGGGCGCTACTACTAATGATAATCTGGATAGATTGACAAAAGCGCAGAAATTATTATTGAGAGTAATTCACAGGAAAAACCGGCGTCATCCATCTGCCTTGTTATTTTCCCAATCCCATGTGCTATCAGCTAAACAGTTATTCATTAAGCAAGCGCTTCTTACATTCTACAAATCTAGAGATGACCATGCCCGAACTCAAAACAATCTGAACACAAGAATGTCCGCGATTATCAATTATATAATTCCGTCAGTCAAGACAACATTTGCCCAGAGACATATATTCTACATAGCCCCAAAATTATATAATTCCCTTAGTGAAGGCATGAAAAATTATCCTAACATAAAAATATTTAAAGCAAACCTTAATAGATGGCTACTTAACAAGGGATATGTAAAATCTGATCAACTTCTTTGCAACGCACGACAATTTATTTAGTATCACTTATCTATTTTTCTTAATTTAAATTTTATTAAATTACAACTATAAATGTATATATTTATTACATAGCTATATTTTTTATAAAATTGGTATATTTATGTGTATATACAGGTGGTGGGTCCAAATAATTTATTTAAAAAAAAACACTTCATTTCTTAAAATTGCATAAAATTATGCACATCTAGAGACGGGCCAAATTATCGCCTAGTTAGATGTGCTATTGGCAGTAAAGGTCATGTAAGATGTGTTAAACCTCCCTATATTAATTATTAAATAATTTATATAATTATTATAATATTACATGACCTATGAATGAACTGTATACCTAATCCTATGTACCTAAATAAATAAATAAATAAAAATAATAATTAACATACTTTAGGCGTATAAAATTTATCTTAATTAATAATAATTAAGTATCGGTATAATTGGCTTTACATGAACCCAATTTCAGTCTTCCATTTCATTCAGGACCTATGAACGTTGCGCCGTTTATTATAAGTTAACTAAATTATAAGAAAATCAAATTTTAATTAACGGGTGTTTGCGAATTAATAAAGACTTATTAATTTACTAGAAGAGTTTGATGACAATTTCCCAGGAAAGTGCTCGATGTGTTATATTATAAATAATACGATTCCCCAAAATAGTAGTCCACTAGTCTTACGAGTATCGCAGTATAGTAGAATATTTTATGGTTAACACCTATCATGTTGAGACATGAAATAAAATGACAGAAATTTACAATAAGGTTTATTATGTTATGAGTTTTTTGAGTATATTTTCTTGCTATTAGAATGCCTCTCCAACTAGCGAAGGTTGGCAGTCAGCTCTGCATACTTTTTTTATCCTTCGTCAGGCAAAACAATTCGGGGACACTCGTAATCCCGGTCTATTCTCGAATGTTATGCAACCAAGATTTACGTCTACGGCCAGGTCTCCTATTCCCTGCAACTTTTCCAGTTAAAATAAGTTGCTGGAGTTCGTACCTGTCGTGCCTAAGCACGTGACCCAGGTATGCAGCTTTGCGTTGTTTGATGGTCTTTAAAAGCTTGCGTTTTTGGCCGATACGCCGTAGAACTTTCTTATTGGTGACTTTCTAAGGTCCAAGATATCGACATCATGCGTCTGTATGCCGACATCTCGAATGATTCTATAAATTTCCAATATTTTTTACAATAAGTTTTATTATTATTGGTTTTTACGATTTTAAAAATAGTCAACCTGTACAAAAAAATATTATACTATTATAGGTATTATTACGGTTTTTTTTTAATCTGCTATTGGCCTTCATGCTATTGGCCTTCAATGCCAGAATGATTGGACAACAATTGGGGACTTTTGAATTCCGCCTCCAATGCACTGGAAGGTAATGCTCTATGACTGGACGCCAGAGATGCTGAAATTTTATTTGAATGCCTTTCAGCATACACTTCCAGACCCCAGTAACCTCGCTCGTTGGAGCTTTGCCGAGGATAGTTCTTGTCCCCTCTGTAGCAATACCCCTTGCACAGCTAGACACATTCTAGCTGGCTGCAAGGTGGCCTTAGATCAAGGACGGTACACTTACCGCCATGACAAAGTTCTCGCTGTTATTCGCGAGGTATGTAATTAGTCTCTCAGTGGCTCGTGCCAACAAGGGTTTGACAGTATCCTCCAAACCCCCAATACAGTTTGTGCGGGATGGCTCTAAAGGCAAAAAACATTTAACTACAAAACCCTTCTCAATAATCGAGAAAGCTACAGATTGGATTCTGGAGGTTGATTCGGTCTCTAAGCAGTATAAATTCCCTGAAAGTCTCGGATGCACAGATATAACTCTTTACTCTCTATCTCGGAAAGTGGCTCTTATTGTAGAATTAACTGTTCCATGGGAATCAAATATCCCAAAAGACCACGAGTACAAATTAAATAAATACCATGATCTTTCAAATGCCGTAACCCGGAACGGCTTCACTGTTAACCTTCACGCGGTGGAAGTTGGCGCTCGTGGCCTGCCAGCTAAATCTCTATTTCACCTCTTTAAAGATCTTGACCTTCCAGAAAAATAAACAAATCTTTCTTAGAAAAATTATCTAAAACTGCGATTTGCGCATCTCAAATTCTATGGCTTCGAAGGGGGAGTGAATGGGTGGTAAGGTGAACGCTCACATATGGCAAGACAGCTGTCCTAAACCTACCACAGCCGGTTCGTAAGTCCGGAATCCACTGCTCACCCCCCAGAAGTGTAAAAAAATAGTATTATGATGGGCCCGACTCCGGTCGGTGAATTCCATGGCAGCTCCGTTTGTATTTATTTATATAGAAGAAAAATAATGTAAACTCGATTTGATAATACGAAGATTAGGGATTCCTACTGAGTAGAAGATATCAGCATCATGCGTCTGTACGCCAACATCTTGAATACTTCTATACGTTTCCTGAGATCTTCCTTAGATCTTCCTTTATAGTCCAGGCCTCCCATCCGTATAGAAGTATGGACCAGATGTAACACTGGAGAAGTCGTATTCGAAGTCGAATTTTCAGGCTTCGATTGCAAATATTTTTGATTTTTCCAAAGGTGCTGCGTGTATCTTTATTCAATTCAATTCAATTTGATCCTTTATTTTATATCTTTTAGGTATCTTAAGAGTATCTTTTAGTGGCTGTCAATTATTGAAACTTTTGCGACGGGCGTCAACAGAGTTTAAAAATTGGTAATTGCGCCATTGGCCGAGTGGCGCCGCCACTTTGCGGTTTAATACTTCGCGGAAAGGATTTTCTTTTACATGCTTCAGCGACGCCATCAACTTTCAGCGTATAAACTTCGTTGGTTCGATTATGTTCGAACGAAAATCAAAGTGAAATTTTACGTGGAAATAAATCCACCATTTCAGAAAAATCAAATTAGTGAGTTTAAGCTAATGCTGTTAAATACATTTGAGAAATTTCTGAACCGAAGTGGTTTTATGTCCACTAGAGTTGTCAACTACAGCGGGCGAGCCCGTCACCTCAGGAAGTTTAACGATTAGTCGTTCCGTCTCCCTGAAGTAAGCGCAGGAGACTTGGACAAAATTAGTCCACCATCAAGCTCCGCCACATGCCCGTAAGAGGCCAACGCCTTAACCGCGAGATAGCCAGGAGTGTTCCCTAGCGGGCTTCCACTCACGCCCTTACTTCCAATTACGACCAGATTACTCCAGTCTCTCCCCTACGAAGCGGTGAAATGGTGTGTACCGAATCTATCGCGGACCACGGCATCCTTTACCCGGCTGTTCACCCACGATCGGGTAGCCGATGGTCGTTTCAAGAGCAGTCGCCGTAAGGTCCGCGACCACCCCCGCTCTATAGGAAACAGTACTGCTTCCAGACTCCCCCGACTGTTAGTCAGAGTGCACAGTCGATTGGCTTAAGCCGCACGGTGCGCAGACCGTCCAGGAGCGCCAGAAGGTTGATTCCTAGGGGAAAATAGCCCTACGGCCAGAGTCCTACCCAGGCTCACACTTGATTCCAATATTATATGTATATTTATGTTGTTATTGTGTGATTACTTTATATAATTATGACGTTAGGATGTGTCAATTGCTACGGGCGAACCCGCTACCCCAGGAAGTTATATCTACACTTTGCCATTCTCTCTCCCATGCTATGTAAAGACCTATAGGACAAACCTGGTTATCTCGCGGTAAGGCGTTGGTCTCTTACGGGCGTGTGGCGTAACTAGACGGTTGACGGTTTCGTCCTAAATCTTCTGCGCTCACCTCATAGGAGACAGAACGATCAATATCATTAAAACTTCCTGAGGTGACGGGTTTGCCCGTTGTTATCGACAGCTATAGTTGTCCAAATACTAAGAAAATATTTGTCTAAATGTCCAAATGCCAATGAATTAGCATATGTAAATGTATAGTGGTTGGTGTCAAGTGAAAGGTCTGAGTGAGTATAACAAAAAAAAAATGGTAATGTATTCAGGGTTCATATATGTATGTTTTCCGTTTCTTTATTACACTATAATTTGTAAATGCTCAAACCAATTTAAAAGTATGTGGTATTGTTAGAACCGTTTTGTCGTCCCGAGTGTCATAGGTTACCTTAACTGTCAAAATGTCTAATAAATAGTTGTCTAAATGTTTCTTCTCTAAATGTCAATAAATTACCAAATGTCAAATGAAATCTCTAATTGAGTACATTCCGAAAATATATATGTATCTATGGGGCAAAATATATAAACCATAAATATTTCATTAAAAATCTTTCAAAAAAGATATAAAATATGTAAAAAATATATATTTACTTGTTACTTAACGATTGGATATTAGTTCAAATACTGGTTAAAATAACGACTTGTGATAAACCCTTTTAATATAATAAACCCTACGGTTAAATAAATAGTTTATTCCACAAAATCATCCATATATACAATACTCCGGATTTATACGTCACGGATTAATGAGTTGAACTTTGATATTATTACTTTACCTTTTGTATCTATTACTTTTGATATATTACTATTAATTATTACAATTAATTGCTATAAGTCCCTGGTTGTTACACTCTGGTTACAGCTTTCATATAAAAATGCCCAATGTTCAAAACTAATTATGAATTATGGTAGCCTAGTCCCCCGCTTGGAAAGTCTTTCTAACAGCCGAATTCATTATTATAGTATATACATACATATGAATATCAAATTACTCGCTGGCGAAAGGAGACAGCAGCTCCCTAAGCCAAGTATTTTTGTATTCCGCCTTATTAGCGCTGCAGAGAGAAAGAGAGAGAGAGAGAGGAATGGAAGAGAGAAAGAGAGGGACGTCGCGACTCAGCTCGCTATTTGCGTCCACTTCAGACTCCACTTGGAATAAAACGAATACATTATCCCGGACGCAAACTAAGATGCGTCCTCGCGATAACCTACACTTACTCTTACTTGCCATACCGACGTAGATGATACTCTTAAATAAAAGCCATAATTACAGATGTCAAACGTTATGCGAATAGTTACACAAAGGTTGAGAGTTTCATGCCAGTAATTTTATATAAAAATCTTCTATATCCTATGAGAAAAATGTTACGGCCGGCCCACAAGAAAGAATCATTTAAAATAACAAAGGCGAGAACACGAAGGATGTTTATTACAAACGCAAGCGGATAAGTGCAATCAAGTTAGATGTAAAATACCTTTATTTTTATGACGGTTCTTGTTGTGTTCTTAACCACATTTTGGGTAGGTACATTTTATGCAATTTTAAAAACAAGTTTTTGTACTCAGCTTATCTATGAGTGTCATAGAACTTCCACCCCGGGAGTGAATTCCATACAAACATATTTAGCAAAGGAAAAATATAGAGTTTTTTACGTTTTACTATCTAAAACTGACCTAAGACCCGGATGTGTAGGTACACGTCTTAAAATCGGTTATCATTTACATTTCTCAAAACAGTTGTAACTGAAAACTATGTTCTAAAACAGAAATAAAATATTAACCATCCCGATTCGTTTCAATCCAGTACCTGTATCATATAAAATTGATATGAACCTGAGCGACCAATCAGAATAATGCTGCGTTCAGCGCCATCCAATCATGGTACAACGTTGCAATGTGCCGTGTTCCAGGCGTCAAGAGGACGTGACTCGATCTGCGTCCGGTGAAGCGTTCAGACTTGGATTCGACGACATTGAACGCAGCGGTCAGTTTCACCATTTTACGGTAACTATATGATTTATATATGCCATCATTTTAAAAATGACGTGTTTCTCATACAAAAATTTCACCGCAGTCTTCAAAAAAATACGCTATACACATGGCTTACACTAAGTTCCTTAACCCGCCACTGGTGACGTATATGTCTGTGAGACCGGGTGGTTCGAAAAAGTCGAATAACTTTCTTACTAGAAATCGATTTGTGTTGTGATTTCGAGTAGCTCTCAATGCGCACCCCGCACCGTCAGTCCATCCCGCGACGGTGACGCGGGCGAACGTTTCGGAGTTTTGCCGCCAACCCGGTGCGTGAGACCGGGGTCACCGACTACGTAAGTCAAAGGTAAAAGATGATTTTTCAATTTAAATTTTTTTTGTTAGCTATTTATTTTCTTTTACTGTATTTTTATTGTGTGATTGTATTATTTTATGATTGAGCTTTTTTTAATAGATATTTGTATGTATATATAAATATTTGTAATAGATTTTAATAAGTTTTTATAATTATATCACCTTGTTTCAGCATGTCTTTCGAAAATGAACTTCAAGAAATGGTCGATGTTATGAGTGTGGATGGCAAAAAAACAGAAAAACGAAATACACTTGCCATAAATGTAAGAAATATTTGTGTCTCGAACATATAGTGCCGTCTTGCAGAGACTGTTTGGCTGTGGAGGAACAATGATTTTTGAGTGTGTTTTTTATTAGTTTTTTTGGGAGAAGTATAACCATTTTTGTTTCTTTTTATAAAGTTCCTAGTGTCATAACACTATAAAGGGCTGATTTAGTTAAAAAATTATATCATTGTTGTGATTTTTTTTTATTTTTAAGAAGATAGGTGAAAAACTATGTTAATTTTAGGTGTTGTAAGTTCCATAGTGAAAAGACTAATAAACAAACCATGATTTATGAAAATGCTTTGTTTTGTTGTTAAACAAATACGTATCTTTAAAACTAAACTAACGGAAAGTAGCATGTATAGTAGTAGTAGTAGTAGTAGATGGAGTGGGGGGCTTGTTTCCAGCCCTTGATGTCACCTAGATCTGTAAGGTCTTTTGTAACTACCCACTGTGTGGTTAGGTCAATTGTCAGCTAGTAGCCCGGTACTTCTTACCAGACTAAGTAGGTCACTGACCTTCAAGTTGGGCAGATCGCTGGGTTCGAGAAAGGCTCGTCCCAGTAAACTGTGTCTTTTGGCGGCGAGCCCTGGACAGCGGCCAACAATGTGTATGCTGTCTTCAGGTTCCTCGCCACATATTCGGCAATCCTTGCTCTCAGTCAAGCCAAGGTTGAATAGATGAGCTCTAAGGGTCGTGTGTCCGGTGAGGAGACCGATAGTGGTTCTAAGGTTCTTCTTGCTCATGTCAAGTAGGGCCTTGGTTTTCTTCTGTAGTGGTTGCTCCATCATGGCTTTTGCCTGGCGACATCCCTGACTCTGTTTCCAGGAAGCCCGATGTTCCTGCTCCAAGCAGTCCCTGATGATTTTCTTACCTGTAGCGAAGGGGACCCCTACAGCTGGCTCCACTGGGCAATCCAGTGTGCCCAGTTTTGCCAGTCTATCGGCCTCTTCGTTTCCGGGTATGCCTTGGTGACCCGGTATCCACATTAGGGTGATTTTGTTGGATTTTCCCAATTTGTTGAGCTCCTGCATGCAGTCCCAGACCACAGAAGATTCTGTGGTGGCTTTAGCCAGAGCGTCCAGTGCTGCTCTGCTGTCAGAGCAGATGAGGATTTGTCTGTTTTTTACCTCAAGTCGACTTTGTAGTTTTATGCATTCCAATATGGCAAGTACCTCGGCTTGGAAAACCGTAGCGTATTGTCCAAGGGGGATGCTGATTCTGTGGTTGGTTTTGGGTCCGTACACGCCTGCCCCAAAACGTCCATTTGTTCCTGAGCCGTCGGTGAACCAGGCGTCTGCGTTGTGGCTTTGAAGCCACTGCGGATTTTTCCATTCTTCCCTGGTGGGGATTAGGATTTTATAGGATTTCTCTACCGAAATTTTTTTCCGTAGTCGATCCTGGGTCAGAGTGAATGGGCTTTTGTGGAGGAGGTTTAGCTCAGGATGATTGTGCCCTCCACGCTTCCACTCGCCCAAACACTTCAGTCTGTATGCTGTAAGTCTGGCGGAGTGGATGATGAGCTTGTCCAGAGGCGGGCAGCAGAGTGCCACCTCTAATCCCGCTGTTGGGGTGGTCTTCATGACGCCAGTTGCAGCCCTCAGGTAGTTACCTTGAAGGCTTTTAAGCATTTTTACTGTCTCAAGCTTTTTCACCCTGGACCACCAGACTATTGCAGCATAGGTTAGTCTAGGCAGCAGTACTGCCCTGTAGAGCCATAAGGCGACCCTGGGTTTGAACCCCCAGGTTTTTCCCATGACTCTTTTGCACGTCCACAACGAGGCATAGAAGGTTGTTCTCTTGCGCTCGAGGTGGTGCTTCCAATTGAGCTTTGGGTCTAGATAGACTCCGAGGTATTTAACTACTGTAGCGTATTCTATCTCCTTATCCCAGAGCTTGAGACACTCAACGGGTTCGGGTTTGTATTTTCTGGTGAAAATCATGGCCTTAGTCTTGCTTGGATTAGCGGATAGACCTCTGGCCTGGCACCAGTCTTGGGTGGTCTTAAGTGCTTTGTCCATGAGCTCCTTAAGTATTGATAGGAAGTTTCCTCTGACTACTATGGCCACGTCATCAGCGTAGCCGTAGACAGAGAGGCCTAGGTTTTGTAGATCTATTAGGAGTTCGTCTACAACGATGCTCCACAAGAGGGGGGAGATGACTCCACCCTGTGGACAGCCCTTAGCAGGGATTCCCGTGATGGAGGTGTCGCCTTGATAGACGGTCAGATTCCTATTTGATAGCATACTCAATGTCCAGTCAATAATGGTCTCTGGTATTCCTCGTCTGTGCATAGCGTTTTTTATAGTTGCATATGATGTGGTGTCAAATGCTCCTTCGATGTCCAGGAATACTCCCAGAGCGTAACCTTTCGCCGCTAACTGTGTCTCTATTGTGCTCACCAGGTGATGTAGGGCAGTGTCCGTAGATCTGCCCTCCCTATAGGCATACTGAGCATCAGCAAGCGGTTGAAGAGCTAGGTGGTTGTTTTTCAAGTAGCCGTCAACTAGTCTCTCCAGTGATTTCAGGAGAAAGGAGGTGAGGCTAATGGGTCTGTAGTCTTTGGCAAAGATGTGGCCGTTCCTGCCTGCCTTTGGAATGAACGTGACTCTTGCGCTGCTCCAGGCATGAGGGACGTGTCTGAGGGCTATGCTCGCTCTGAGTACCTTTTTTAGAGGGCCCAGCAGCTGGCTTAACCCTTTTTGTAGTAGGACTGGGTATATTCCATCCGGTCCAGGTGATTTGTAAGGGTCGAAGGTGCTCACGGCCCATTCTACTGCTTTTGGATTAACTATCTTGGCTGCAAGGGCCCACTCCCTGGGCTTGTGGAGCCTCTTGGAGTTCTCCCCTGCGGCAATTGGGTGTGAGGATTCCTGGAAGCCCGGAAAGTGTGTTTCCATTAGGAGCTTCAAGGTTTCCTTGGTGTCGCTTGTGTGTCCCCCCTCTGGTCGTTTAAGGCATCCCAGCTGGGGGCGGTTGTTAGAGCTGAGGATCTTGTTGAGCCTGGAGGCTTCGGAAGCTGTTTCCATGCTCTCACAAAAGTCCCTCCAGCTTCTTCGTTTGGCTTTAACAATGGCCTTGTTGTATTCGTTTCGGGCGTTTTTGTATTCCTCCCAAAAATGTTGCGAGTTAGTGTTGTGATTTCTCGCCCTATTGAAGCACCTTCTCAGCGTAAGCCTGAGCTTGGTCAGCTCTGGGTTCCACCATGGGACCTTTTTTGAGAGGTTTTTTTGTTTCAAAGGGCAATTCTGCTCGTAGGCGTCTATAACGGCATTAGACAGTGATAGTGCAGCTGTTTCTAGTTGCTCTTTGGTGTGGAATCGATTCGGAACCGTGGTGAGCTTGATAGCCAGGTCCCTATCGAATCCTTCCCAGTTGGTATTTCTAGGGTTGCGAGCCCACTGAATTTCCAATGAGTGCCGAAGCGTTAGATGGATCTGCCTATGGTCCGAGCCTGAGGGTTCATCTGAGACCCTCCAGTCTTGAACCAGGTCGGCCACTTCTTTTGTGCAGATCGTGATGTCCAGTACCTCCTGTCTTCTTGAGTCTATGAAGGTAGGTTCTGTTCCTCTGTTGAGGATGGTGAGTTCATTGCCTAGGATAAAGTCATGCAGGCTTACCCCCCTCGGGTTTATGTTGGAACTACCCCAGCACACGTGGTGGGAGTTCGCATCGCAACCCAGAAGGAGTTGGAGCCCGCGTTGTTTCGCATATGTCACTAGGTTGGTTATATCTTCTTGCGGTGGCAGGTCAGTGGAGTCATAAGGCATGTATGCTGACCCAATGAGTAGATCCACCGTTCTGTCTCCTGTCAAGTTGATTTTTGTTAAAACGACCGTTAGGTCATCGCCGCTGAGTTGTGGCAGAAAAGTGGCTGTGACGCCCTTAGTGACCACGCAGGTCCTGAGTTTCCGAGTCGGTTGGGCCTTATGAATGGTTCCGCAACCTCCTAATCCACTTATAGTATCCCTAACAATCCAAGGTTCTTGGATTAGTGCTATACTTGTCTGCGCCACAGCCATGCTCCTGGTTAATATCGCCGAGGCGCTTTTGCTGTGGTGCAAGTTGATCTGGATTATGGGGACTTTTAGGTGGTTCATTTTGCTGTACCTCCTTCCGTTCCCTCCACTGCGTCCGACTCCTTCCTAGGCTTATTATCGAGCAGCCTTACGGATGCCCGTGCTAGCCCACAGTAGGGTCGGAAGTTGCAGGCCCTGAGAGTGGCCAATGAGGAGTCGCTCACCAGACAGGCGAAGTGGACGCTCGAGGCATCCTTCTTCGTGCTCCCCCTGGCGACGGCCCACCCATCGGTCTTCAGACCTGGGTTTTGCTTGTCGAGGAGTAGAAGTACTTTCTCGACAGTGTACTTGGGCTCCTCCACGTGGACCACCACTCGATGGCGTTTCGGCAGCTCATCGACCGGCAGCACACACACGGATTCACCTTGGACGAGTAAGTCCGTGGAAAGGCTTCTGAGCCAGTTCCCCGTCTCCTCATCTGCGCACGAGAAGACGATTGCACCGTCCCTCTCCCAGCTGCCGGTAAAGGATGGTGTTTTAGTGCCAACAGGAATTTCCATGATGGCGTCCACAATCTTGTCCCGGATGGCTTCTATGTCGCCGGCTTCAAGTTTTTTGTCAGGGTAGCCCCTTATTATGAGGGCTAGCCTGAGGAGTCCTTTCGTGGCCTGGGCGTAAGAACCTTGGTCGGAGACTTTCGGTCTTTTCCCTGTCGCCTGATGGGAGGGGCTTGGGGTGTTTGGCCCTTGTCTGGGGCGTTTAGGAGCCCCAGGGGCCTCTGCAGTCCCGTCCTCCGGCTTAGAGTTAGCACTGGAGGCTCGGGGGTTAGCAGTTAGCCCCTCTCTCATCAGTTTTTTGTAGCGACGCCTTGCGGCGCCGTTATATCTAATGCGGGTTTTGGGTGGGCTTTTTGATGGGCCCGCCCCCGCGTTGGGTGCCTCCTGTGGTTCGCTTTGAGACAAAGCCACCCCCTGGAGTGCTTCAATTAGGTTTATTTTTGGTGGTGTACTGTTTATTAGATCCATTTTGTTCCCACGAGTTCCGCGGTAGTGCGATATCACCCGGACAGAGCCGCGTATGACCGGGGCTTGGCTTATACTACCCGGAGGACGCCCGGTATCCGGGAGGCACCGTAAGAGACGCAGCACTCCCTGCGCCATGCAGCCATTAGCACGGTAGCTTACACCTCGGCTTGGAGAGTTGGTCCGCGGTGGGGCCTTCCACACACAGTGTATTAGCCACCACTACCCGAAGAGCACCCGGCCTCGGGTATCATCCCTCGAGCCGGGGTCCCTTCGGGCGTTCTCCTATCCGCCACCTGGAGACGCGCCCGGTTGGTGCTCAGCCGCCGGGAGCATGTATAGTTAATTATGTAAAAAACTTAGTTTGAAAATCCCGGTGCGTGAGACCGGCGTCACCAATGATGTAAGTCAAATTGACGTCACCAGTGGCGGGTTAAGGGGTAAACAGTGATAACAGAGTGGTTAATTATTTTTGGCATTTTAGTGCAGTACTTAAAAAAAAGTGTATTTTTAGTTTTTGAAATTGATATTCTATTTATTTATATTTAAATATACAAATGAAATCAGGCTTTAACCTTGTCGGGAAGTCTAGAGGTGACATAATCGTTTTTTTAAATGAGTGGTCAAATTTACCGCTACAGCTGTTAGCGGTGGGAAATTTCCCGTTTACCGCCAGAATTATTTACGGTAGGAGTTTAGAGTTTATGAACCTACCATTCCATAAACTTTCAAGGAAAACGAATCAAGTAAATGGCCAGCGGAAGCGGCGGCTCTTACAAAACGCCAAGAGGAAGGAAAGATGGAAGCCCTGAAGGAAGCATTTGGTGGCTTGAAGAGGGGCCTTGAGGGCCGTATTTAAGTTTGCGGAAGCGCAGCTAAAAGCGGTAAAATTAATATTTGTAAAGCGGCAGCTCGTTATTCGTCTAAATGCTGTGTATGATTCGCGAGACAGACAGGCTTGCTGCCGCGCGTGCCGCGTTTTCTGAGGTATCTTACTAGGAAAGTGAAATAGATCGTTGATATTTTAGGTCTGGCAGTAGAAGTGGAACTAAGTATAAGTGGACTGGAAGTAGATTTAAAATATTCTAAATACACTTACTGAGTATTAAAGTTCTTTTAAAATGCTATATTTGCTGGACATACATAAGTAGGTGGAGAATTGTCGTTGTGCTTGACCAAGATGCCACTTTTCATGATAAACGTAATGAAAACTCCTTGTTTAGACTACCTCATGGCTTTGGGAAGAACTGCTGACAGAAGCGAAGCTGTGACAGCGGTGAGTAGATTTACGACCTACTGATCTGCTCCGCTGATCTCGCAGAACGACGACCGGATATAATGAATGGTTTTGAAAATCTCTATTTATCGAGTAATTTTTTTTCTAACTACCCTGTCTTGTAGCTGATATCCGCGGTAATCATCCTACATAATTAGTGTCCCTACAATTTATAGTATTTTGAGACAGAACTAACGACTAGCGCTAACGACTTATTCGTAAGGGAGTCATGTCTTCAAACACCATGGAAAACAGCGACAACATTATAGACACAACTATGAGAAAAGTGCGCAATTTTTCGTGCAGATTTTTCGTCGTTTTGTCATTGCGCCAATGACAAAACGACGAAAAATCTGCACGCAATCAAGAATCGAAATCGAAACCATAGGATATCTGAAGAATTAAAAGATACTGAAAACCTTGCACAGTCTCCCAGTCTCTCCTCTCTACTCTTGTACAGTCTCTCCTATTACCTTCTCTTGACTATGCAGATGTGGCTTATCTCGATTTATCAGAGGAACTACTCAACAAACTAAAACGTTTGCAAAATTAATGCTTACGTATCCGAATATAGGGCATAGTTAAAGTGGTTGCCAGTACGCTAAAGGAGAAACGTTCATATACTTGCTCTCCTATATCGTTTAAACTACCAATCAACGCCATCTTATATCCACGAGCTTTTCAAACCATTAAGTTTCCACGGTCTCTTACTTCAGTCAGCCTCTGACAGTTTACTAAAAATTCCGTGTTATAATACTGATTTCCATTCCTACTCTTTCTGTGTCCATGGCGCATGACTCTGGATTGATCTCCCGGCAAATTTACAAAACTCGCCTTCTTTACCATCATTTAAGACCTACCTCAAAGATTATCTAATAATAGTTTTATATTAGATAATCTTTGACCATCAATAAGACCTACCTCAAATACTACCCCTAAGAACTATTTTTCTAAGAAGTAACCAGTTCTTCCCTTTCTCTCCTCTTTCTCTTCAAATTTTCTCTCCTCGGGCATTCTTGGTTTTAAATACCTTTACTGGGCTGTAAAGGTATGCAGACAAACGTAATTATCTTTATTTCCACAACGCGCGCTTATGCCACTGTGATTAGGCTAGTTGTAAGATATTGCCATGTGGCAATAAGCTCGCCTTTACTATTATAATTAGGCGAAAATAATGAGTATGTTATTAATATTATTATTAATATTAAAAACTAATCATGAATGATAAGATTGTGATAAGACTAAAAGTACTTGTTATTCTTATCACGTTTTGTGTTAAGACTAAAAAGTAAAAAATTAAATAATAGTTTCTAAAACTGAAAACACGCTTTTGTAAGTACTGCATTAAAAAGCAAAAAACACAAAGTAAAAATTAATTGACCACTCTGTTATAAAATCATCCTAATGCTCCTCAGTGACATGTTTACAAAAAGCATTGTTATTGTTGGTAGAGTGCCTAGTCGCTCTTTCTGATGGTCTGCGGAAACCAGGCTTCCAATCTTACGTCGATTTATACCTCAGCGAACAAGAGAGTAGAGAAACACAAACATTAGTATTTAACAATTTATTATTTATTTAATTAATTACACAGGGACGCTTACCAATGAGTGACGCGGAGTGATTGGAGTGATTTTATACATGAAAAATTGGGGTCTATAAAACCAGCATTTTGACGTTGAAAAGTTCAGAATGACGTCAGAATGCACGAGCGTGGGAGTGAAAGAAACGTTTGATAAAAGTGCATAGTGCGAAAGACGCGTTTATGAATTCTTATTTAATAAATGAGGTCAGATAGAATTCTTGCGAAAAATGTTCCCATTTGAATTAATGGTAGTAGCAAAATTATATATGGTGCTAACCGTTACATTATCATATATTATGTACCCAAACAAATGCTAGAAAAAGCGCCCTTCACTCTTACACTCAAATAATATAGCTAATTACAAACGTGGCTTACACTAAGTCCCGTTCGGGATAAACAGTTATAACAGAGTGGTTAATAATTTTTTGCTTTATTTTTAGGGCAGTACTTATAAAAGCGTATTTTTAGTTGTTGAAACTAATATCAGATTTTTTTTATTTTCTGTCATTTTACACTAGTAAAATTTACGGAGTGTCGCACGCGTATCCACATGGTGCCGGATGCGCGTGTCCAATCCATTTAACCCTTTAATTTGTGAAGTAAACTCGCCCGTACCGTTTCGAACGTGAAACCGTCGAGCGTGAAATCGGCGTGAATCGATGGCTTTGAGAAAACGTCCATAAGTTATAAACCACTATACGGATCATAAAAAGAAGAACTGTAAAATGATCGCATTGAATATGATTTTTTTATAACTGCCCATTAGACATTTTGCCGTAGGTAGGCGATCGTCCCGAGCGGGACGTTACACATTGGAGGGGTTTTGACGTCTGCGCGTCCGAGAAAAACGCACGACGAAATAAAAAGTGTAAAAATGGGGACGTATTTTAAAAGTGACGTGATACCTGGGAACGACCAAATCTGAAAAACTTTTGTTTTATGATTTTTTTGAAAAATATAAGCTTTAATTTAAAAAAAGTTTCTAAGCGAATCCCTCGACAAGGAACCAATTTATAATTTAGATTTAAAAAGTTGCTCATTGCCTTGGACATTAAGGCTTTAAACTAATTTCGAAAACTTTCAGATGCATCGCGCCTTCTACAATATAAGCGCTGAGTGTGTTTTATTTTAATTTGTTTCTATTGACTGGTTGAATCTCTAGCGTCGCGCTTAGCACATTTTTTATTGGGTCTCAAAATTAATTACAAATAATTAAAACGTGAGAGCGCTCTGAGAGTTACGCTAAATATGCTTTACCATTAACACCCTTATACCACTGTTGCGCAAAGACAGTTATTCTGCGCGAGCTCTGCGATCGAACGTTTAGTATGCACCCGGTCGTACGCGCGAGCGCACGTAGAATCTATGCCTGACGCTTCGTCAACGCTGGATTTTTATTGGTCAAACCCTACAAAATGGACCCCGCCCATTCCTTCGCCTGTCCGCCCATTTCGGATATTTTTCTGAGGTCTCATGTCGCCTTAATATCGATGTTTCTCCACCGCTACCAAGGTAAGAGGACGCACGATGTCAATGTCTGTCTGTGTCTATTTCTGCGGCGCGTTGGCCATTCGCGTCGTGCGCCGCTCGTAGCCCACAAAAGGCCCTTCCTCCCCGCCTCGCCGGCGCACGGTGGGTCGAAACGGCACTTTTAGCGGACTTAGGAATCAACTATGTATTTTCACTGTTTTCTTTATGGAGATGTATAGACCTTATTATTCTTAATCCGTTTTAATCTTAATACTTGTCTCCTCTACTAGGGTTTTGTATTTTTTTTGAATATGCAGAATGATAGTAGAGGAGACAAGGATTAAGATAAAAAGGTTTCGAAGCGGGATGTACCAGGACAAAGCAGACATTCAGTTTTTTTTGATCCGTCCAATACAAAAAATCTGAAAATATTTTTTTATGCCCAAATTGTTGAGGACTATTGTTGAGAATAATAAAGTATATCCATCGCCATAAAGAAAACAGTGAAAAAACAAAGTTGATTCCTAAGTCCACCAAAGTGCCGTTTCGACCCACCGTGCGCCGGCTTCGCACGAAAAATTTGCATACTGACGGTATCTTCTCGCGGGGAGCACTAAATTCGTTATACACATAATTTAAGTATCCGTCCGTGGCGTTTTCTTCTTTGCAGATCGCCCATTTACAATGGAAATGAACCGGCGTTATAAGGCATTCGGGGCTTTTAGTGGCTTTGCGATTGTTCCCATGGCACAAAGTAATATTTCTCAAATAGAGATATACGTAGATATTATAGGTTCAATGTGCTGTTGTGACTTCTGTAGTTATACGTAAAATAGCATTGATAACCTCTGGTTTTTATACTACTGCCCAACGAAAAAGGAGTGCTGTTTAATATGTTCAGGGTTGAACTATGTGGGTCTCCGTTTCTTTTGTAATGGCCCTTAAGTCCATTACATGCGATCAACAAATGCATCGATTTTCAGTGAAATCCACTGACACAATTCGGGTATTATTTTAACCCGTGCAGCTATGAATCAGCACGATGAAACAATACTTTTACTCGGAATATTTCGGATTGCATCATTTACCGGCCTATATAAACCGGCGAAAAAGAAACAAAATTATCATTCTCCGAGTGATCACCTTTCCCCAAGGTTGCGACGGCACATTCGGCACCCCTCTCACGAGGTCGTTCAACGAATCCGGCTCCTTGGTTTCCTTTCCTTATCTTTCCCAGTCACGAAGCATCAGTCTGCAATCCCACAGACTCGAGCCGTGCCCAGTACAAGATACTAGGAGCATACATACAATCCTAATCCATATATCCTCGTAATCGCAGTCGCGCATCAATATACTCGTTACAACGTAAACTGTTCGGGAAGCGTTATAACAGGCAATATCAAACTTTCAATCAATAAATACCTTCTACTTCATTCAAAACCGCCTTTCAATACGGAGATAACTCGTAAGTTGATACCACCACCTCACACCGAACAATTCGGAGTCTAGTGATGGGTGGTCCCTCACACTGGTGAACCGACGTGATGAACCGATTTAGAAGTGTGTGATATTGTTCGAAACATTATATCATCCCGAGTATTATAGGCTATTTTAACTGTCCAAATATCAAGTAACTAGTTGACTAAGTATCTAAATAACAATAAATTAACATAAATATATCGTATTTAGTGTCAAATGATTGTGTCAATAAGGTCTGATTGGTTATTTTCCGGAAATATACATGTGTATATATGGATAAATATATAAACAACAAATATTTTATTTAAAAAACCGTAATAAAAGTAATTGTAAATACAAAAGTTCAGTTTCTGTAACAACTGTCATGTTTTTTTTTTTTTATATTAACTTGTTTAGTTTCATTGAGCTTAAGCTCAACGGATATACCGCTGAGTTGTGAAATTTACTATGCGAATATTAATACAAAGCAGGGAGAGAAAGAGATATTATAAATAATATTGCAGAGGGAGAAAGAGAAAGATAGAAAGCCAAAGCTAATGCGCCCCCTTGTCTCGTTCCTCATTGTAGAATTAAAGTCATCAAGATTTTTTTCGGAAAAACGCGAAACAAAGACGCAAACCTTTGGTTCGGAAGCAATAAATAAATACAAACGGAGCTGCCATGGAATTCACCGACCGGAGTCGGGCCCATCATAATACTATTTTTTTTACACTTCTGGGGGGTGAGCAGTGGATTCCGGACTTACGAACCGGCTGTGGTAGGTTTAGGACAGCTGTCTTGCCACATGTGAGCGTACACCTTGCCACCCATTCACTCCCCCTTCGAAGCCATAGAATTTGAGATGCGCAAATCGCAGTTTTAGATAATTTTTCTAAGAAAGAGTTGATTATTTTTCTGGAAAGGCCAAGATCTTTAAAGAGGTGAAATAGAGATTTAGCTGGCAGGCCACGAGCGCCAACTTCCACCGCGTGAAGGTGAACAGTGAAGCCGTTCCGGGTTACAGCATTTGCAAGATCATGGTATTTATTTAATTTGTACTCGTGGTCTTTTGGGATATTTGATTCCCATGGAACAGTTAATTCTACAATAAGAGCCACCTTCCGAGATAGAGAGTAAAGAGTTATATCTGGACGGAGGGCTGTGCATCCGAGACTTTCAGGGAATTTATACTGCTTAGAGACCGAATCAACCTCCAGAATCCAATCTGTAGCTTTCTCGATTATTGAGAAAGGTTTTGTAGTTGAATGTTTTTTGCCTTTAGAGCCATCCCGCACAAACTGTATTGGGGGTTTGGAGGATACTGTCAAACCCTTGTTGGCACGAGCCACTGAGAGACTAATTACCTCGCGAATAACAGCGAGAACTTTGTAAAGAAGAGTCTAGTCTTTCAGTATTTATTACGACTCTTCTTTGCAATATTTGTAAAGAAGAGTCGTAATAAATACTGGTGAAGAGACTTAATGGTAGCTGAAAAACCTAACACTATTTTTCTTAAATAATACATATGAAAATTCAAAATGATTCTATCGATCTGTTTGATGTTATTGAACTGAATATCGTTATATATTCCTATAAACTAATATATTCCTGAGTTCAGCAAAATAAACTGTTATACAAATCTTTCTTACGCGAGTTTTCAAATAAATAATGATGACCTATGAAGTACATTTAACCCCTAAACTTGTGAAGTAAAATCCGGCCGTACCTTTTGCATCCCGGAAGGGACGTTACACATTTTAACCCCTTGAGTATGATACGACCAAATCTGGTTCTGAAACAATTATCCGTTGAGTATGATACGACCAGATCTGGTTCCGCGTTTTTTTCACTTTTTTGACGTTCTCATATTTATTCATAATTATCTAATTGTTTTACAAAATGATATTTCAATATTCTATATTCGAAATTTCAATGCAATCATTGTGCAGTTGTTCTTTTTATGATTGGTGTAGTAGTTTCGTAGTTATAGTACTTTAAGGTCGATGTCGCCGAAAATCCTGCAAAAGAGACAGATGCATCCATGAAAATACCCATTTACTCCAAGGGGGATAGTTTACTCTGCCCTGTACCAATTTATCCTAACCTATGGGATCATAGGGTGGGGAGGTGCAGCGAAAATTCACATGGAAACCTAGATCAGAGCTCAGAAGCTAATATTGAAAATTATACAGAAAAAGATTTGTAGTTACTATTAAGATGATCTCTACAAATAATATAATGTGCTAGACGTACCATAGCTCTACGTGAAAGCGGCGCTCTGTGAGAATAAAGCTAATTTAGAGACCGCAATAAGAACTCAGCATCACGATCGCCCTCCATCCTTCATCCCTTGATCGTTCGCTAGCGATAAAGGGATCCCATTAAACCTACATTGCACTGTCGAAAGTAGTGCTCATGTTACATTACATTACATTTACGTCCTGTCCAATTGTGTCAAAATATATGTGTTTTAAGTAGTATTAGTATAAGTCATTACTACTTTAATCATCACTTAGCATACATATTATATTAAATTAAAAAAATATATAGTATCAAAGAAACCTTGGAACCAACTAAAAGTTATTTGTCGTAGAATCGTATTACAAAACAAATTAACCCGACAAATGAAAGGCGTCCTTTTGGGGATGCAAGTTTTAATACACTGGAATGACAGGCGTCCACTTGGTCCAGTGATGACGACACGATGGAGGCCGTTTGCGAAAAAATCATTATTATCTTAATTGATTTACGAGATAAGGTTATAATGTTTTATATGGCAAATTTCAATGCGATCATTTTACAGTTCTTCTTTTTATGATCCGTATAGTGGTTTACAAGTTATGGTCGTTTTTATCAAGGTCGTCGATTTTGCGCGCGAAAAGGTCGCGCGCGAATGGGACAGCTGAATTTTTACTCCGCGAGGAGAGGGGTTAAAGGCTTATTTAATACATTAGTCAATAATTCTAATAGCTACCTACTAAACACACAATAATTAAAATAGTCAGTTAAAAAGTTGAATAATCAAAGCAGAAGCCTAACAATTGAAATAGTCAATAAATCGAATTACGTACTAAAAACTGTACATAGTAACATCCAAAGTAGTAAGTAAATTGTTAAATAATCAAAGTAAAGCTAAATCTTACATTTAAATACTAAAAGTACATATATAATTATCATTCAAATTGGTATAATATTTGCAAAGTCATGGCCCTCGAATTCGGTCAGATTATAGAAAGGATGGCCTATTATCATCTCCTTAATGTTTTTTTTAAATTGTTTGTCCAAACATATATCTCATTTAAAAATAAGCATTTCCCAATCCAGTCCGGGAAAACCTTCCAGGTATGTAAGTGGCTTTTATTACTTTTATTTCTTCATCAAAGCATCATCCTATAAACGAATTCTTTAAAAAGATTTTACAAAAAAATCAATGAAATATTAACAATATTATACAATTTTATCTTATGTTTTGAACTCTTGTAAATATCATCTCCACCAGAAATAACGATTTATGTCTTATTTTATTGGAACGAGCAAATGAAGTATTTTATTTTTATTTTGATTTATTAACTGGATGATAATGAGCCCAGCAATCTTAAATCATCTCTTTAAAAAACGGATAGGTATATAGCGAAATATTCGAATAGCGGCACCTGCATTTCGCCGGCGCAGAAGTGTTGCATAAACGTCATAATGGTATTGAGCAATTGAATACCATATTATATAACCAATGCCAATACTTAGAATATTGACGCATTTTATTTCGCTTCATCAAGATGAAATTCAGGAAACTATGATATCGTTTATAACGATAAAAAGAGATCGGCGACTTGATACGTGCAACACTACAAGCGGACAACACTACACGCGGCGCAGTTTTCTCACCAAAAACACAGGTTTTCGCCCGCTCTACACGTTGGCCAATGTCACTTATAGCGGGCGATCCCGTCACCCCAGGAAGGTATAACGACATTGATCGTTCTTTCAACCTAGAGTGAGCGTAGAAATTTGAGGACGAAAACAGTACACCTTCTAGCTACGCTTACTCGCCCGTCAGAGAACAACGCCTCACCGCGTTGCTCTGGGAAATTGAACCAGCGTGCAGCCTAGCGCTCTGTCTGTCAGTTTTGGCTGGATTTCCCCATCCTACTGTATGGTCACGGGTCCGAAGTCGCTTGTACGACCTCTACCTAATGTTAATTCAGCGGAATTCAATTCGAATTTATAGCCGGAACAAGGGCGCCCTTTGCCGGTCTACCACTCGAGATTGGGTAGCCAAGTGGTCGTTCTAAGAGTATCTGATATCAGGTTAATTTTCATCCCGCTGTTTAGAAAACAGTATATCGTTTCCAGACTCATCCAGTTAATCGCCGGAGTGCACAGTCGATATAGGCCGGCTGGTATATCGCACGATTCGCAAATCGCCCAGGAGCGCCCGAAGGATCTCCCCCAGGATAACTGATCCACCATACAATGGCAATGGAAACAGAGTTCTTATCGGGGTAGAATTTCTTTAGGGAGGCTTCTGAACCGTAAATTGAGCCAACCAGAAATAACGAGCAGGTCTTAATGGCCGAACTCCACCACTGTGACGTGTGATAAATGAAAGGGAAAGAGCGGGAGAGATACAGGCAAGTTCAAAGCATT
Organism: Micropterix aruncella; assembly: GCA_944548615.1. Classification (NCBI taxonomy): domain Eukaryota; kingdom Metazoa; phylum Arthropoda; class Insecta; order Lepidoptera; family Micropterigidae; genus Micropterix; species Micropterix aruncella. The sequence continues at coordinate 37,401,759 of OX155955.1, read as the reverse complement.
TTCCAGCGTGTAGATCGGGCATAAAAATCGCCCGAATTTGAGAACACAATATGGGATAAACAAATCGCCCCGCGCGCACTTTACGCGACCTACTTCGGCGAACGCTCGAGGATTTTCTCGTGTTATTTAATAAAGATGTAGCGAAATTCAATTGTGCGATAGTGCCCAGTGGAGAGCTTACCCGGAACGTCAACGCATCCTCGACAAACATTTAATTTGGCGTCGGGCGGCGCGGTCAGTCATGCGCGCCGCTCGCTAAGTGTTCTCTCTCAGAGGAATCACATTTATTTATTTATTTATTTAAAAAAAGTGCATTTTTTTTAATGCAGTATATTATTACATTATTAATAGAAGCTCCATTGTAAATAGTAGCAAAAAAGAGAGTACCGCAGCCCAGTATTTCTTCAGATCAACGCCGCCTAACTAGGCCTAGGCCCGTACTAAGGCAAACGTACTAAATAAAAAAAGTTTTGTGCATACTGCGAATTTTGTATTTAAAAAAATACAATGTCTTTGTTTGCCACCACATTCATTCTCGTTAACTTAAGGGATGTTTCCTAAACCACCCATCAAAACGATTTGTCGAAAAAATTCAATTTGTAGGAAAACTTTTATAAGCGGGTATAACCCGCACTTTAACGGTTTTTTAAGATTTGTATTAAGGTATTTTTAAGATGTTGTTGATATATAGTTGTATTAAGGAACTGAATGCCCCATTAAAATAAAGTAAGGTGGGTATTTCAGAAGAACCCTGTATTTTCTTTAGATTTTTAGAACTACTAGTGCTCGCTACCTCATTCAGATTCAGACAACCCCTGTTTGCTCCAGGTTATTCCACCAGGCAGGCAACCTTATTCCACCGTGTTGAGGAAGACAGTAGCTTCATCTCGGTGTAAAAATCAAATGAATATATGATAGGTAGGTACATAAATAGATAAAAAACAACGTTTTCGCATATGGCAACAAATAGTTTGTATCAGACTGAGGTGTGTCCACCTTTTTTTCCAGTTTTTTAGATCGGTCTTTTTCCGATAATACTACATTTACTTTCCAAACAAACAGATGCAATGTGTTTTAAATTTAGTTTTTTTTTTCTTCTTTGCTTATACTTAGATTTTGCTAGGCAACCCGGCGGCGGTGTAGCAACTCTATTTGTAAAATTCCATTTCGATTAAATATCTGATAGGTGCATGCGGTGGGATCTTATACTATTATGCCCGCTCTACACGTTGACCAATGATTGACCGCATCGCTAAGGTAGAAGCGGGTCGGCAACAGTGTGACGTGTGAAAAATGAATGGGAAAGAGCGAGGGAGATATAGATAGTGGCCAAAGCGTTAAAGAACGTGTAGAGCGGGCATAACAATCGAGCGAATTTGAGAACAAAATATGGGATAAACAAATCGCTCTGCGCGCACTTCACGCGACCTACTTCGGCGACCGTTCGCGGATCTTCTCGTGTTGTGTTATAGCGATGTTACAAAATTCAATTGTGCGATAGTGCCCAGTGGAGAGCTTACCCGGAACGACAACGCATCCTCGACAAACATTTAATTTGGCGTCGGCGGCGCGCTCAGTCATGCGCGCCGCTCGCTCGGAAGTGTTCTCTCCCAGAAGCGCTTGGGTAAATAGAATTCTTTTATGCATACTCCGACGGCCGCCCGCAGCGGACTGACAGTTTAATCAAATGTCGCGAGGAAGTCGTTTGTTTGCCACCGCATTTTTGAGCTCAACACGGCTCTGTTTAATTTCACGCGCATTTCAATCTCGTTAACTTAAGGTGTGTTTTCCTAACCACCGCATCAAATCACACATCGCATCAAATCAAAATAAAATATATAATTACAAATATTTAACTACAAATTATGTTGTATGAAAATTCGTTATAGGTCTGGTTACGTCCTTTGTGACTTACTTACTAGCAACAAAATTATTAAACTAAAAATATAATAAATATTCACTGAATCCATATTAGTATAAATACTTAGCATTTTTAGTTTACTTCTTAAGAAACGATCTCATTAAAGACGCCCCAGTACGAAAATTTGAAGTGTAGTAAGATTTAACATCATCAAAAGCATTATGTTTTTATAAATAGATTAATCTTAGCACCATCTAAGCAGAATATTTCAACATTTTATAACCTTTCGTAACATAGTATTTAATCATTTAATAAATTAATCAAGTAATCAATCATTCAATCAATCTATCAATTAATCAATCAATCAATAAACTGAACCAGCCATTCTGCGCTAAAGAACCAAATTTGCGCTGAAGAACGACCTGCGCCTTTGTATTTCATGATCGAATACTTCATCCAGAGTAGCAAATTTTACCAAACAATCGATCGTTTTTTCCCAAATGAATGAAAAATTGATTTTGACTTATTGGACTGTTATTTTATATTTATTATTTATTTATAGGAATACTCGATAAATATTACATAATATAAATATAAATACAAATGGAGCTGCCATGGAATTCGCCGACCGGAGTCGGGCCCATCATAATACTATTTTTTTTACACTTCTGGGGGGTGAGCAGTGGATTCCGGACTTACGAACCGGCTGTGGTAGGTTTCGGACAGCTGTCCCCTCCCCCTTCGAAGCCATAGAATTTGAGATGCGCAAATCGCAGTTTTAGATAATTTTTCTAAGAAAGAGTTGATTATTTTTCTGGAAAGGCCAAGATCTTTAAAGAGGTGAAATAGAGATTTAGCTGGCAGGCCACGAGCGCCAACTTCCACTGCGTGAAGGTGAACAGTGAAGTCGTTCCGGGTTACGGCATTTGCAAGATCATGGTATTTATTTAATTTGTACTCGTGGTCTTTTGGGATATTTGATTCCCATGGAACAGTTAATTCTACAATAAGAGCCACCTTCCGAGATAGAGAGTAAAGAGTTATATCTGGACGGAGGGCTGTGCATCCGACACTTTCAGGGAATTTATACTGCTTAGAAACCGAATCAACCTCCAGAATCCAATCTGTAGCAATCTCGATTATTGAGAAAGGTTTTGTAGTTAAATGTTTTTTGCCTTTAGAGCCATCCCGCACAAACTGTATTGGGGGTTTGGAGGATACTGTCAAACCCTTGTTGGCACGAGCCACTGAGAGACTAATTACCTCGCGAATATCAGCGAGAACTTTGTCATGGCGGTAAGTGTACCGTCCTTGATCTAAGGCCACCTTGCAGCCAGCTAGAATGTGTCTAGCTGTGCAAGGGGTATTGCTACAGAGGGGACAAGAACTATCCTCGGCAAAGCTCCAACGAGCGAGGTTACTGGGGTCTGGAAGTGTATGCTGAAAGGCATTCAAATAAAATTTCAGCATCTCTGGCGTCCAGTCATAGAGCATTACCTTCCAGTGCATTGGAGGCGGAATGCAAAAGTCCCCAATTGTTGTCCAATCAATCTGGCATTGAAGGCCAATAGCATGAGCCATACTCTTGCTGTCGTAATCTCCCCGCAAAAGAGACTTCTTCAAGTCCACGTCGCTCGTGGTTGTACTGCCATACCCCAGACCAGTGCCATTCTGGCTGATTCCAGTAAGGAACTTTTTGTGGAAGTCTACGCGGGCTTGTAGATCATTTGAATCACTACGGCCACTTATTACGTGCTTCGATATTGCCGGATCTTTGGAATTGCACAGAATCGAATATAAATCTTGTGTTCATGTAGAAATATTACATAGTACTATATAATTCTTATGAGGTTTATATCAAAATAATACTTATAAAAACAACCTGAAAAGCCGAATATTTTCAATTCTCGACAGCATATCTTCGACCCTCGAAAATTTGTTTGTAGGGGGTGTTAGGGAACGCATACTAATGCAATATATATAACGGTGGCGTATTTAATAAGTGGCGACTTTCAACGCAGTGGAGGGATAAGAAGAGCCGATCATTGCATAAATACGGAGATCGCCCGCCACGAATCGTCATAACAGAAAAACCACCAAAAGGTGGTAATGACGTCTTAGATGCTAAGTTGTACTGTTTCTGAGCGAACGGGGCAGCACAGACATCCGCCAGACTTATCGCGGTCCTGTGTTGTGAAAACTACTTTATTTGTCGGGGACGCTCCTCGAGTTTTAAGCTATTATTTTATTTTTTTTTGTTTTTGTTCTATTATTATATTTTTTGTACTATTTAAGTTGTACTATTTACATATTTTTTGTACATTTGGTCACATTATTATCAACGTTACAAAATAACTCGGAAAAAAATCAACACACAAATAACAAAAATATATTATAAAAATTACGAAACTAGACATATTCAAATAATATAAATATTATTTTAATATGTCTGAAGCATACTAATATTTCAAGATTTTGTTAATAATTCTTCCTGGACACTTGATGGTTTTTCACTTTTTAAGTTATAGTCTGTAGAGTCTGCCAACTTTCAATTTCCCGCAAATGACGTTTTGTCGGCTCAAATTTTGACATCTTAGATGCTAACAAAATTACCGTTGTTGACACTTCAACAAAATGACACAGACTGATAATTGAAACCTTATGATGACACATTGACATGAAGTATTTTGCAATTTGGTAAATTACTAGAAATATAAGTTACGGTATTTCTTAGGTAAACGAAGTTTTCAATGCAAGGTAATAATATTTAATAAGGTTTTATACAGGAAAATGTTTCAATCGCAATTTTCTTGAATTTTGTTTAAACTCCATTACTCGATTATATATATCAACATTTCCCTTACGGTTAATATGGAAATAAGAGTATACTGTAGTTACAACATTATTTATGTTAGAAGCAAGATCTTAAGTTTGCGACGCCATTAAATAACATTGTTTTAATAATATTTTATTTCCATAAATATTTCCATTGAAATTGATAATTTAAAATTCTTATATTAGTTTACCTATCTGTCTGATTTTAGGGTTTTGCGAATATTTTTAAATGATTTCACGGCATTCTTCAATGTATTATTTTATTTATCATTAGGCAGTATTTAATTATATGTATCTGTGCCTAGTGCGGACATCTAGTGCGATCCAGTTAGGTTAGGCTTAATTAATCTATATCTATTACTATGACTTTTGAGAAATAAAGAATTCGAATTTGAATTTGAATATTACAGCACGGTAACTACCGCCACACCAATACCGTTACGCTTCATGTTAATTCGTACGTATGGACCACAGTCCGAGTTATATACGTAATCCTTGTTGAAACATGCGTATTTCCGTGTATTACATCTTTATATTATTCTCAGTATAGAGTTACGGGTCTCGAGCTAATGAAAGCGTGCTAATAAAAGACTTCCAAGCAACCGCCAAGGCCACGGTCGCGGAACTGAATAAAAGAATACAGTGCCCAGACATCATTGAGTTATTGCAGCAGAAGTTCCGCCCGCGCGCGCGGGTCACGTACCAGCCAATAAGAACGCTCGCACACTCGGCGAGCGACTGTTAGTTATTTTCAATTCAAATTCAAAACACGCTTGGATTGCAGTTCGGAATTGAAAATAAAATCACAGCGAGAGGGGCGCGCTCGGGTAAAATATGTAGGTAAACATGGCCGGGTTCTAGGAGGGCGCTATTTTCGGTAATCTGTCATGATTTGAAAGGTGGGCGTTGAAAGTTTCGTGGCCGCCGCCGACGCTCTTATATATTCCACGTGGCTCACTTTTACTCAATAAAGGTGGATTAGAGGACTTCCGCGGGTATCGTTCTCCTCAAGTTTCCCCGCCTTTATATACGGCTTTGATGCGTCTTTCCTGGAATGAGGATCATCGCTCGTATATATTTCTAGGAACAGACAGTCAGAAAAACAAGAATAAATCTGTTAAATCGTTTTTATAGAATTAAATGAAGATTTTTTTTTCTCAAATGTGTTTCTCGATTTAGGCAAGGCCATAACCATTAAAAGGGAGGGATATATGTGGACGCCGAAATAACAGATCGCAAAACAAAATAAAAAGTATAAATGAAGTGCGTCATCTATAAATATATATTTATTAATTTTATCTAAAAATATATTTAATATAAGTTATAGATTTTTCACAAAACGAAAGAGGTATAAATAATAATATTTTAATTTTTTTTTTTGCGAAGCAGATTAGATGTGATTGATGTTGATTTAATCACCCCACTATATGTTACGACTGTTTTGGGGTGAGAGTATTTAAAATGACCACTTTTTTATTTTTTTAATTCTTCTAATTGCTTTTTTTTAAACTTATTTTACGAATGTCATTTCTTTTATAGTTCTAAACAAAAATCACTTACTCTAATATCTAATTACATTTGTTATCTTAATACTATGATGATTGCGTAACAGCAAATACGGAATATTAGCAGGGGTTACTCTAATGCTGCCTAACTAAGAACAACTTGCTCAAAGGCCAACAAGTCCCCAAATTTAAAATTGTGTATTCAGCAATGTCATATTTAGCCGCCCTACCTATACGAATGTACGTGATACGTCCGCTTTAATATCATATAGAAAAAACATAAATTGTGTCCGATGTTTTTCTGGCGTAAGTTATAATCGGTATAACAACATATTTTTAAAGAATTCTGAAGCTAATTACTAGTTTATGCTGTTACTTTACTTAAATAAATTTTAAAAAAAATAGTGGCGTATCGTCTTTATGAAACCGTGTCATTGTTTGGCCATTATTACAGTTAGGTGGATCGTTAATTAAGGATCCTACGTACATATGTATTTTTTCATCTTCATTTCACGTTCATTTCACGTTCACGTTCAAGTGTCATTTCACGTTCAGCACCCATCCATTTTAACAAAAGCGTACGAGTACCAATGAATGCTAACCGTTATTCTTCGAGATGTAATTTTTTAGATCCTCAGAAATGTAATTTTACGATGCGAGTTTTCGCTAGAAATATCAAGATTTGTTTACCTTAAGAGCGTGTTAGCATTTTTCATGCGTAAATCAAGAACTCTGTAGTTTTGAAGTGATTTTGGTCACATAATTAATCGGTTTAGCTTCTTTTGACTTCAGTCATCGTAAACACCATATATATTTATTTTATCTCTATTGGATAATTATTATAAAATTGGATAATTGACTTAGTAAACAGTGGATTTCGAAAGCGCGATTTCTAGATGAAGCGCAAAGACTCAATTTTGAAGTAATATTACACCAATTATTATTACTAGGTAATAAGGTAAGAAATATTAATATGAAGGAACATATCGTGAAATTTAAAACGTATTAAGAAAAGTTCGACTTTAAAATCATAAACTTGTATTTTTATCACGTCTAAGAAAGTCCGTCTAAGAAAAAACCGAGTGGATTTCCCGCGATAACGTGCGTCGAACGGGAGTGAAAGAGACAGAGGGAGATTTCTTTGGTGGAAGTTTGTTGTGCTCCATAAACGAAATGAGGGAGAAAGAGCGGCTACGGGGGCAAACGAAGCAATTACTTGAAGCAGCAATAAAAATCTGGAACTTTGGCTTCCCTCCAATCGTAATTATTTTCAATGTCTTACATTGTAAATATTCAAAGTTGCGAGTCTTCCAAATTTCACTGGCAAATGAGCCGTTCAGCTGGCGACGACGGTATCTTTGCGTTCTTCTAGTTAAAATATATGTAATGTTATTTTATACTATAGAATATATCCCGATATATCCAGAATATGGGGAGCTAACGGGCCCATGATGAGGTGGCCACGATGACCCATGTGTTCAGGGTCGGTCACACTCACGGGTCAACACCCATCCGATGGCCTTCACGCATGGGGTGCGAACCTGGGTAGGACACTGCTGGGTCAACCAGTCTTCCCTGGGAATCAAACCTCTGGCGCTCCTGGACGGTCTGCGCACCGAGCGGCGCAAGCCAATCGATTGTGCTCTCCGACTAACATCTTGCGGTGTCGACTACAACGGGCGAGCCCGTCACCACAGGACGTTTTAACGATTAGTCGTTCTGTCGCCCTGCAGTGAACGTAGAAGACTTTGGACAGTACAATCCTACGTCCAGCTACGTCACAACCCGTGAGAGTCCAACGCCTTACCGCGAGTGAGCGAGGAATAATCCCGACGGGCTCGAGATACTCGCGCCCTCACTTCCAATTGTGACCAGATTTCTCCAGTCTCTCGATTGGTTCCGAGTTCGAGGTCGCTTGCGCGGTCCTCTCCCTTACGAAGCGGTGAAACGGAGTGCACCGAATCTATCGCGGACCAAGGCGTCCTTTGCCCGACTCTGAACCGGGATCGGATGGCCAATGGTCATTTCAAGAGCAGTCGCCGTAAGGTAGACAACTACCCCCGCTCTATAGGAAACAATACAGTTCCCAGACTCCCCCGATTGTTAGTCGGAGAGCACAATCGATTGGCTTGCGCCGCTCGGTGCGCAGACCGTCCAGGAGCGCCAGAGGATTGATTCCCAGGGGAGACTGGTTGACCCAGTGTCCTACCCAGGCTCGCACCCCATGCGTGGAGGCCATCGGATGGGTGTTGACCCGTGAGTGTGACCGACCCTGAACACATGGGTCATTGTGGCCACCTCATCATGGGCCCATTAGCTCCCGCTCTCCGACTAACAGTCGTTAGAGTCTGGAAACTGTATTGTTACCTATAGAGCGGGGGTGGTTGCCTACCTTACGGCGACTGCTCTTGAAATGACCATTGGCCATCCGATCCCGGTTCAGAGTCGGGTAAAGGACGCCTTGGTCCGCGATAGATTCGGTGCACACCGTTTCACCGCTTCGTAAGGGAGAGGACCGCGCAAGCGACCTCGAACTCGGAACCAATCGAGAGACCGGAGAAATCTGGTCACAATTGGAAGCAAGGGCGTGAGTGTCGGCCCGCCAGGTAACATACTGGCTATCTCGCGGTAAAGGCGTTGGTCTCTTGCGGGTTGTGGCGTAGTTAGACGTCGGATTTGTAATGTCCAAAGTCTTCTACGCTCACTGCACGGTCGATAGAACGATGAATCGTTAAAACGTCCTGCGGTGACGGGTTCGCCCATTGTGGTTGACATCTCAATATATCCAGAATATATCCCGATATATTAGACACAAGAATTAATATAGTATCGTCCAAAAACTAATTCGTATTATACTCAAAAAACAAAAAAAATATCTTCTAATAAGTTGTTTTTCGAAGCGAAAATACTTGATATTAGGCAATAGTAATGTTTAAAAAGTTTTTAAATTTTAATCGCGCGTAAGCAGAGATATTGCTCCCTGCTAATAAAACAAGATCGGCGCAGTTACCAAAATATATAGTGCATAGGAGGTTTATATAGTTTGGAAACTAATATCATTACCTTGCTCCGAGGAAAACACTTCGATATTTCAGGACTGACAAAGGCGGTTCTTAAAAAAATGAATTCAGTGCTTAATTAGTGAAGACGAACGGAAATTGAATGTAGATAGTAGATAGATAGATAGATTTTTATTCGAAGTAGACTTACAGTACTTTCCGAACGTCTTATGTTTCTAGACATTTATGCCTTGCTTGTAGGCTTTACCATTGATTACTACACTATATAATCAATGGCTTTACGTAATAGTAATAATGATAATAATAATAACACTTTACAAATAGTTTTCATAGCTATGTTACACAAAAACGATTTGACCAGACCAATGTATCGCTTACAAAATCTTCAATTTTATAATAGCCTTTAGAGCACAAAGTATCTTTAACAATTTTTCTAAATTTAGTGTTTGGTAAAAGGGCTAGTTCCTCAGGCAAAGTGTTATAAAAGCGAACACCGTCTCCAATGAAAGATTTACTCACTTTTGCTAACCTAGAGCCCGTAATGGCTAGTTTATTTTTGAACCTGGTGTTCCTATCCTCGTGACATTTCAAAAATAGCAACACATCACACCCTCACATCTCTACCAATATAAATCACTTATATGTAAATAAGAGTGATTTTAGCTTAATATTTTTATAACTCAATATTTTGTAATTGGATTTATTTTATAACTAGCTGACCCGGCGAACTTCGTACCGCCTAACAGTCAATGAATGTCGTGTTACAGATTAGCTGAACTTAATTTATGAGTTCACTACTTTATTAAGATAATAACACAAAAAGAAATATAAAAGTATGAAAATTAAGTATATCAATCGCGGGTCAGCAATACATGATTGAATTAAACTATTTACATATTGTGCAGCATGGAATGCACCCGGTTTAATTCTCTTCATTGAAGCACCTTGTGATATACGAAGTTTTTTGTTTTTTATCAGGCGCAAGAACAAATAAAGCGGATGATTTGCCGACACGTGAACATGCCACGTACAACTGACCATGAGTAAAACACGGATTTACATTTTGTATGGGAAAACATTTTTTCTTTTATTTTAATTTTTCTCAAATTTTCCAATTTTTGTTTTAACACGATCAAAAACCATGAAAATCGGGCAACCGTTCTCGAGTTATAAGTGTTCGAACAAGCCCGACTTTGTGTTATATATATATATATATATATATATATATATATATATATATATATATATATATATATATATATATATATATATATATATATATATATATATATATATATATATATATATATATATATATATATATATATATATATATATATATATATATATATATATATATATATATATATATATATATATATATATATATATATATATATATATATATATATATATATATATATATATATATATATATATATATATATATATATATATATATATATATATATATATATATATATATATATATATATATATATATATATATATTTTAATATTTGATTGTAAATGTGTAAATTATTATTTTTTCAAATTGAAATTATGTTTATCACTAAATAAATGAAATGATGAAATAATGAAAGGGCACTTATCTGGTCTGTGGTGACCAGGAGTGACTCAACGCCTTCTTCTTCTCCTCCCTCAGTGTTTGCTGGTGCTTCCTGCTGTGGCACTAGAATCCGATTAAAATGGCCTCACACAGCGGCAACACAACAATGCGAGACGAGAATGAATGCTGGAAAATAATAGGCGATTAGTGTTTCTTAAATATTAATGATTGTTATAAAATGTATATCAATATTTCGGCTCAGCCGTCGTCAAGATATGTGACATTTCTAAAATCGAACAATTCGTTGAAAATTTAAATTCAAGGAATCGAACAAAAAGAAATGGATTAATAATATTTTACACGATTTAGTTAAGGTACCATAACCAACCGTGCAAAACGTTATTTTAAAATGAATGATTATAAATTAAAAGAAAAAGCATTTGATGATTATGATAATATGATAAACCTTACTTTATAATATGATTTACTTTACTTTACTTTACTTTACTTTATTAATTTTGCCTATTGAGACCGGAACCTTTGCAAGCGCCTAAAATATAAATATAAGCCAATTCCCAAGATTTGACGTCCCTTTCTTTTGCATTATCCCCAAGGCATTTTATTATTTTAACTTTAAAACATTGATCAAAAGATAAATTATGCGCCCTGGCATGCAAAGATATTGGGAGTTGGCTTTCATTTCCTACACTAGCCCTATGATTATTTAGTCTAATATTAAGTGGTGTTGTTGTTTCACCGATATAAAAGGCATCACAAGTCCTGCACAGAAGTTGATATACTATATTTTTTGAAATACAATTTTTTGAAATATTTCATAAAATAGTTAACAATTCTGTAACAGATTTACGAAATATTAGATTAAAACACGATAAAAAGTTCCTTAATTTACTAAAGAACTTTCAGAAAATTTGCATTATCCCAAGTAACAATACACGAAACATTTTGAATCCAGTTTCCATTTCAAATTACAGTCATTCCAATGTTAACAAAACAAGGAATTCAAATTCACTTCGAAATGTTATCCCAGCAGTTCACCAAGGTACTCTTTCCTCTCCGATGCACACCCTATCAGTAAACCAAATTACTAACAATATATTTCCATTAGTATCAGATTCCGTACCAATACGTGCCACATTAGTAAACCAAATTAATAACAGTATAACACCATCAGTATCATATTCTAATAATATACAAGGTCCATCTCCTAGAGAAAAAAATGCTGTTAAAAACTTGTCATCTAAAGTAATTAACCACAATGAATATTTAGTATTAGCTAAAGGTCTAAATTTCACACCGACTCAAAATGTGAACCATTTTAGTTTTGGTAATGATGTTGTTAAATTTTGTCGTAATTTAAGATGGCGCGAATTTTGGCATTCAAATCAAAAGAATAACAATAATAATATTAAATTACACAATGCACTAGCTCAATTTCGTCCACACTCCAATAAAGAACCCCCTCCATTACCAAAAAATCATCCGGTAGAAAATTTTATTACTATTTTATTAAACAAAGTAACACAGCCATCTTTTCTAAATAGCCTCAAGCCAACATCAAACTTGTCAGTAGATGAACGTGCAGCTCTTGAGAGTCTTAGCAAGGATACCAGCATCGTCATTTTGCCGGCTGATAAAGGTTCCACTACTGTCATACTTAACAAAACTGACTATGTTACTGAAGGCTTGAGACAACTTAGAGATGAAACTTTCTATAAAAAACTATCTAGAGATCCAAACAAAAATTTTGCAGTAAAAATAAAAAAATATATTGAACAAAATAAATCAAATGAAAAATTATCAGACGAAGATGTTAAAACTTTAATTCCTGATCCTATCAGAACTCCAAATTTTTAC
>OX155955.1:37311716-37388893 GCA_944548615.1 Micropterix aruncella | reverse complement strand
AACACGGATTTATATTTTGTATGGGAAAATGTTTTTTCTTTTATTTTAATTTTTCGTAAATTTTCCAATTTTTCTTTACGTATACGGTTGTTACGGTATAGTTATTTTGCTATTCAGGACGGAGACAAATACAACAAATCAAAAACCAGGAAAATCGGGCCAGCCGTTCTCGAGTTATAAGTGTTCGAGCAAACCCGACTTTGTTTTATATATATAGATTATTTTGTACTACTTTTATCATTTGATATTTATTTATATTTCTTAAAGGTTATTTTGTTTATTTCATTTATTTTTTTTTTTTAATTGACTATAACAATTTCTTAACGTAAGCTCATAAAGGTAAACTTTAAAATTTAAAAAATAAAGTAATATCATATAAAATCGATGGTTTACTTGGAACATACACTGCCTAGTTAGGAGTGACGCAAAATCATTGTGTAAAAATAAATCCCAAATATTATTTTAAAATAAATAAAAAAGAAATCTCAATCATAATCTTGAAAACTATGTCTCTGTCACATAACTGCAGAGGACGGTTGAAATCTTCAATTATAACTACACTGGGACGAGAAGAAATTACAACATAGAATTACCACGTCCTCGAAATGAGGTTTTCAGACGATGCTCAACATAATAATATGTCGGCATTGAACTTTTCAACGGTTTGCTTATTAAATTCAAAACAGGAAAGGGAAACCGCAAATATCTACAAAAGAGCTTAGGAAACACCTGAATAACGAGGAGTAATATAATTTTGATTTTATATGATAATTCTCTATGCGTTTTCATTACCCTTTACGAGTTTTAGATAATTGTATCTGGGTTTATAAGGCAATAGAACTGGGGCAAGAATCATTTTATCTGGATTTATTATTTGATCTCCTTTTATTATTTTTGACTTTAGTATTTAGTTAGTATTTCAGTATTTAATTCATTCATTCAGAATATACAATATAAGAATGAATAATTAATTATAATTAGTTGTCGCATAGTATTCGTCAGTTGTTAGAAATATATTGATATAAAACTAATCCAACAGAAATATTCATTTTGCAGTATCGCTGACTGAAGTTGGCTTTAACAACCCTGTGCTTTCCTTGCCCGTGACGGCTCCGGTTGAACCGCCATTGGTATCTACATCAAACTCCGCGAAGGAGGTCCAAAATTATCCAGCTTATAGAAAACATAATATGTAGATTGCAGCTTTTGTTTAAGGAACCTTTCAAACGCCTTTATTTTCATCTGCTTCGTGAAGAATGGTAGCTGTTTAAAGAGCTTACAGTTCAAATATTCAAAGTACTTTTGAGTTTCCGTAACGCGAATTTTAGACAGGACAACATAATCATGTCTGCGTATATTGTGAGAGTGCATATTCTCGCTTACTACTTTGTCGTTAATATTAGATTTAGCATAAAATAAACATTTAAAAACATATTCAGCAGTAAAAATCCGTATTTTGTACTTCAAAAAGTATAGTTCGCATTGTGTATCGCATTGGATCTCCTAATTACACTCAGTGCATATCTCTGCAAAATAAAAAAAAATACGTGTGGCACTCGGGGACTGTCGCGGTAAAGTTATTGCATAGCATTTTTAACAACTTATGCAATTATAATTATTTATTTATTTTATTTTTTCTGTTATCAGATAACTGCGCTCTATCGGAATACGTTGAAATTATTCCGAATCATTTGCGGCTGCGGTAGCAAATGATTCGGAATAATTCAAACGTCTTCCGATAGAGCGCCGCGCACGAATTTTTTATTCGATAAAGCAAAAAAACCGAGTTATTCGAAAAAAAACGTAGATAATAAGATAGATAATTAAATTATCTTTAAAATGACGCAGGTTTCATAATAATACGCTAGATAGTATTTGCGTAGTAGTCATTTTTGTGTTCGATTAGACCTAATTTCAAAAATTAATTACGCTATGTAATGTAAACAAAATCTAAAATATTCAAAGCTAAGAATATTAGGAAAATGTTCTTGTTTAACATATATTTTTTTCGAATCGTAAGCAGTACTTGTTTAGACGTAATTATCAGTTTAAAATCATTAATTTTCGTTAGGAAATTTCTTCATTCGGTCGCCGCTGTCATATGGTATACGGTTATGTCATATGGTATACTGATATATGTCATTCCCACATATCAGTATACCATACATCATTTGTTATGAAAACAGGCATGGTATGCAGTTATTGTGATTTCACCAGCTAAGAATTTCAACTAATAATATCGAACAAACCACTTGCAAGTATTAGTATTACCACTTCCACTAACCACTTCCGGGAGAGTAACCAGGCGTCGCGAGGCGAAAAAAGGGCTTAGTTTGTCGGCTTGCTCACATAATCCTATCGCGGCTGAAAATCCCTGAAATGCCGCCCGCAACGCTTTCATTTCGTCGCCTTCAAATAAAATGTGATTTATCGTTCGGTTGCAATATGGCCGCGGTGCGTGCGGAAACAACTAATAATATTTATTGTTTATTTTCTAGTTCTCGCTGTGCGTGAACGTGGAGATTTTGGTAACTGTACTTAATATTTATATATATTGAGGCAATAGAGGTTGATGTGTCATTAAAAAGTCATCAAAGACACATCCGAACAATTACATGAAAAGATAAAAGCGAAATTTCGAGCCCTACAACATTCTTATATCTAAAATGGAGCCCATCATTCACAAAATGCGTGAAGTCCATAGAACAATATTGAAAGGAAAGTTTGGAATTTTTGACTGATAAATATAATACACTGCTGGAGGAAATTAAGTAACTAAGACTACTAAGGCCAAAAGTTGGAAAACTAGAAAAAATAATTTAGCATTGCTTTAGAGGATCGAATAATTTGAATCTAAATTGGGCTACCAGGAGCAAGTTTCAAACAACTCCAATCTTAAACTCATAGGACAGGACCCGACTCCCAATATCCCGAAGACGATCTTTCTGGTTAAGCACACTTGATCCATTAACGGAATCACCCTAAACAACGAAGCGCTCAAAGAGACGATTGCCTTAAAAAGAAACACTGTTGTCTTGGAAAATCGCTCGAAAGCGTAGGTACGTTACAGAAAAACTAAACACTGGCATCTTAAGGAAGTCTGCGAAAAGGCCAATATACATCCGGGAATCTCTTATGTTACGACCCAAGTATTTTTTTACAGGCAAGACAAATAGCCAGGGAAAGTAATTCGAATACGTTTGGGTTAACAAAAACTTTACCAGGATGTGGATAGACTAAACTCATATCCAATTATTAGCAATTGCTTTATGACTTTAGAAAAATTGTGCTAAGGATAGATAGATGCATGGGTGTATATAAGGGGGGGGGGTTTAGGGAGTCCGGACCCCCCTTAGCATGTCTCCACTTCGGGACGGCCTTATGAAGAAAATTGCAGATCAAGTTAAATCATCTCATTCAACGCTTATCTCTCTTTTTGAGACACGATGGACAGAAAAACATGTGGCTGTTGAAATATTTGCAGAAATGCTTCCCGTAATACGCGCAACACTTGAGGCACTTCAAGATGATTCTGCTAATAGAGATGTTGCCACTCAAGCATACCAAATACAAACAGCCATGGAAAACAGCCAGTTTATCGTGTCGTTAGTTATACTAGGAAAAGTATTTTCATACACATCAAACCTAAACAAAGCAATGCAAAAGGTCTATGTCGATTTGACCAACATTTGTAGTTATGTGGAAACAATAAAAACTATTTTATAAAATATTCGGAACGAAAATAAGTTCACCATTCTTTTCGATCAAGCAAAGCAGATGAGTTCAGGGACATAATTGTTCCAAGAACGACTCCAGCAGAAACTGCCGAAATATATTACCGTAGAAATGTATTTTACCCTTTCATTGACCATGTGGTTACAAAACCTGATGCACGATTTAAGCCACATGAAGAGACAATCGATAGGATTCAAATGATTCTGCCTGAAAAGACCAATGATGACTCTAAGATAAAAAAAGCCTTAAAAAAATAGCGCTATTATTTTTGGTACAGACTAAAGCGAATACTTTTCCAATTGAATATGAAATATGGCAGAATCATTGGAAATCTATGACGGAAAAACCATCCACCGCCCTAGAAACTCTTGACCAGTGCGAGAATCAGTTCTTTCCTAGAATAAAAATGCTGCTCACTATTTTGGCCACACACCCAGTGTCCACAGAAACCCCAGAAAGGTGTTTTTCAACCTTAAAGAGGCTGAAAAACTACTTGAGAAATAGCACGGGAGATGAACGACCGACTGGGCTTGCATTGATGAGTATTCATCGCGATATAGCGGTCCAACTGGATCCTAACGAAATTATAAATATGTTGGCCATAAGGCGTAAAAGGCTAGATGTTATACTTTAAAGTTTTTAAAGGTTTGCGTGAAAGCGCATCCATACATCCTCACAAACGTTCACGTTTATAATAATAAATAGAATATAATGTCATAAATAAATGCTCTACCGACATTATTTACTTATTTATACTATAAATAAATATTTTAGTAAACATTATTTTACTATAAATAAATAATAAATAAAAATAAAGTAACTTAAAGTAACTATCATTTGTCCGCGATTAACTTGCGTGTATTTTAATGTTTATGTAATTTTTAAATAACTGAGATTGGAGTTTAGAATTTTGCTTTTTTCGGCGTGAAGTCCGGCCAATAACTAGTTTATCTTTGTACATTTTCGTACCCGCGGACCCCCCCATGTGAAAGCTATAGCTACGCCCGTGGATAGATGATTTGCAATCTCTACGACAATATTATATAGAGTATCTCAAGCCCGCCGGGTTTATTCCTGGCTAACTCGCGGTAAGGCGTTGGACTCTCACGGGTTGTGACGTAGCTAGAAGTTGGATTGTATTGTCCAAAGTCTTCTACGCTCACTGCAGGGCGATAGAACGAATAATCGTTAAAACGTCCTGTGGTGACGGGCTCGCCCGTTGTAGTTGACACCGCAAGATGTTAGTCGGAGTGCACAATCGATTGTCTTGCGCCGCACGGTGCGCAGACCGACCAGGAGCGCCAGAGGTTTGATTCCCAGGGGAAACTGTTTCCAGAGTCCTACCCAGGTTCGCACCCCATGCGTGGAGGCCATCGGATGGGTGTTGACCCGTGAGTGTGACCGACCCTGAACACATAGGTAATCGTGGCCACCTCATAATGGGTCAACACCCATCCGACGGCCTCCACGCACGGGGGGCGAACCTGGGTAGGACACTGGGTCAACCAGTCTCCCCCGGGAATCAAACCTCTGGCGCTCCTGGACGGTCTGCGCACCGAGCGGCGCAAGCTAATCGATTGTGCTCTCCGACTAACATATTGAGATGTCAACCACAACGGGCGAACCCGTCACCGCAGGACGTTTTAACGATTCTTCGTTCTATCGACCGTGCAGTGAGCGTAGGAGACTTTGGACATTACAAATCCGACGTCTAGCTACGCCACAACCCGTAAGAAGCCAACGCCTTTACCGCGAGATAGCCAGTATGTTACCTGGTGGGCCAACACTCGCGCCCTTGCTTCCAATTGTGACCAAATTTCTCCGGTCTCTCGATTGGTTCCGAGTTCGAGGTAGCTTGCGCGGTCCTCTCCCTTACGAAGCGGCGAAACGGTGTGCACCGAATCTATCGCGGACCAAGGCGTCCTTTACCCGACTCTGAACCGCGATCGGATGGCCAATGGTCATTTCAAGAGCAGTCGCCGTAAGGTAGGCAACCACCCCCGCTCTATAGGAAACAATACAGTTCCCAGTTAGACGAAAGAAACTTTTTCTACAGACAAATATTTATATTTTTCAATAGTTGTAATTATTAGAAAATGTATACATTTCTGTAACTGGCCAGTTCCGCAAACTTTCAGTGTATCCCCTATGTATTAATTTCAAACGCTGTTTTGGATCCCACTCCTCTATTTGTCAATAATCCTTACTAAGGTCAACTGATGATACATAATTTGCATTATAAAATCGAATACTATCGCGGTTGTTTGACATTATAATTAGGATAGAAATGAATTTACCGCGTGAAATTTGTAGCACCCGACGTTTCGGTGACGTTGCAGCCGCCGTTGTCCAGGGTAGACTGAAAGAGCTGTCAATCCGTGGTTCCGCAGGTAGGCTGCATACTGCTGCCGCCACTGCGTAGGTTATAACGGTGGTGGGGGCCGGGCTCGGAGCGCGCGAATTTCGAAAATCCGTCTTGCACACAACACTCACTGTATCCTGTCTTACGTCCTTGAGTTCGGCGTTCGGCGGCGGGAACATTTTAAGAAGAGGGTTCCACGTAGAAGAGAGTTTGTAACCGTCGTCTCTATGGATGTTCGGAGTTCTTCTTATTTCAATCGAAACCACTGCTTTCTTTCTTTTCAGATACGGAACTCTTACAGATGCGGTACTGTTTGCCTGGTGGTTTGAGGGGGCAGGATGAGCTTCAATTAATAGTGCCGCAGCCAAATTAAAAAATGACCACTTATTGAAGAAAGTTTACCCAGTCGATTGAATTCATATCGAAACTAGGTTACTTTGAGGTAACATCATGAAACACAATAGCCAAAACAATTCAAATGTAGTAAATATTTAATCTATCAAATTAATGTAGCTTAACAAGTTGTCGAGAGGAAATTCGCGAAATCCTTATAGAGACCTCACGAAACCCCTAGGTTCCGCGGAACACAGTCTGGGAACCGATGTCTTAGTGAAACAAGTTTTTTCGAACACTTGAATTTGGCCTCGCCTTAAAATGCCACCCGCGAGAGGTACTTCAGTTTGCCCCCCCCTCCCTCCCCCTTTCCTCAGATCCGGGGCTGGTCTAGTTAAAATAGAGTCGAAGTCGAGTCGAGTTGTCGAGACGAGTCGAATTCGAGTTAAGTCAAATCGATTCGAAGTCAAGATGAACGCTCCTTTGTATTAACAAAGGAACGTACATATTTCATAGATTGCCACGATTGTATTCCGTGGATTGCCACGAAAGGTCAGTTTATTTCAAAAGTATCTATCCCGTCTACGAACTATCCCATTGCTGTCGAATTTTACTGTAGCAATCTACCTAGTTTTCAAGCAAACTGTGTGACAGGCTTTTGTGTCCGCGCGGTCCGATATGCCAGTCGAAGCGACGCAACGCGCAAAACGCCGCTATCTCCATATAAATATCGGACGCGTGACATCCATTGTGATGTTGTCCCGGTCGCAGCCCAGACACGTATTGTATGAAAGCCACCATTAGCGACACTTTTACATGGCTTACTCCGCAATTAGAAGGGACGGGACACCTATATGCCAAACCCGAATCGTATGCAGCCGGAATATAAAACCACCGGCTAGCAGTCGGAATAATCCAGATTTGGCTTTAGATTTAGGTTATGCTGCAAATGACCAATCGGTCGGTTTTTATTCGGAATTGTTCGAGTGATCGTATCGGCCGATCGACACTATACGCTATTACCTAACTATCGAATTAAAACACGTACAGGTGGATTACTATTGTTCAAGTTCAACTTCAAGAATCTTTCTTCGGGTGTAGAAATTACAATGAATTAAATTATGTCTACAATTCTGCCGTCGTAAATGAAAACACAGTAACTTGAAAAAAGACGTTTTGAGAAAAACGCGGTCAAAGTTTAGTTGTCAAATATTTGTTTTCATGTACAAAGTAATCAATATAGATTATTTCTTTAAATCTTTAATGTTAAAAAATGGTTAGAACTTCAATTCTGCATAAAAAATATATTAAATTATAATTGTTTAATTATTTAAATTAGATATTGTGTTTTAAATTAGGAAAATAATTTGATAAATTTTATATTGTTAAGATATAACACCGTAACTGAGTGGTTACTGTGTTATAAGTAAAATTTACTCATTACTGTGTTCTAACCTTGCAAAATAAACATATATTTTTTAAATAAATAAAAAACTGCAGGCACCTTAAACACAGTAAT
Organism: Micropterix aruncella; assembly: GCA_944548615.1. Taxonomy (NCBI): domain Eukaryota; kingdom Metazoa; phylum Arthropoda; class Insecta; order Lepidoptera; family Micropterigidae; genus Micropterix; species Micropterix aruncella. Next base: position 37,380,944 of record OX155955.1, on the reverse strand, counting down.
TGATATACTGTGATTAATTCGTGTATTAATAAATTAACTTTTAACAAAATTTTACCTAAACCCACAGTATCTGAAGAAGCCGTGTTATGACCAAACAAAAATATTTCTGAAATGCTTAAAAGTATTAATAAAGATCACAGTAAATAATAGATTACTATATTATAACTTAAAAAATTATACATACTGTGGTTTCTATTTAAAATATTCTGATTTTTTTTAAAATACTGTGTTTTTTTCTAAGGTATCTCGGTAACTATCCATCGACAGACAAACCGAAAAAATTGCCTTATAGTACTCCAACTCGTGATTTTAAAGAACCAAACTTGTATAAACACAGTAAATGAAGTTACTGTGTTTCCATTTACGACGGCAGAAATGTAAGTAACAAAAACAATGAAATATAAATTTTACCCTTCGTTAGTCGCAACGGATCTATTAGATGCAAGATTTTTGTATTTAGCTGAGATTTCGGCGCTTGCGCGCCTCTGGCCCCGTGCTCCCCTCTACTTTCTTGGTTTGTTACTTGTACTACATCAGTGCCAGTGTGACGCCAACCGCGAGGAATGCTTATTGTGCACGCGAAGCTCTAGTGCAGAAGTGTAACGGTTTCATGTTTATGTAAATACTGCTATTTTTAACTTTGTATTATATTTTTTTCTTTTATTTGCTTAGTATAAGTATATAGATACGTATAACAATGATAATAAATGTTATATATCAATATATTCATATTATTTTTATTGACAAACGGCCTTTTTTTTTTTTTTATAATGTATATCGTTTGTGTTTATTACTGGAGACAAACATAAACCATAAACAAAAAGGATAGAATTCGAATTTACAGCGTGAAATTTGTATCACCCGACGTTTCGGTGACGTTGCAGCCGCCGTTGTCATTGTATTGTCAAATCTGTCGATCGAATACAATAAGTGCAAGACACACACTCACACTCATGTTACACGCACACATACATATAAACACGTCATAGTAGGGTTGGTTGTAAGAGATTATCATATGGCAATAAACCCGCCTATTTTGACAATTCACAATAAAGAGTAGAAACAAACAAACACAATAAAGAATAGTTTAGTCAATGATTAGCAATCAGAAATGAAATTAACAACTATTAAAAAACAAAATATAAAACAGATATAAAACTAAAAGCTTAAGAGAATACCGTTGGATATTATAAATAGGATAGAAAACGAATTTACAGCCTGAAATTTGTAGCACCCGACGTTTCGGTGAAGTTGCAGCCGCCGTTGTCTAGGGTAGACTGAAGAGCTGTGACCCTAGACAACGGCGGCCGCAACGTCACCGAAACGTCGGGTGCTACAAATTTCAGGCGGTAAATTCGTTTTCTATCCTATTTATAATGTCAAACAACCGCGATAGTCTTCGATTTTATATTACCGTTGGATAGTTAAAATAACGTATCAAACGGAATAAAAACTAAAAGCAAATATGAAAATAATATAGGAAGTAGTCGAATGGAATAGCGTAAAAAAAATAAATCATGAAACGAGAATTATTGAAATCAGTCATAAATATTTAAAAACCAAATAATTTGCATAAGAATTTAAATGGAGTAACAATTAGGAGTTCTTAAAAAAAATAAAAATAATCTGTAATTACAAATTAATGTCTAATATTCATAATTCAGCTATTATTTTGACTCGTGCAGCTATGAATCAGCACTATGAAACAATACTTTTACTCGGAATATTTTGGATTGCATCATTTCACGGCCTATATAAACCGGCGAAAAAGCAACCAAATTATCTTGGCGCTATTTGCAGATGACGCAATGTACATGGCATCTTCAATGAACATCAAGCTCGCGGCCAAGAAACTACAGCAGCAATTAGACCTTATGCCAGAATGGCTAAGGAAGTGGCGGATTGTCGTCAACGCGGCCAAGTCCGAGGCTATCATCACCGGCTCACTTAAAGCCTATCCAGAGCCAATGAAACTTGACGGCACCCCGGTACCGTGGAAAAACACGGTCAAGTACCTCGGGGTGCATATTGACCGTCGCCTCAACTTCTCGCATCACGCGAAAGCGACGGTCGCCGCTTCGAAATCCGCCTTCTATGCGCTGCTGCCCATGCTTCGCTCGGCCGCGATTCCGGCGAAGACACGACTGCTGATGCTGAAGATGTACGTGAGAACAAAACTCACGTACGCGGCACCGGCCTGGTACCACCTCATATCGACGTCACAGCGGACAAATATCCAGCGGCTGATGAATGTGGGGTTGAGAAAAGTTTCGGGAGCCCCATGGTACGTCAGAAACGCTACTCTGGAACGCGACTTTAGCGAGAAAGAGTCCGTGGAGGATTACGTGAAGCGCCTCGCGCGTGCCATGTACCAGAGGGCCGACACCTCGCCGCACGAGCACATTCGTCAGCTCGCTCCGCTGCACACCAGACCGCCAGATGTCCGGAAGCCGTACCCGCGCAGTCTGCTAGACTAGCGGACCACCAGCGCGGGTACTGCAGCACAGCAGTCATCGCCTCAGAAGATGCCATGTACACACTCCCGTATCATCCTATCACCATAAGACGACTGATCCGTCAGGCGTCCAATTAAGATACCTGCCACAGGGCCAGCAAGCCCTGTGAAGACCAAATGAAAGCCGGGTCGATGGGCCCGGCTCACGAGAAGCTCCACCTAACAGAGCGAATAGTGGAAGACGTCACGGGCCCCTAGCAGGGCTCGTCGACTGATATTGATTGATTGACCAAATTATCATTCCCCGACTGATCACCTTCCCCCAAGGTTGCGACGGCATATTCGGCACTCTCTCTCACGAGTTAGGTCAACGAATCCGGCACCTTGATTTCCTTTCCTCATTCTCCCTGAGTCTCGAAGCATCAGTCTGTAATCCCACAGACTCGATCCGTGCCCAGTACAAGATACTAGGAGCACACATACAATCCTCATCCGTATATCCTCGTAACCGCAGTCGCGCATCTATACACTCGCGTCAACGTAAACTATTCGGCAAGCGTTATAACTGGCAATATTCAAACCTTCGATCAATAAATTCCTTCTACTTCACATCAAAACCGCCTTTCAATACGGAGATAGCTCGTAAGTTGATACCACCACCTCACACCTACCAACTTGGAGTCTTGTGAGGGGTGGTTCCTCACACCTCTTTTCAAGAAATATTACTTTGTGCCATCGGAACAATCGAAAGGCTACTAAAAGCCCCGAATGCCTTATAACACCGGTTCATTTACATTGTAAATGGGCGATCTGCAAAGAAGAAAACGCCACGGACGGATACCTAAATGTATAACGAATTTAGTGCTTTAAATCGGTTTAAACGTTTAGAAGTTATGTTGGAATAAAATAGATGAACTCTGAACACGTACAGATTACACTCGTTTTTTGTCGAGCAGTCGTGTAAACACCATTAATTTAATGTTATTATAGATACCATAGTTAATTATATTAGTTTTCTGTGTAATGATATCAGGGCCAACTCCATATCGCCGGCGCAGAAGAGTTGCCAAAGCGTACTATGACGTTGAGCAATCTAATACAACATATAATAACGATCCACTTCTTTCATTGTAGTATTTTCGTTAGGCGGCAGCGTATCGCGGTTCTTAGGTAACTTGTGGGATTATTGCAAAGCAAATCGAGCAGTAAACGTAGCCGCATTACTCGTAGACTAGTCCTTATTAATCTCGGTGGGGATATTGTGTAAGGGCACCAACTGCGGCCGAGTTCATCTCGACACGGTCGGAATACTTTTCCACGTAGTCGGTTCGGCCATTTGGTTCGTCCTGTACTCCAGTCACGAAGCCATTCAATTAAGATTTTACTTATAAACTCCACCGCCGCTTATTGTGATGCCCTGGCGGTAGAGCGCGAAGCTATATGCGGTTGGTTCACTGCTTTTTTTTTACTTCACCGGCCCACCAGCCAACGAGGAGAAAAAGAAAGTAAGGAATCCATTTCCATACGGAAGTCTCTGTGTGTCTCTTTGTGTGTATGTATGTGTATTCCTCGACGATAGCGCCCAAACGATAACAAGGTAAAATCTGTTGAGCAACTCAGTCGCCAAGAAAACATATCTATCGAGAAATGTGGTTTGTTTATTGATAAATCCTTTTTTAACACGCTTTTATTAGGTCGACCTGTATGTAACTATGTAATGGAATCTAAGGTAACTAATTTAACCATCTTCCAAGGATCGTAGCGTCATGAAAATTGGCAGCTGTATGTAGTTCTGATGACAATACAATAATATGGTACTGTCGAACTGATCTGATGATGGAGTCGGAAGATATGAACTGGAACTTCATGATGGAACATCGTATTATAGCTGTGTTTGGACAAGTTAGAAAAGTCTTGGAATGAACGTTGACCACGATTGGGTTTCAAGGTCTGATGATGAAGCCGGAAGATAGGCACTGGCATTCCATGATGGAATATCGAATCATAGCAGTGTGTATGTGAATATCGTATCATAGCCCAAAAGCGTGTTTTTAGTGTTTTTTTAAAAAAACTATTAATTTATTTACTGCGCGCTTCACCGGATGGCATATATGAAGATACGTAGCATCATTGAAATAAAGTGACATTTCTGTTTCGGCATTGATCCAGATACTGCTATACAGCAAAAAAACTAAAATGTTTCAAATTATCTGGCGACGATGTGATCATGAACACAAACCATGATCAACTCCACATCGCTAATAAGAATGTGTGTTTGATTGCAGTGTGAACTGGCTATGAATTTAATATAAAAGTCGTAAAAAAAACAGAGATGATAATTTCTGGGAACAAAAATTATTCCAGAAATTATAGATCCAAGAAAAAGTCGATCGATGCCCCTTAGACAAAAAGTTTTATAAAACTTCAATTAAGTCGGTACTTATACAAATAAACAAGTTAAAAGAGTTTATTTTTATAAGTACCTATATAGGTAGTTTTATGTGTTTATAATAATATTGCATCATCCATATTTGTATAAATTTAATTGAAATACATTATTAATCTATTTTGGACAGTCTTTTTATTTTCTTCGTAAACTTTAGTTATTTACTTAATAATTAAAAATAAACGTACGCCATAGCTACAGATCAAGAAAGTTCAGTCGTCGTAACGTCGCAACTGTGTCCCGCACGTAAGGAAAAACGCACACAGGTGTACTCACTTCGCGCGTCGAGCGGTAAAAACCTAAAACCCGAGCGCCTAGATTTGGGACAACACTCTTAATCTGATTGAGCTGAAATTTGGCATGCAGGCATTATTGGTCATGGCAATAGTTTTAAAGATTGTAGTTGGAATCGGTCCACCAGAGAGCGCGCTAGTCATACTACTATCTCGAAATATTGGACCTAGAGACTTGTGGTTGAAATGTCATATTTCAACCACAGTACAGTGCAGTACTCATATTTCAATTTTGAAAATGTGTAAAGGACTGATTGAATATAAAAACCTAATGATAACGAGAATAACAATCAATTATTAGTGCTATCTATCGCATTTTTATATAATTAGGCTTATGTAATCATAACAAAATTAATACGAAGAGATTAGAATACCATCTATTAGTTTATTTGAACTTACAAGCACGTAGTATTACTTATTCAAACCTGTATACTAAATTAAAAATTTACATCCTTAACGATAAGATCTACGATTTAAAAATTCGTTTATTATAATATTATTATTTTGTTTTGAGAAAGGATACCGTGAGGACGCGTTTACAACGCCATCTATTGGGCGGTTACTGAACACAAGAAAAAAATAATCAAAGTTTAGAGTTGTGATGGCCATCTACACGTTGCGATTCGTAGTAAAATCCTTGCTTTAATGAATATGTAAGAAAATTTAAGTAGTGGGGGAATATATCATATTTATTTTTCATTATATTGTTCATCGATTTTCGAGTAAAGTCATAGGCAATGACATCTTTTTTAATGTATAAATTTCACTACATAGCGGAATACTATTATGTGTCAGGAATAGAGAAAGATAGTTTTTTCAACTTGAAACGCTGAACACAGTGGCTACGGAAAACCTACGGTTAATACACCTTGTGAGACACGGTCAACAGTGTTGTATGGATTACTATGGAAGTTTGTCGAAGGACAAGGCGGAAAACGTCACGACGCTGCCAACCGCGACGTGTCTAGCCCCTCGCCGCACGGCGTTTACGTGCAGTTTATGAGAGTTTGTCAACGATACAGGACGTTTCACGGTGGACAATTATTTCGTCACCATACATGTTCTGTCCAAGAAGTAATGAGACTAGGTATGATATAAATAAATATTGATCCTATGGGTACATTTAAGTGAGATTAATCAAAATAGTGACCATAGGTGCCTTAAATCGCTACCAACGCGATTTCCACGCTGTGAAGGCTCCCTGGAAGTCAGCTGCCGTATCATATGTCAGAGACTCTTTGATAGCTCGTTGGATGGCGTGAAAATCTTAGAAACGTACTGATTCCGTACGGTTTCGGGGCCGTACTGGAATACTCATAATTAGTCGCCTGTTTTTAGGTTGTCTAAAAAGTCCGGTTCAATTTCTTACTGCGTCAACATCTCACGGGAAACGTCAAACCGACGTTGTTTTTGTTCATCACTTATCACTTTTGGCACTAATTTTGCGGAAACCTTCCGCGTATTCAAATTTTCAAAACCGACCCGTTGTTTTCCACATGTAGAGGTCTTCGGCGATTAATCGTTGACTCAAACGACGGTCGAAGTCCAGGAGATATTGTTTACAAAATGGATGTCTACGGCGAAGCTACAAAATGGCGGACTAACGCGTCGTACGGTGAAAAACCCGTACCGTGGACCTGAGCTCACGTCTTTTCTACGGCGCGGCTAACGCCTGGTACGGTGGAAATACCGTGTCGTCCGCAGACAAACAACATCCTATTGCTTTAAGACAGTGTAATGTTCAAGGTTGTTTTTTTTATTTTGAATAATTGTAATCGTCAATCTTCCATCAAACATATTATATACCGCTGTTCCTCTAGCTAGAAAGAGAGAAGCAAAAGCGCCAAACGAGACACCGCAAAATACTAATTTTGCGGTGTTGCAGTTCGACTACGCGACTGCTATAAAACTGAAGGTAAAAATGCTCCAGATCCGGCATACATCCCATTCGATTCGAAACTCGAAACACAGCCATTTTTTCTAAACAGAACTGCGTAGCTATGCGATGGATATTTTAGTTTTGGGTAACTAATAGGTCACCCGGTCGACAGTGGATCAGCATTTCACGGAAGATCAAATATCTAAGCAAATACATATACGATAGAGATCGCATTAGTTGATTATATACGATCATCTCTACCCAACATTCACTACTCGCCCTGAAAGCGGCGGCGATCGGACGTGAACGTGTACGTGATGCTTTTTGTGTTTTCCCGATTTCGAAAATAAAACGTGAGAGTGAAATTTAGTTTATAATTTCGTTAACCTACATCATACGCAATATTCACTATTTCCTATGCGTACCTTGGAGCTTTTATCTACTACGGGCTAACCCGCCACCCCAAGAAGGTATAACGATATACAACCATTCTTTCAACCGTGAGGTGTACGTAGGGACTTAAAGACAATACAGTCCACCGTCTAACTATGCCAAGCCTGTAAGAATCCAACCCTTACTGCGTGGCACTGGGAAGTTAACTTAGCGGGCCGATTCTCGCCCTCACTGCCAGATTTGGTTGGATTTCTCCGTCCTCCAGCCCGGTCACGAATTCGAGGTCGCTTGCGCGGCCTCTACCTGACGTAAGCAGTAATTCAGTGTGAATATATCCCTTAGGTGCCCTTTGCAAGTGACTGTCACAAGAGATCGGGTGGCCAAGGAATCGTTTAACAAACCTCCCTGTTTCATCTATTTAAAAAATATTGATCTCTTGGAAAATTATCAACCGATTCATATAATAAAAAAACTGAAATTTTATTGCTTTGAAGGAGGAGTGAAAGGATGGTAAGTAATACGCTCGCATATGGAAAGCCCGCTGTCCTAAACCTACCACTGCCGGTCTTTAGTCCGGGCTCTACCATTCCTCGCCCTGAAGTGTATAATACTATTATGATGGGCCCGATTCCGGTCGGTAGATACCATTGTAGCTCCGTTTGTATTTTTCATTATTTATTTATTAATTATCTTCTGTCTTTTTTTAATACAAAATCCTTAAACTATCTGCTGTAAAAATTAAATGTTGTCAATACTCACTACAGCACAGCTGCTCAAGATTGTGGTATGAGGGCTACGATCTACCGAAGATAATAGGTACTAACCTGAAATAAAGAAAGAAATCGTTAGAGGCAGCCATCTTATATTGTTATCACACAAACTAAAACCATATAATGTTTATACAGAAGGTTCATATTCCAAGATTGACAAATAAGACAAACAATTTGTAAAAGTTTCTTCGCTTAAATCATAGAAATATTATAAATATTCTATTTCGCGACATACGATCCCCATGAATATCAAAGCGGTTCTTGCCTTTCATCTTTCCTATTTAAAACAATACTAATATGTTGGCGCTATATCTACTTTTACACTGCCCAACAAAAACGTGTGTAATGTTTTAATTCACTATTCAGAATATAATTTATTCATTCAGAATATAGAATATAATCATGAATAATCAATTAAAGGTAGTTATCGCATATTAGAATTCGTCAGTTGCTAGTAATATATTGATATAGATATAAAACTAATCATGCAAAAATACTCATTTGACAGTAGCGTTGACTAAAGTCGGCTTTACACGGCTGAAAACAAATAAAAATCAGAACTCATTCCATGTACATGAGTATACATATAAAATAAATAAATATTATGAAAATATTACTAGTTAGGCACTTTCTATACTTCGACTCAAACCGAAAACAGCGCAAATCTCGTCCGAAGCCCTTACACATAAACTTACAACAACTGCGGTGAACTCCACTGTAGTCGTTGTAATCGGACCTTTAGGGTAACAAACTGGGCTTCACGAGTCACTTCCGCGCGCATCTTCGAAGAAGTCTGCCAACCAAGAAGTCGCCGTCGCCAGATCGCGATGAGGAGGACATCATACAAAAATACTTACACAATAGAAAGTATCAAAATAAATTTGGAAAAAAACAACGTTTGCAGATGGTCAGTTATGTTACGTTAAACATTGTAATATATATACATATTAAATGATAAATTCATAATATTATCATTTTTGTTATTGTTGTTGATAAATTATGTTTTTTGTTTTTTATAAAATTTATCAATAAAACAAAAATGAGATAGCCGAAAGTTATATATTAATGTTAATCCGATTTAAAAGAATTGGCATGCTTTTTGGCATACATTTACTTGTTAACTGAGTTATTGAAGTATGAAATTACTTTGGCAGAAGCGAAAGATTTATTGGCGATTGCCTCCTTACACCTGACACCGATTTAGAAATGTTTTTAGGTTTAAAAAAGTAGGATACAATGTATCACCCAGATTTTTAAAATATTCCAATGACATTTTTTTTTAGTTTCTTTTTTTATTTTATTCAGGAAACAGACAGTACAAAAAACATATTTACTTAATCAAAATTTAACAAATATTAACCATTTATATGTTTCCAACAATTAAACAATCATATAGTGCGTTATTCTCTATAAAAGAAAAGTTTAAAATATACAAGCATTTTTTAAAGTGAAAAGTGAAATTATTAGGGTTTTTTAAATAAACAGAAAATATTCTGAAAAGTAATTGCTAAGTTACTAAACAGTCCAAAGTATTAAAACAGTAAATATAAAGTAAATAGAGCAGAAAAAACAGTAAATAGATTTGTTGGGTTTAAGTTTATATATATATATATATATATATATATATATATATATATATATATATATATATATATATATATATATATATATATATATATATATATATATATATATATATATATATATATATATATATATATATATATATATATATATATATATATATATATATATATATATATATATATATATATATATATATATATATATATATATATATATATATATAAATTGAAATTATGTTTATCACTAAATAAATGAAATGATAAAATAATGAAAGGGCACTTATCTGGTCTGTGGTGACCAGGAGTGACTCCACGCCTTCTTCTTCTCCTCCCTCAGTGTTTGCTGGTGCTTCCTGCTGTGGCACTGGATTCTAGTGCCACAGCAGGAAGCACCAGCAAACACTGAGGGAGGAGAAGAAGAAGGCGTGGAGTCACTCCTGGTCACCACAGACCAGATAAGTGCCCTTTCATTATTTTATCATTTCATTTATTTAGTGATAAACATAATTTCAATTTGAAAAAATAATAATTTACACATTTACAATCAAATATTAATATATATATATATATATATATATATATATATATATATATATATATATATATATATATATATATATATATATATATATATATATATATATATATATATATATATATATATATATATATATATATATATATATATATATATATATATATATATATATATATATATATATATATATATATATATATATATATATATATATATATATATATATATATATATATATATAGAGAGAGAGTGGACTGTAAGGAAGGTTGGTTAATTTTAAATAATTATAATCATCATTGTGGAGAGGAGAAGGAATCAAAGTTTACGCGCCTTTCTATTTTTCGCGCGATTCCCTGCTGTAATTTCACTCCGAATGTCTCCAAATCTTCAGCTGGCCAGCTCACGGTCGCGATAATTACTATATAATCACAGCACGATAAACGAGAACACTCAAACAGTAGCACGTCTGTTAGGCCGGCGAGTAAATTATCACTGATTGGGAAGGTAGGTAGGATATAAATATATATTATACGGTATAATTGAAAATGGCTTAACCAAGATTCATAAACATGTATTAATATGGTAATAAATTAATTTATTAATAAATAGATAGTAATAAGAAAATAAAATATATAATTATGTAATATATAAATATTGTCTTCATGAAGCGACATACAATGAGTCGCTGTCCAGTGTATTGGCTATAATAAGCGCGATAATTTATTCGTATTCGATTTACAAACTCAAATTTGTTTTTATCCGAAAAATCATTTTTATCGGCTAAAATAATAGCGATTTTCAGGTTCGATTTCCCGGTTCTCCATTTTCTACCAATCAATATAAATTTTATTATTTAACTCGTAGACCACTAAAGATATTAATAAATGACTTAATTAAAGTAAAAAGAAAAGCAGGATTCTAAGTTACTTTTGTTTTCCCTTTTACCATTAATAATAGAGTAGTTATGAAGTACAAAATTTTATCATTTTAATATTTTTAATTCAAAACTTGTTAAAGATATCGAAAAGTAATGTAAACAAGAGTTGCAGGCAAAGCCCTCTGAATTCTAAGTCATATCTATCGGGTCGAAATGTACCCCTCTAGTCGGGACGTACCGCTCTGCCCACATTCCTCTCACCCTCTTCCCGCATTGCCCTGTAGCTCGAGAGTAAAGATACTGATTGTTATACTGTGGTTTCGGTCAGGATTTCGCTTGGGCAACTTTTTCGGATTCAGCAGGGTCGAAATAGGAGCATAAGACCTTTTGCCCAGGAGTAATATGCGTCTGAAAGTGCGTCTAAAAGTAAATGCGTCTGAAAGTTCGATTTTCTAAAAACTTTACAAAACTATAAAATCGAAGACTATCGCGGTTGTTTGACATTATAAATAGGATAGAAAACGAATTTACCGCGTGAAATTTGTAGGACTCGACGTTTCGGTGACGTTGCGCGGCGCGGGAATTTTTAAAATCCGTCTTGCACACAACACTCACTGTATCCTGTTTTACGTCTTTGCGTTCGGCGTTCGGCGGCGGGAACATTTTAAGAAGAGGGTTCCACGTAGAAGAGAGTTTGTAGCCGTCATCTCTATTGAAGTTCGGAGTTTTTCTTATTTCAATGGCTTCCCGGATCATGCGAGGAAAGTAGAATTGTTCCTTGGATAGAACAATGGGATTTTGAAACTGCATCCAGTGGTTACTTCCGCTATCCAATATATGTTCGCAGATCGCCGATTTTTCTCGCTGAACGTTTTTAACAGCTTTGATGTGTTCTGTCAGTCGCGTGGCTATGGGCCGTTTCGTTTGTCCAACGTAGGCTAGACCGCAGCTGCATTCGACTTTATACACACCCGGGGTTTGCAGTGGTATTACATCCTTTACAGGCCTCAAAAATCGAGCTATATTTTGGGTCGGTTTAAAGATCGTTTTTATATCGAATCTGTTTAGCATCTTACTTATTCGATCAGTCACGCCCTTGACGTATGGTAAGAATGCTCTTGATCTGCTCGGTTTTTGAGTTTCGTCCGTATTAGATCGTGTGCGTGTCTCGTGATATTTTCCGTATCCATTTTTCCTAAGGACATCATTGACATGTTCCATCTCCTTCGGAAAATGCTCGATTCACGAGCGACGTTTGCACTGAACGTAGATGGTAGGGATGATGGTGTGAGCTTGCATGCAAATATCTGTCCGTATGTGTGGGCTTCCGATATACCATATGTCCGAGAGTATTGTCACTTCTCCTCGTCACTTTGACATCCAAAAATGGTAAGGAGCCGTCCTTCTCTACTTCATAGGTGAAACTGATTTTTGGGTGTATGGAGTTTAGATGACCCAGGAATTCTTTCACCGTTTGAATGTTGCCTTTCAGGATGCAGAAGGTATCATCAATAGAGATGACGGCTACAAACTCTCTTCTACGTGGAACCCTCTTCTTAAAATGTTCCCGCCGCCGAACGCCGAACGCAAAGACGTAAAACAGGATACAGTGAGTGTTGTGTGCAAGACGGATTTTAAAAATTCCCGCGCTCCGAGCCCGGCCCCCCACCACCGTTATAACCTACGCAGTGGCGGCAGCGGTTTGCGGCCTACCCGCAAAACAACGGACTGACAGCTCTTCAGTCTACCCTAGACAACGGCGGCTGCAACGTCACCGAAACGTCGGGTCCTACAAATTTCACGCGGTAAATTCGTTTTCTATCCTATTTACAAAACTAATTTACATACTTCGTGTAACACGAAAGTCCGAGGAAACTCCCCTGCACCTCATGTGCGAGTGTGGCCCGCTGATCCGTAAAAGATACACCCACTTGGGTGGTCATTACTTCCAACCTAAGGAGGTAAAACAATCTGGCGCCAAAAGCCTGTTGCGGTTCTTAAATGACACGAGGCTTAGCGCAGAACTATAGTAAGTGGCGAACACAATAGATCAGCAATGGTCGTAGTATTAGAAGGCTCATTAAGACCTTAGAAACGCCCCACACAACAAATAAAATAAAAAAAAGCACGAAAGTTTTGGGAAAGTAAACAACATAGGAAGGCCACTTCTGTATAATTTTCTTGTTCTTTTAATATTTATTTCTGTTATTTTATGTTCTAAATGTGCTTTACTCGACAGCTTTCTGTGGTTGTTAGCCATTGCTGCTCGAATTGCTGAAATTATAATCTTCCGCGTCCCACGAAGTACCTAATTTATATTTTAGCAAACGGCCCGCCTTCTGCCGCCCGCTCCGAAAAAGTTTTACAATTTTAAGCAACCCTACGTGGTTATTTATGAAAACGGTTGTTCCGCGTGTGTCGCCGCCCTCCGAATATGGCCAACCCTCGCCATGGGAATGGACTGGAATTTATAATGTGCGTGCTCATCACATTGACAACGGCACACTTTTAACAGGCGCGCGTACAGGGTAAACGCGGTTAAGGGCTGTCACAACCTATATTATTACTTTTGTGCTAAATAACTTCGTTTGTTGTTTGTTTATCTGGTATGTTACACGCAATGTTACTAAATGGCGAGTACACAAAAGGAAACAACGAGGGATTAAATCGGGAGGTACTTCAGCCTTACCATTAAAACAAGTCTTTACCTATATTTCTGAGGCCATACTGTCGAACAAATATGGCCTCAGAAATATTCTGAAAGGTTATGTAGAGTGAATTTCGCACTCTAACCTGATAAATTTAAAAAACATGCAGGACCTTCTTACGTATCTCATGATGCTTTCACCCTTTTTTATCGAAACACAAAAGGCAGCCCAGGTAGTCTAGCAAATGTTTAATTTGTGTTCCATCGCGACTTACGAGGAGCTCTTATACAGTTTCTCCTGTCGCTTGTAATAAGAATATCAAATCGACGGTTGAAAGGAAAAAGGGCTAACGAGCCATTTTTAGCGATATTGAGTTATATATATCACTAGAATCAGCAAATTTTTCTGCGTCTAACAAGCCAGGTTACGCTACGTTACGATAAAGTTTTTGGCTTTTTAGTCCACAACACTCCTCAGATTTATTGAAATTCATTGGTCTTACAGGTCACGAAAACGGTTCAATTGTAAGTTTTTTGATCATTAGACATCAAGAGAAAGTATCTTTTACTTTTTAGGTATACTGTTTTCATTTCTTTCACTCGTTAGATCTTTTTCTCTATTGCTTAATCGATAGAAATGGCTCTTTAGATTTTTATCCTCTTGCGTTTTTCACATGTTATGTCTCTTTAGACTTTTTGCCTTACTCTACGTGACTATAATTATGAACGTTAGCTATTTTTCTACGCGGAATCATAAACTAATATCGAATTTTAGACCATATTCCTCACCCTTAATCACACACATTTGACTTGTTGGACTTTATTCCTAGCCGCAGATTAATGCATTTCTTGACGTTATCTCTTTCGATCAGGAAATATATTTGTGTATTAGCCCAAATGCTTTACTCTAATGCAAAACAATTGTTTTCTTTAGACATTATCAAATCTGACCTTGTTATCGTCAACATATTTACCTTACAGCATCCTAGCAACAATGGGCTCGTTAGAAGTCCGCCCGGCTCCGCCCGCAATAAATGTAACGGTTTTTGTCTGGAATGTATAAATATCAACTCCTACTAAATTGACTCGTTAGTCGCCCAGTGCATGGCTGAGTTTAAGTGTGTGTCGCTTTTTCGCGCGCAAGAAACGTACCTATTCGCACTGTCCCGCCTCGTCTACACGTGGAAAGAATCTGAAGTGAGCTATGTAAGTGTATATTTATGATTTATAGTAGTGAATAGCCATGTAATATTAACATTCGTCTTATATTTGAAATCGTGCGTTCTAAATGTTGCAAAATTCATATTGTACTTAGTTATATAATATTTTTTTACCATCGAGTCATTTTGATACCTTGCTGTACCTACAGAACCATTACTTACGAAAGAAACGTTACTTACGTAGTAATAAGCATTGAATATGATAACAAAAAATAGATTTTATGAATACATAGAGATCTTATTAACCTTATCTTAATTATCCTTAATTATAAAGACTTATTGTTGTATGATTATATTAATGTATTATGCACTCATTTATTTATTTTTTTACATTTTCAGCAACGACAATGTCAAAATCAAGAAGGGATGCCATATTAAAAAAAAAATACGAAGATAATTCGTTAAAAAAGGAAAAAAAGAGATATACCGATGCAAAAAAAGACTTAACTTCAAAGACGATACTGACGAATCCCCTGCCTCCACATCGTTCGGAGAATGTTCTCAAAGTTTACAGGGTAAGTTGTAAATGCCTGTATTATGTAATAAGCTTGCTGCACTTTTAGACACCAATTAAATTTCAAAATATTTATGGAAAGTATGTAATATGGGAATGCCAGTCACCAGCGTGACCAATGACGCCTATGAGCGGTCGAATGAATTTGAAGGTTTCGAACATAATGCTAGCCGTAGAGATACCCCTTAAAGCATCTTTTAATGGCACCTAGTGGGAGGGAACAGACTATCAGGAAAGGCATTCCACTGTTTGGACGTCGATCAGCTAGTGGAATTCGTTCGGAACTTGGATATTTCAACAGTGTATGAATGCATTAACTGTCTATTTCGCGCGGTACTATGGTATAAAAGAGCCGGAGGGATCGCGTCGCATAGCTCAATTGACCATTCTCCGTGGTACAGGCAATAGAATACACTCAGAGATCCAACGTTTCTGCGAAGTTGTAGTTGCTCAAATTTGTACAAAATTTTCACTCTAGGAATTTTAAGTTCTGCGACAGATGAGGTTTATCCACTGATATTACTATTACAACCATTACACATTTTCTGTTATATTTGATCTCTAAAATCAACACAGATATATGTACACCCGCAACCGGGCCTTAATTTTTTTTATCATTGAAGTGTGAAGGTAATACCAGGGTTATTTTTTTCTAGGTCAACAAACAGGAGTCAACTTTGAAATCTGCTCGAAAAGAAAAATGGACCTAGCTTCTTCTGCATCATCAGCACTCGTTATGGTAAACGTTTCTAGACAACAAGTACATTCAGACACCCTTTCTTGTGCACATGCTACCTCTCAATTTGCTTCCGCTCAAATAGACTGCCACGATTATTCCGTCAAACCAAAAATTATGATTAACTTATCTTCTTCTGCACCTGCTGTATCAGAAACGAATATTGCTTCACAACCACAGTGTGATAACTACTTCGCCGAATATGCGATGCCCGACCCTCCTTCTTCAGCACCCACTTTCTCTCAATCGAATGTAGTTTCTCTGAATCTACAGAGCGAAAACAGCTACTCGGTTCACCCGAACGTGACGATGGAACCACTTTCTTCTGCACCTGCTGTATCAGAAACGAATATTGCTTCACAACCACAGTATGATAACCACTTCGTCGAAGATGCGATGCCCGACCCTCCCTCGTCTGCACCCACTTTCTCTCGGTCGAATGTAGTTTCTCTGAATCTACTACAGAGCGAAAACAGCTACTTGGTTCACCCGAACGTGACGATGGAACTACTTTCTTCTGCACCTGCTCTATCAGAAAAGAATATTGCTTCCCAACCACAGTGTGATAACTACTTCGCCGAAGATGCGATGCCCGACCCTTCTTCTTCTGCACCCACTTTCTCTCAATCGAATGTAGTTTCTCTGAATCTTCAAAGCGAAAACAGCTACTCGGTTCACCCGAACGTGGCGATGGAACCATTTTCTTCTGCACCTGCTGTATCAGAAACTAATATTGCAGCACAACCTCAAAGTGAAAACTCAGTAAAATCTACAAGGAAATTAAAAAGTTTAGGAAAATATGTCGATTTTCTTTCTGATGATGATGGCGATTTTCAATGGGACTCTTCGTCATGGGAAGGAAGTAGCTCAGATGCGAGTTCAATAAACGAAAGAGAAAGGAAAAACAGAAAAAAGAAAAGAAAGAAGAACACAACAAAAACTCAAGGAGTAGACATTTCCGTAATTTCTGTCGAAGAAGATGGTTTTGTAGGAGAACGAGGGAAAAAGAAGAAAACTACAGATAAGAGACTAGAAAGAAAAATCCTAAAACAAAGTGGTAAAACTTATACAAGAAAAGATGGAACTGTTGTTCAGGAAAAAACCTTAAAACCAAATCCTTGTACAAATGCAAAACGTTGCAGTATCAATTGTAAAGAAATTTCTGAAGAGAAAAGAAAGTGTATCTTTGAATATTTTCACAGTTTAAATTCGCAAAGGCAGCGAGAATGGTTAATTGCCATGACACAAAAAACAGAATTTAAAAGAAAAAGAAGTAAGGATGCAACTCGACGTTCACAATCCTTCTTGTATTACATAAACGACGGTGAAGGTCGACGTCAAGTCTGCCTCAGGTTTTTCCTAGCAACAATAGATGTTGGACAAAAATATGTGTATTACACACTAACAAATACTTGTAACGGAATTTCGAAAGAAGACATGAGAGGGAAACTTGTTCCAGCAAATAAAACAAATGAGGAACTGATAAACACGGTCAGAAAGTTTATAAAAAAACTACCGCTGTTCCATCGCACTATTGTCGAAAGGACTCGACTCGATTGTATATACCAAATGAATATAAAAATCTTACTATTCTTTATGAAATCTACAAAAAAGAACAAAATAATAACGGCTTGAACTTTGTAGGAGAAAAACTATTTCGAAATATATTCAATAATGAATTCAATATTTCTTTCCATGTACCAAAAAAAGACAAATGTGAAAGAAATGTATCAAATTCCAAAGTAATCCGGAAGAAAATGAAGACTCAAAAAAAAAGCACGAGGCTGACAAGGAAGTTACTAAACAACGATTCAAAACTCATAAAATAATAAGGAAACAGGACGAAAACACACTATGTGTTTCATTTGATTTGGAAAAGGTGTTAAATACTCCAAAAGGAGACAGCATGTTAATGTACCATGCTCGAAAATATGCTGTCTATAATTTGTCTTTTTATGAGTGTATTACAAAAGAAGGCCACTGTTTCACTTGGGGAGAAGCTGATGGAAATCGTGGAGCAAATGAGATAGCAAAAATCTTAGTTCGTTACATTAAAAGACTCGACGAACGCAACATCGCTAAAAATATACTTTTCTATAGCGATTCCTGCCCTGGCCAAAATAAAAATAAAACTATTGTAGCTGCTATGCATAGTACTTTACTTGCTTGTCACAACATTAATACAATCCAGATGAATTACTTGTTACCGGGCCACACAGAAATGCCCGTAGACAGCATGCATGCGTGCATTGAGAATTCTATCCGACAAACTACTATCTGGGCTCCATCACAGTGGGCTACAGTATTCCAAGTCGCCAGAAAAAAAGGAAAGCCATATAATGTGGAGACTTTGACATTTGATGATTTCTTAGGTTATGACAAAGTATCTGATAAATATTTCCGAGGAAACCTTGTCGGAAAAGTAAGCAAAATTAGAATAGTCACTATGAAGAAAAGTCACCCAGGTAAGATTTTAGTAAAATATTCAATGGAGCGAATGCAACAACCGAAGAAATTGAAGTGATAGGAAAAGCACGTGTTCCTGAAAATATTTACAAAACAAGACTACCAATAAGTGATAAAAAATACAAAGACTTAAATAAACTATGTCATCAAAATGTGATTCCAAAAAACTATCAGATAGAATACACCTCACTTCCAAATGATAGTAAAACCAAGGATGCACTGGGCGAAACTGATATCGAAGATGAAATAGATATTATTATTGATTAATGTGACTTCCTAAAGTATGACGGTGCTAGAGTATAAAGAATTTTCTGTTTCATCGTAACGTGCTGCACTTGATTTAATGCTGAGTGTAATCGTTTTTAGATTATTTTTTAGTCTTTTATATTATTAATGTTTAGTGAGGTTTTTAATTTAATTTTGTTCTTTTAATATATTATTTTTAAATATGTTTGGTTTTTAAGCTCAAATTTGAAAAAAAATATTATAAATAAGGTTTGCTTTAAAAGTTTCACTTTTTAGGAATAAGGATTTTTAGTAATAAGCGCAACATTTTCCTCTGAATTTTAAGTTATTTTGTTAGTACTTAAGTCTTGTTTATATGTTTGTCTTGTGTATTCAATCATTCATTTAAGATAAATGTGTAATTAATAATAAGGTTAGCGATATGTTTCGATCTAGTTTCTAATGGCATACCAAATCTTTAGAAATAAGTTATGGTTGTCTTGTGTATTTGTGTTGTGTAATAAATCGTGTTACACAAGTTCATTTGCATTCAAACTCAAAATTTTCTAAAAATTAAAGTTCTTACTTATCCATAAACAGACTGGCTTTTACTCAAAATAATACTCCAATAATACATTGCCTTCCATCCGTAAACAAACACTTTTGTAGCCTGATTTTTAGCTGTATTGTTCATATACATTTGTTTTATTCCAATATATCACTACATTCAGCGAAATATACATGAAAGTTTTACTTAATACTTATTTTGTGGAAAATCCAATTATTGGGCAGCACCTATTACCTCATTTTAGCATTCAATGAAAAATTAATTTGGTGTTTTTAGCCATTTTTCTTTGACAACAATATTGTTCATAGGACTTTTAAGCTTCTTTTATTTCCAACAATTTTGAAATCTTGTGGATGTTACCTTTTTTTCCTTCAAAATCTAATGTTTGAATGGGCTCGTTAGCCTCTTTTCCTTCTATGTAATTATTTTCGTTGGTCTTGTAAACTTTTTTGCCTCTCGGAAAATAATAATATTTTGGTTCATTAGACTTTTTGCTTTCCTCGAAATATATTTCAATTTACTAACAAACCACCTATCTCGAGAGTAATCATTGATATTTCAAATAAATGTATACCAATATTAAGATATCTACCCAGAGTAATATTTTAAAGTTTAAGAATTGAAATTTGTGTTATAACGTACGAGTTAGAATTTTTTTAAACTTTAAATCGCTCCCATGTTAAGTTTACCGAATGGCTCGTTAGCCCTTTTTCCTTTCAACCGTCGAAATAATCATCTCACCAAAATGTGTCGTGTTTTCGATACTACATGTAAAGAATTAGATATAATTGAGGATTCCATGAATTTAATTAAATATTCGGTCAAATCTAGTACCTACTTTTACGCAAACTTTAAGAATTATTCAAGGGATACATTGTTCGACAGCATGTAAGTATATTTCTCTGGAACTCATTCAATTCTATCGCTGTAAAGTGGATTCTAAATCACTTATCCATTATAAGTGATTTAGAATCCATTCTATAATAATAATAATAATAAACTCTTTATTTGCACTTAAAAAGTATACAAAAAAGGCGAGCTTATTGCCACATGGCAATGTCTTACAGCTAACCTAAACATAGTGGTACATACGCGCATTGTGAAAATAAAGATTATTACATAACATACAGACAAGTGGAAGAATTTAAGACTAATAGTGCCCGAGGAGAGGAAAATTGGGAGAGGAACAGGAGAGAAAGGGAAGAACTGGTTACTTCTTAGAAAGGTAGTAATCCTTAAGGTGAGTCTTAAACGATGGTAAAGAAGGCGAGTTTCGTATATTTGCTGGGAGATCGTTCCAGAGTCTTGCACCATCGACACAGAAAGAATAGGAATAGAAATCACTATTATGACTCGGAATTTTTAATAAACTGTCAGAGGCTGACCGAAGTACGAGACCGTGGGAACTTAGTGGTTCAAAAAGCTCCTGGAGATAGGATGGTGTTAGTTGGGTAAGTACACGATATAGGAGAGCCAGTATATGAACATTTCTTCTTTGGCGTATTGGCAACCACTTTAACTGTGCCCTATAGTCGGACACGTGATCATACTTACGTAGACCGAAGATGAATCGTATGCATACATTTTGCAAACGTTCAAGTTTGTTGAGCAGTTCCTCTGATAAATCGAGATAAGGCACATCTGCATAGTCAAGGAGAGGCAAGAGGAGAGACTGTGCAAGAGATTTTTTTGTGTCCATAGGAAGAAATCTTCTGAGTGTTTGCAGAGGGTGAAAACTAGCAAATATTTTACGACTTACCTCGTCCACGTGTGGTTGCCAGGATAAATGTTCATCGATAATTAGACCAAGATCTTTCACTTTTTGCGACAATGGTATGGTGATATCGTTTAGTTTTAAAAGCGGAAGGGATTTTACATTTACTCTGGAGAGCAATTTACGACCTCCAATGAGTATAGCCTGGGATTTCAAAGGGTTGATTAGTAGACCCATCAACGCACACCATTCACAAATGGCCTGAAGATCAGAGTTCATGATGGCGATCGAGGCATTGATGTTTTCGGGAGAGAAATGATTATATACTTGGACATCATCTGCATACAGATGAGTATGTCCACGAACTTGGTTGGAGATAGGATTTATAAAAATTGAGAAAAGAAGCGGGGACAGAACCGCACCTTGTGGAACTCCAGCTGTTAGATTAACCCATTCGGATGATCGATCGCCTACTTTTATACGCTGTTGTCTGGCTCTGAGATAGGAGCTGAACCAATTAATAACGGTTTGCGAACAGTTGAGAGTTTGTAGCCGTGCAACGAGCAAGTCGAAGTCGACAGAGTTGAAGGCGCTGCTAAAGTCTAAGAGAACAAGCAAAGTAAGTTGTCTCTGGTCCATAGCTTTACGTGCGTCGTCGGTTACTTTGAGAAGGGCAGAGGTAGTGCTATGACCGGGACGGAAACCGGACTGATAGGGATTAAACATATTGAATTCAGAAAGGTAATCTGATAGCTGAGAGAACACTATATGCTCCAACACTTTTGAGAGAGCAGGGAGAATAGATATTGGCCTGAAATCATTTGGTCGCACAGGATTTGATATTTTAGGAAGGGGTATAACGTAGGCATTTTTCCAAGGAGCTGGGTACGAACCAAATTCTAATGAGGAGTTTATTATGTGGGTAACGACTGGAAGAATACATTGGATGATACGTTTGAGCATATCTACACTGAGACCATCCGTTCCCACGGCCTTAGATTTAATCCGGTTTAATGTTAGTAAAACCGTTTCAACAGTAGCTGGAACAAAGTGAAATTTACACGGATTGACTGGCACACTAGAATTGGCAATATGGGTGGTAGCACGGGACTTTGCTATATTATCTAGTAGAACCGGTGACTTTGAGAAGTGGTTATTAAGAACGTCTATATCTACATTGGGATCTACGGGTCCTTTACATTTACCAATTCCAAGTTGGTTCAGCACTTTCCACATTTCTTTGGGAGTACAGTTTGCAAGCGAGTCGTAGATGTAACATTTTTTTGCGTTACGACATAGTTGGTTACAACGATTTCTTAAAGTACGGTAAAATTCCCAGTTGTCAGCTGAAGGATTACGCTTAAACTTAGACTTGGCTCTATCGCGCTTCAACATACATATATTGCCGGATGGAATCGTTGAACCAGGGAGCTGATTGATGTCGAACTTTAGCAATTTTCACAGGGGCATGCTTGTCGTAAAGCCTGATGATCTTCGTAGTAAAGATACCAAGTTTCTCGTCGATGGTAGGGCTCTGGAAAACATCCTGCCAGTCAAGTTCCCAGGCGTCGCGACAGAAAGCTTCGTTGTCTAAGCGCCGAAAATCTCTGAATTTAATTAACCTACGGGGTACTTTACAGCAATGGATTTTATACGAGGCATATAGAAGGTCGTGGTTTGAGAAACCGCCGATCGTCAATTGACCATGGAAGTTGATGAGCCGGGGATTAGATGTCATTATCAGATCTAGCCAAGTGTGGGAGTTTCCGCTGTGGTGTGTAGCCTGCAGCGGAAGTAAAGAAAGATTTAAAGAGGACACTAATCTTGTTAGTTTTGAGGATCTATGATTATAATCTACTCCCTACAAAATTTAAACAGCTGGAGAACATAAAATTAAAAAAAAACATCGAGGAGATGCTGATAGGCCACCCTTTCTATAATCTGGCCGAATTTGAGGGCCATGATTTTTCAAATATTGTGCCCATTTAAAATACTTAATAAAGTAAAGCCTTATTGTCGGATTATTTTATATGGTCTTATATCTGTACTTTTAACGTAGATTTAATTTGATTATTTAACATTTTACTGACAATTTGAATATTACGATAAATAATTTTACTACGTATCTTTTGGAATTACTAGCTACTTCAAATATTAGGCTTCTATTTTGATTATTTGTATTTATAGTTTGACAATCTAGTAGTTAATTCTTGACTACCTATGTATGTTCAGTAAAGAGTAGTAGCGAAACTTACTATATAACCCAATTATTTTGACACGTCCAAGAGCGGTCTTTAGCCGTCAAGTGGACACGACGAAAATGTAAATGTAAATATTGTATTCAGGAGATGCAGCTAGATGATGTCCAAAAGGCAAGATCAGTCAGAAGACGGCTTCGTAGCCCTGTGCCGCTGCTATGCAATAAAGACTCTTGTGGTCTGGCACTGCAGCAAGAAGATTGTGTAGATTTAAAAATTGCAAACAAAGATGATGAATCTCGCGATTCACCATCCGAGCTATGGTTAATCGTTTTTCGCCACTCTGCAGCTCCACTCTGCGCTCCACAACAGTCGTAAAGTTGACAGATTCATATCCACGACAGTCCTTCGAGAGATATTTTAACCAACTCTCTATAACATAGCAAAACTGCGTAGATTAAAGATGTGAATATTGCATGTGTGGCACAGTCTCTCCTAAATTTTCTTAACTATGCAGATGTTGCTTATCTCGAATTATCTGAGGAGCAACTCAACAAACTTGAACGTTTGCAAAATGTATGCATACGATTCATTTTCGGTCTACGTAAGTATAATAACGTCTACGAATATAGAGCACGAACAAACTGGTTGCCAGTCTGTCGAAGGTGAAACGTTCATATGTTCATATGCTCTCCTTTCTCATGTACTGTCCCAAATCAACACCATCTTATTTCCACGTGCTTTTCGAATCATTTAGTTCCCACGACCTCTTACTTCAGTCAAACTTTGTCCATTTTCTCAAAATTCATCGCCATGGCCCATAATACTGATTTCTAGTCCTACTCTTTCTGTGTCCATGGTGCAAGACCCTGGAACGATCTCCCAGAAAATATACGAAACTCGCCTTAGTTAGAATTATTCAAGACTCTTGATCGCATCATCTTTTCGCGGAGCCGTTCTCGCGCGCTAACATTACTAGGTGGAACTTGTAGTCGCGTGCTTTGAGGCGCTTAAATTCACTCGATGGAACCAGATTTTGATATTTTTACTATCAACCCTCACTCGTTTAAATTGCAGGCTATTAATTATTTATTCTTATATAATAGCTAGTATTATAAGTGTCATTCTATTTATGTAATTATGGTGGTATATTTATTATATTTTTTTAACTTTTCAACGCCTTGGTATTAATGTAATGTTAATTAGTAATAAGCGAATAAACAAATAAATAAATAAATAAAAATCGTCATGTGCCAAAAGGTTTTTTGTGATTTAATTTTAAGTGCAAATAAAACATATTCAAATTAAATATTTACGTTAATTAAATATATTATATTTTTCATACAAAAGTTTTGTCTCAAATTTTCCTAGTGAAACAGCCACTTCAAAGTAAAGACCTTATAAGCGAAGTGAAATTTATTCATTACTCTTCTCTCCAATAATTCCAAAATATTTTTTCGTCCTCCCTAGATTTGATTAAATCACGCAAACTTGCGAATAGTCAAATACCACAGCGGCGCAGAGGCGGCTCGCGAAACGCAGGTGTGTTTCGAGCAACAAAAGACGAAACGCAACAGAAACTTCCCCAATTAAAATTCAAAGCACGATGATTTACGACGCTGTCTTAATTAAACAAAACGTTAGGGTATTTCAAAAATATGGCGAGCCTGAAAATTGCCCAAACTCTCTGAAATATTTCACGGAGCTTTCGCGTATCGGCACGAAGAAGCAAAGGGGAAGATTGCTGCCTTCTCTAAAGTAGCTAGGAGCTTCTACTTTAATACATAACGTA
This sequence comes from Micropterix aruncella, assembly GCA_944548615.1. Classification (NCBI taxonomy): domain Eukaryota; kingdom Metazoa; phylum Arthropoda; class Insecta; order Lepidoptera; family Micropterigidae; genus Micropterix; species Micropterix aruncella. Next base: position 37,355,627 of record OX155955.1, on the reverse strand, counting down.
TTACTTTGTAGGAGAGGTAGGTAGGATTTTATTTATATTATTTCAATTAATAATTAATTACCATAAAACATTGATTTTGCTTACAGAAATAACAGAAACCTAATAGCAAGACCGTTATCTCATACTTATTTGATGCTGTAACCCAACTGGGACTAGACCGTTGTAGGGTAGACAGGGCCCCAATATTAAAATAAATAAGTAAAAGTTTAGTAAAATGCTAATAAAATTAAATTGCCTTAAAATGTGTTAAAAAAAACCAATTTACAAAATCTATATCCTAATCCTACTAATATTATAAACGCAAAAGTTTGTATGTATGTATGGATGTTTGTTACTCTTTCACGCAAAAACTACTGAATGGATTTTGATGAAACTTTACAATAATATAGCGTACACATCAAAATAACACATAGGCTATAATTTATAAAGATATAGCGTGAATTATCTAAAATATAACGATAACTGTCAAGTAAGTAGGAAAAAAATCTAAGAAATTGACATTCGAAATTTAAATTCTATCCTACTATCCTACTAATCCTACTAATATTATAAACGCGAAAGTTTGTATGTATGTATGTATGGATGCCAACAGTAGGGATTCCTAACAACTGGCCTTTTTTATATATATAAAAATATTTTTATCCATTAAAAAGTACATGTATACTATTTACACTTGAGGAGTCGGAGAAGTCAAGAGACGATTTAAATACTTATGTAATATCGTGTTTGAATAACCAATTAATAAGTAGTGTATAGATGAAAGTGACATAGCCTATTCTACCATTTAACTACCAACTACAACTGTCTATCTAGGATCAATTATATGGAATGAATATTTAGAATATTTCGTTTAGTTAAGGCATTTCTTTATAATTTCAGTAGTACAATTGCGTAAAATAAATTGGTGCGCATTAATGATAATCTTTTTATCTTGCTAATTCCAGAGTAAACACAGACAACGTATTCATCAGTTCGAGCGTAAAAAGAGTTTATCTGAATAGGGCCTCGCTCCATTTGCTTAGGAAATTTATAGGGTTACTTAACAAGTTTGCCAATGAATTGCGTGAAATATATCACTCGGATTTGTGCGAGTGTGTCGGACTAAACGCCTAGTTCTGAAACAAGGCCGCAGATTGTTACGCGTTCTCTATATTTTACATCTACGTGTGTTGGCTTACCTACGTAATAGAGTGGTAGCGTTGTGGGCTGCAATTTGTTAGTCGAATCTCACGATTCATGGTTTTTATAGGTACACTCGCTAGTTTCGCTTCACAGGTGCGTTCTTCAGATGACTATCTGGCGCGCTGCAATGATACTTTACGACTCGTTCTGACTGACTAATTTTATTTTGGTATAATTATTTTATATGTCTGTGGTGCATTGAATATATTATAGTCATAATCAGTTAAAATGAAAATCGTTTTTGGTATCTAACGTGGTTTTCTACCTTCTTATAAATCTCCTTATTCCTCATAGCGAGAATTGCGTTGCAATGCGTATTTTCTATATCATTATTAAATACAATGTATAATAATATAAAATAAGTAATCTAAACGCGATGAGCTAGTGTCAGAAAATAATATGCACATACAGCTTGAGTTTTTAATTCGTGACATTCTTGAAGTTGGTGAATCACTACGACCAAATAAGCAACTTTTGATAAATTTTTTTCGGGAAAAACACAAAAAAAGTCTTTTTTTTTGATGAATTCGAATAAAATATGTTTTGAAAAATAGTATAAAAATAGTTGAGCGCGTTACGTCATGTAGAATTAGATAAATACTACGAGTATTCATTATTAGCCATATTTTACTTATTGCTTGATGGTGCAGTGCGCTCAAAACTTGTCAAATTTTTAGTTGTCAGTCAAGCTTAAGAAGATACAAATAAAAAGTTGAAAAAAAGCTTTTTTGTGTTTTTTTTATTAAAACTTGCTTTTTTTGTTCGTAAAGATTCACCCACTTCAAGAATGTCACTAATTAAACACTCACCCTGTATAGTCAGAACCTGTAATAAAAAAATGTTGGAATTAAAACCAGAATTCCTAATAATGAATACGTTGATTTGCATCGGAGGATGCTTCAAAACGACGCTAAAGTATTACTACTACTATATAGGCTGTGAGGTGGCCACCCTACACTAGACTCCAATGGCTCGTGAGTGAAGGGTGGTTCTCATCAGTGGGTTTTCTCCGTATTAAAAGTCGATGTTGTTGAAGTTGAAGAGTTTATTCCAGAAGGTATGTGATGGTTGCCAATTTGTAACGGCTCGAATGTAAGTTGCAGAGTGTGAGTAGTGTGTGCTCGAAGTATATGTCGCAGTTGTGTAATCGCGGAGTGAGACTTGAAGATCGGTATCGCGGATAATTGAGTGACTGCTTCGTGATGATCATAACGAGGTGTAGTCGCGGTGTGTGCTCACTGGTGGATGATTGAAGAACGAGGTATAAACGCGATGACTGCTGTGTAGAGGATGATGAATGATCGATCGAATGTATGGCTTTATATATCGTGTGTATGATGCAATGTTCAATGCTTGGGGGGAATAAGTGTGTCAAATTGAATCGATCAGAAGAAATCATATTAGTCATCGGCTGTGCGTGCATTAATTGCCGAAATTTATATGGAATTCAATGCTGTTTGACGCATGTATTTACTTCTTTTGTTGACTGATATGTTGGGCGAAGTCCTCAACAAGACTAAATAGAGACCAAATTAGTCTGTATATCGGGCTTGCACTTCTGCTTGGAGGATACCGGATGGGTATTGACCCGTGAGTTTGGCCGATCTTGGTCTTAGTGGCCTAACTGCAACAGGACCCGTTAGATCCTAGACAGACAAATATACCAAAATACAATTTTATATGCATTGTAAAAATCCGCAGCGTAAAATCCGTTATAAACTCTAAATCCTCCCTAGTACTTGTACAGTGTACAGTTTCTGGCCTGTCTCGTACGCGTATAGGCACTCGGTATATCCCGTCCGCTCGCCCCACTCAGTTAAATGTTAAGTCTGATGCAAAACGTTACTCGGCTCGCAGTGTCTGGAGACTAATGAACAATCCTTCCCGTCTACAAAACTCGAGCCGCGCTACATTCTCATCCGCTCCGTAAAAGCTTGCAATAATACGCCTCGAGAGATATGTTACTGGTGAGTTGGAAAGCGCCTAAACGGGGCAGGTGGATGTCGTGTATTTTGATTTCAAGAAGGCATTTGACAACGTCGATAACGGAACGTTACTCCGAGAACTGGCTGCCGCTGGGTTCTCAAACAAACTGTTGATTTTTTATGCAGAAAACTTAGGGGATCACCAGCAGTTTGTTAAATTTGGCGGTTTTGATTCCAAACTATATATACATCACTAACTTTGGTAGCGAATGGTTTCAAACAGTTTGGGCCACAAGATCCATTTTGTTCTCGGATCGGCCCAACTCACGATTCAGCTCCTATTCAGAAGCCTCCTCGTGCGGAAGGCTACCCCGGGTAAGACTCTCGCGTCACATGCCTCACTGGCTGTTGGACCAGTTTCTCCTAGCGGGATTGTATCCCGGCGCTACTTGGCTTGCGCACCGTTCGGCTACGCCAATCGGTTGTGCACTCGGACTAATTGCTAAAAGATTCTGGAGACTACGGAAATATACTGTCTCCTAAGCAATGGGGGGTGGATGTTGACCTGTTGTCATGTCACTCTTGAAACGACCTTAGGCTACCCTATCTAGTGTGTCACTACGGGCAAAGGACGCTCAGATCCGCGATAAATTCAAATTGAATTACTGCTGTAATACAACCGGTAGAGGCCGCGCAAGCGACTTCGGACTTGTAACCAGTCGGGAGGACGGAGGTAACCTGAAGATTAATTCCAGACGAAGATATTTTTCCCAAGCTGGTAGTTAAGGGGCGAGGCTGCCCGTTTGTTGCCTTACACGATGCCTTGCCGTAAGGCATTGGCCTCTAACGGGCATGTTGTCATAGCTAGACAGTAGATTTGTATTGTCACTAAGTCTTCTACGCTCATTCCACGACTGAAAGAACGATCACATATCATTATACCAGCCTGGGGTGACAGGTTCACACGTTGCATTTGACACCGCCCAACATCACTCAAGGTTCCTAATGGTTTTATGCTGCTTGGGGGTGATGGCCTTCTTTGTGTTACCTTGGTCGGCCCAACTCAAGTTTAAGCTCCCGTCAGGTAGCTTTCTCAAAGGAGGGCCTTACCTGGAAGGAACGCTGCCTGGGACTGTAACCTGCAGCCTTAGGCGGTTGGTATTGCCAGTGCGGATCCTGTTTAACGTCTCGGGTGGTCTGCGCAACCTACTTGCGCAATCCGTTGAATAACCGGGGGAGTCTGGTGACGAACGTTTTTTAAAATCCGAGGATATAAGAGACCTTGACAGACCCTGACGGGCAAACGGCACCACGGATTCGCAATAAATTCAATGTATGAAATACCGCTCATTTTAAGTAGAGGCTGCACAGTCATTAACCAGACTGGATGATGGAGAAATCCGTCCAAATCTGTTAGTAAAGGCATGAGGTCGGCCCGCTGGTTTCACTTCCCAGTGCCTCGCGGTAAGGCAATGGACTCTTACGGGCTGTCGAAGAAGTTAGACTGTGAACGGTGTAAGTCACCAAGTCTCTGCATCGACTCCATAGGAGAAAGAGTAACGTAATGTCGTTATAACTCTCTGGGGAGGCGGATTATCCCGCAGCAGTTGACAACCCCTTAATATACAACACCCAATCGGTAGTAAGCTGAGGATCAAACTTGAGGTCTTTTTTTATTAAAATTAGTTGTTAATAGTCCGAGTAATGTTGCCGAATCAGCTTGTGTTGATTAGTCAAATGTGTTGTCTCAACTAAATGTGTTGTCATCAGTAAACATTAGGTAATGTTTACTGATGACAACACATTTTTCCACCAGATGTCTGCGAGCTCTCCAGCGTGATAGTGATACAGTGTATGCTTTAAAAGATAGTGTATGCTGGAATTTATATGCAAATAGATTACATAAACAAAAAAGTAAGAAAAATTACATTTTTTAACAATATAATTAGGATATGGAGCGTATTTGCATGGAGCGAATGCTATGAAAGGATAAGATGAGACGTAGGACACCTAGGAATTTTGGGGTATGAAAATCAAAATGGCCACCAAAAAGTGGCTAGATGGAGAATAGGAAATCTACTGTAGAAATGTGCCCGGAATAAGTAATACTATAGCCCTAATAAAGCCGCGTTTCGCAAATGTATCTAAAATACTCAAACTGAGAAAACACCAAATAAGAACAGTGTCAGAACCAATAAAAGGACATATTGCCCTCAAGAAATATATAACAACGATCGGAAAAAGGAGTGATTCAATTGCAGGATATATTAATTGATGTGACTGCTCTACATATCATGTGTGAGTGTAAAGCTAAAGTGTAAGCTAGAGTGTAAAGTTATTACTATTATTATTAATTTCAGATTAATGCTCTTCCTCTTTGAGAAGAGTGGACTACCAGTCGTGGATCGAGGACCCCCCAGGACCACTATGAGCCCGAGATACATAGGAATGCTTAATGCTTCGCCGCAGTTAGGACGGCTTAAAGCATCAGGAGATGGATACAACATAAGCCGTTGCCCCTAGGAAACAAAGAGAAGGAAAAGGACTTGTCCAGTTACGTAATTTCGAGACTAGTCGAGTTCCCTGTATTGAAATCCAATTTGTGTGTATATTGTTTGTTCATTCGTAAATCTAACGTCAAATGCTTATGCCAAATTAAGCAACCTATCTATACACGTACGGTTAGCATTAAAGCATTGCGTAATATATCTTGCAACGCTGAGTATTGCATCCTGCGTGCTTATGTTTTACTTAAAGACAGTCAGTTGCTTCTTCACTTGTCGTTTGTATTGTTATTATTCTGTGTTGTCTCTTGTTTCGAATCTACCTACTTCGCATGGTAATGTTTTAATCTCGTGGCAGTCCTCCTATTTCCTTTTTTGCCTTAAAACTTTAGACTCGAGTTAACCAAAACTTCACCCTCAAATTAAGTGTCGGCCCCTTTCTCCCCTTAAGCGGCCGCTAGACTGTGAATAATATTGCGTAACATTTTATTTTAAATTTTAAAGTTTAGTTTTATGTAAAGATGTCAAGAAATTGTTATAGCTAATTAAAAAAAGTAGAATTGAAATAATATAAACAAAATAATAATTAAACAATCAGAATAGGGTAATCAACCCCTCACGTTGCGAGGTAAAAACTCACCTATCACTTTTGCGCGCGACATATTCGCGCAAAAAATCGACGCGAGTCAACGGCCTTGAGAAAAACGATCATAACTTATAAACCACTAAACGGATTAAAAAAAGATAAAGAGAAAAATGATCGCATTGAAATTTGACATATAAAACATTATAACCTTATCTCGTAAAACAATTAAGATAATAATGAATAAATATTACAAAATTGGCAAACTGAAAAAACTCGCCTATAAAATCATTTCGATTTTTTTGTAAATACAGTTTTTGTAAATATCAAAAATTGTAAATACAGTTATGTTCTTTATTAAATGCTTTACCAAAACGATATTTTTTTTTTACTTATTTGCATACAAAAATACGGAAAAAATATTTATTTATTCAGCCAAGAAAAATTGTAAGTATTCTCGTAAAAAAAAATTTTTTTAATTTTTAATTTGTGACTACTTATGGTATTTTTTTATATGAAATTCTTTCAAAATAACTTTATTACTACATCACTTCTTCTTAGAAATCACACCAGAACTTTGAGCTTTGTCTGATATTATAGAAAAATCTAAAGTTTTGAGAGTTTCCGCGTCCGAACCTAATAATAAACTTTGAATGCCCATAATATAAAATTCGTTAGATTTTTTCAATTATATTGTCTTATCATAGACTTATTATATGTCTAATAACTAATTACTATACTCCAAAGAGTCACATTTCATCGAAAAACTATGGAAAATCGCACTTTTTTCTCTCATAGTAATTATCAAAACAAGTTTCATTTTCGCGAGCCATATTAGAAAACAACATATAATGTTCAAAATACGAATAATTATGTGATAACTTAGGATGTAAATGAAGCAATACCTATTTTATTAGTAAATTAAAGCGACATTACGTCATGTTTCGCGTTATATCGGGATAGTTCACAAACATTACAAAATAAAAACGGCCATTTTTTCGCGAGCCGTTTGTTGTTGCCAAAGTGTTTTCTTCGAAAATTCGTGAAAAACAGCAAATGGACTGTGTAAATTGACTAATCCTAATGCCTAAACTACTTAAAAATGGAAATTACTCACTTTTATCCGGTATACACTGCACTTATGTCCACAAAACACTTCACAAAACAAACATTTCGCGGAACTACGCGGCCGCCGCGCGCTGGCCGATCGGCGACTGTCGTCTGACGTTTTGCTGACTTTTTAATTAGCCGATCGATATGATCGCCGCTGGCCGCCGGATTAAAGATTATTCGGCCATGTATTTCAGCCGTCAGAAAGCATAAAGTACGACGTTTCGATTCGTAAATTGCATTTTTCGCAGCGGCGAGCGCGATATCCCGTATGGGATGTTTCGGAAGTTAGGCGGCCGCCATACATATCCCGAAAGGGATGTTAAGTGCCTAGCGGGTCAATAAAAAATAAAAATAGTAGAAAATAATTATAAAATAAATTAAAGTAAAAAATATTATGTTATAAAAATAAACAGCTGAATTCACTCTTGTTTACACATGGGCAATTTATATTGTTAGAGATGTGAGGGTGTGTAAATGTGTTGCTATTTTTGAAATGGTTGATATATTGAGCATATCATAATTATATTTAGCATATCATAAAGGGTTTGATTTTTTATTACATAAAGAGTCAGTTTTCGTTTACCTCGGTCGTCGTAGAGTGCGGACTGTGCATGTGCATGACCTTTGATGTGGCTACCATAGAAAAGGACAGATGGTATATTTTGGAGTGTATAGAAGTGTGCAAAGTAGAAGTGTGCCAGCTTCTAGGAATGTGAAATTAAAGGACTACTAGCTGAAACCGATTGTCGTCACATTATTGACAGTAATGTTTCAAAAATAAACGGAAACATACTTCTTATGTACAAACAATATTTCTTTGGATTAATTCGATTACGTTGCGGTGCCTTGCTAATTTGATCTACGATCAGGAATATCATAAAGGTCTTAGAGAAAGTGGACAACAACAATCGAAGAGCAACGCGTACATGATAACAAAACGTAAACAAAGAGTTTCGCTCAAATTCAGCTTACTTAAGCAATTATACGTTAGATGGTGGTGAAATGATTGAAGTCTTTAAACTTTATCAAGTAAATTAAATCGGTTGTGTCACCCTTAGACTTTCCTGGCAAGCAGACAATCTCCCTCGTGCGTTAAACCCTCTATACCCCCAATCCCTAACCAACCCCCTCAAACCAACCCCAACCCCCCCTACACCCTCTCCCCCCTCTGATTCCCTCCACCCCCTCCCCCAAACTTTCCCCCAACCCTCTCTCTCTCTCTGACTCACCCATCTCCCTCAACCTCCCCTCTTCCTACCCCCTTTCTAACTCCCCCCCCCACCACCCTTATTCCTACCCCTTCCCCCTTTCCAACTCCCCCAACCCTCTCTATCTCCCCTCCCCTCCCAAGTCACCCCCTCACTCCCCCACTAGCCCTCCTCCGGCACACCCTTCACCCCCTCCCACCACCATCCCCTTTCTGGCCCTTCCCCCCTCCCCCCTCGCGCGGATATCCAGCAGATGGCACCATTATTTTGAATTTTTCTCTTTTGATGTTTTTTTTTATTTTTCTCTTTTGATGACATATTTACAGACCGAGAGCTTTTTTCAAACACCTCAACTAAATTGTTATACCCATCCGTTTCTCTCGATTCGGTGGTTATAGGCAAACCACGTTTTTTTCTCTTTTGATGACTTTTTATATTTCTCTTTTGTTGACACATATACAGACGGAGAGTTCTTTTAGATTGAGAGCCGTTCTCTCAATTTGGCGTTTACAAGAAAAAAAACACTTTTCATATTATTATATAGATTTGATTCCGATTGATAAAAGCACTGCATTTTATATATTGAACCAATTGTAGTGGCGCCGCGGTCGGCTCATATAGGTGGCTCTTTTAACAGAAAAAAATGAACGATAGGAATATATACTTCCTAAATACAGAGAAAAAAACCGTAATGCCGACAGAAGCCAAGCGTATCGACTTTCAAAAAGAGCTGAAACGAAAGAACTCTCAAAAACGTAGTGCCGGGGCCAAAAGTCTTACTGAGCTTACGTTATGGTATCTCGAAGTATTGCGTTCCTCGAAGGCTTAATGTGCCACGTAACTCAAAAAAGTTCTATGCATCTCTCAGTTAGCATGCATGCTGATGGCGGAAATTCGGCTGCTTAGAGCAAGTCTCTATTTTATTGTCCGATATTATTGCGCTTATTATTGACAGTCTAGGGGGTCCTTACGCATTTGAATATCGCATCAAACGTGGCCGGCGTTAAACGCAAAATTTTATAATCCATTATTTGCAGGTCTCCGCAGAAATTAACTTAAGCGTTTTATTTATGAACGCGCGTCCCAATGGGAAGAGGACCAAATCGTAAAAGTTATACTGCCGGAGCCGCTACGTCCGCGAAGTTGGCCCGACACATTTAGCAAATTGAGGTATCCTTTATTTTATGCAGAACACATAAATTTCATTTTATTAATAATAGTGACTCTGGTCATCCAGCTGTGGTTATGAAGAAAATCTTATTGCCAATAACTTAGCCAGGCGAATAATAATCTTTATTTTTCTGGAACCCTAACAGTTCACATTGGATGGGAATTAATGGGCGCTGTTGCAGTTAGGCCACTAAGACCCATGTGTGTAGGGTCGGCCAAACTCACAATTTTTTTTATCTTTTATCATCAGATATTTTTGTTTCGGTAATAAAGTATAAGAAAATAAATAAAATAAATTGTAAAAATCGTTGTTTCATTAACAGTTTTGTTTATTCATTGCTGGCCGTCTACAAAGCGATTGTCCTCCCTACAAAATTTAAACAGCTGGAGGACATAAAATTTAAAAAAAACATCAAGGAGATGCTGATAGGTCACCCTTTCTATAATTTGGCCGAATTTGAGGGCCATAATTTTTCAAATATTGTGCCCATTTAAATTACTTAAAAAAGTAGAGCCTTATTGTCTGATTATTTTATATCGTCTTATATCTGTGTTTTTAGTTTAAAATGCATAACGTAGATTTAATTTGATTATTTAACATTTTACTGACAATTTGAATATTACGATAAATAATTTTACTACATATCTTTTCGAACCACTAACTGCTTCAAATATTAAGCTTCTATTTTGATTATTTATATTTATAGTTTGACAATCTAGTAGTTAATTCTTGACTAACTATGTATGTTCAGTAAAGAGTAGTAACGAAACTTACTACATAACCAAATTATTTTGACACGTCCAAGAGCGGTCTTTAGCCGCCAATTGGACATGACGAAAATGTAATGTAATGTAATGTATATTGTTATATGTAACCGAAACGTGGTGCCTCTATAGGAAAGAGATTAAAAAATTAGACGTCTTCCAATAAGGGGTGCCTCCGAAACGTCCTGAGGATAACATGGGAAGACCGTGTGTCAAACACAGAAGTGTTACGACGGACGAAAATGCAGGGCATGGAAGCTATGCTCATGAAAGCTCAGCTGAGGTGGTGTGGGCATGTAGTGCGTATGAAAGACGACCGCCTCCCGAAAGCCGTGTTTTATGCCCAACTCTCAAAAGGCGCACGCAAAGTCGGCCGACAGCACCTACGCTACAAAGATGTATTAAAAAGGCACCTAACCGCCAGTGGTATTCCACCTGAGAGCTGGGAGAGGGCTGCTTACAAACGCAGCGAGTGGCGCTCCACGGTGACCACAAAAATTAAAGAGTTTGAGAAAGCCCGGCTTGTAAAACTCGACTCAAACCGCCAACAGCGCAAAACTCGTCCGATGGCCACTTACACATACACTTACAACAACTGCGGTGAACTTTACTGTAGTGTTCTAATCGGACTTTTAAAAACAAACTGGGATTCACGAGTCACTTCCGCGCGCATCTTCGAAGAAGTCCTGCCAACCAAGAGGTCGCCGTTGTCGGATCACGATGAGGACGAAATCATCATCATCATGTTTATTCATTGATTAAGTGATAACTTTTTTTGTTGGGTTTCCGGTTTTCCTTAAAAACCCGATCAATCCGAATCGGGTGAAAACGTTATTTTTATTCGGGTTGAACCAACCACACAGACATGTGCCACCGGGACGGAATCGACATAATTTACCAGCCGGCAGATAAAAACGTTCACACCCAAATTTACTACTATGTCGATGGGTGGCCACACAACTCGTCGGATTATTAACGTTTCCTGATTCGCATTTCAAATCTATGAAATTGTTGTGTATCTAGCTTGAAATCGAAGTAGATCTTGTTCTAAAAATACCATATTCGAATAGGGAATTCAACAGTTCAACGGTCGAAGTGACAAAATTTTTGGTTTAACATCCTTTTGCTATTAATTTGATCGCTGTTTTAAGTGGTTACTTTAAATCCCTATTCTACACTAATATTATAAAGAGGTAAAGTTTGTGACGTTGTAGGAAGTAATCTCTGGATCTGCTGAACGGATTTTGAAAATTCTTTAACCAATAGAAAGCTACGTTATTTGTGAGTGCCATAGATTATATATTAATCCGAAAAATAAAAAGACTTTTTCGTGGTAGTCGGATTTGCAAAGTAAGTTGGAGAATAAGCGGTCGAACGAAAACGTTTTTTTTTACTAACGCTGCCTTAACAATGAGAGATATATGATTAAGTTCTAGAGAAAAGTTTTAGAGCTCGATAATGCCTACAAAAAAGTCAGCGACAGCATATGTCTAACTTTTATATTTAAGTCACAAAAAGTAGTATTTTATATTAAAAAAAAATATTTAAATCGTTAGGTCATGTTTATTGGTCATATTATCAACAATTATGAATTCTGATCAAAATATCTAAAATTTATCGTCTCAAGTGTTTAAAACAAAAGACTTTTCCCTTTTACTGCATATAATTTCCCTTTTACTGCATAAATAGTTAAAGAGATAATACGCTCTTAAAAAAGACACTCACAAGAGGAAACTCACAAATAACGGTAGTATAGTGAAATTGGCATGCAAATACATACATACATATGCAGTAAAAATACAACCCTTCTTTTGGCAGTCAGGAAATAAATCATAGCACTCGGTACTAACCGAACCACACTCATAATTTCATCACAGGTAAAAAGTTTTACCGCCCAATGAAGTGGGCACGGGTCAGCTAGTCATTTATAAGTGAAATCAAGGGTGCATGTGTTTCCAGCCAAATGTTTTAATATTATTAATAATAATTAATCTAGCACCTAAATGAATTCGAATAATTCAATTAATTTAAACGCTACCAGCAATCCGATATTTAGATACTGGATTTGAATGCTAACATATGTATAATAAATTAACACCTAATAATAACATCAGTCAACAACCATTTTGTATCTGGGATGTGATATATTAATTTAAATGTATATTATTGGTGTGTAGAATATTAATTTACATTTGAAAATGTTCTAGCACGTAACGTATTCTACTGAAAAGGAAGATGTGAAAAACACTCCATTGGTTGAGTCCGATAAAATCATTTTGCCTCCGCTTTATGCCGAGTTGGGCCTTTTGAAGAACTTCGTAAAAGTTTTGGATAAAGGAGGTCAGGTTTTCAATGATTTGAAAGAAAAGTTTACCCAATTGAGTAAAACAAAGCTGAAAGAAAATATATTTGTTGGATCATAAATAAGAAAATTGTTGAAAGATCCGACCTTTGAAACCAAACTCAAAAATATCAAATTGGCTACTTCATTTAAGTAAATTCAATTCAGATGCAGGTAAAAAGTTTAAATTTGTTGACTATGTAATCTATAAAACCAATCTCACAATATTAGAATAGATATAAGATATGTATAGATACCTATAGGATATTAGAATACTCAACTTCATAGTACGATTTGGTAACCCTGTTTTTCCGGCGAAATACAGATGGCGCTGATAGCATTGACGGCGAAACTAAAATCAATTTTATTGGCTATCTGTAATAATATTGATAATAAATGGATTTTTGTAAAGGATTGTTTGATTATAAAAACCCAATAATTTAACCAACGATAACAATAATTACGTTTAATTATTTTTGTCGTCTATCACATTTTTTTATATATACTCTAATAACATCACAAAACACGGAGAGATAGAATGCCATATATTAGTCTATCTGAACTTAACGTGCGTAATTATTACGTACTAGCTGCGCCCAGCGGTTTCACCCGCGTGGTGATGGAAAATTGTGATAATGATAATAGAAAACCATATATCTTTATAAATTATAGCCTATGTCTTATTTTGATGTGTAAGCTATATTATTGTAAAGTTTCATCAAAATCCATTCAGTAGTTTTTGCGTGAAAGAGTAACAAACATACATACATACATACAAACTTTCGCGTTTATAATATTAGTAGGATAGTAGGATAGAATTTAAATTTCGAATGTCAATTTCTTAGATTTTTTTCCTACTTACTTGACAGTTATCGTTATATTTTAGATAATTCATACTATAACTTTATACATTATAGCCTATGTGTTATTCTGATGTGTAAGCTATATTATTGTGAAGTTTCATCAAAATCCATTCAGTAGTTTTTGCGTGAAAGAGTAACAAACATCCATACATACATACAAACTTTCGCGTTTATAATATTAGTAGGATTGAAATTAGTAGGATTGAAAATAACATATAGGTATACCAAATTAAAAATTGACTTCTTTATGTAAATAATATTAAAATAATAAGCTTCTTAATTATTTATATTACAATATTTTTTTATTTTTTTAAATTACTAATTTTGACTATATTTCATTACTAAATACAATCATTGATTATCGAAGGTAAGCTATGTTCTATTGAGACATTGTTATTTATGTAATTTTATATTTTTATCATTTTAAATTGACTGTTTTATAACGGACTCTTTGTTTTTATATTATGACTATCTGCAATATTTATCAGCTCCAATTATTTCATAAAGATTTTAAATCTTTATTATGAATTTAAATAGTAATATTTTTACAATTTTACAAAATGGTCGATATTTAAAAAAATCATTATACCACATAGGGTATAATACCACATAACTCAATTTGACTATACTAAGAGTAGAGATTCCCACCAATTGGCTTATTCAAAAAATATAAAAAATATAATTATTAAAATATATATGACTAGCTGCGCCCCGGGGTTTCACCCGCGTGGTGATGGAAAATTGTGATAATGATGATAGAAAAATATACATCTTTATAAATTATAGCCTATGTGTTATTCTGATGTGTAAGCTATAATATTATTGTAAAGATTCATCAAAATCTATTTAGTAGTTTTTGCGTGAAAGAGTAACAAACATCTATACATACATACAAACTTTCGCGTTTATAATATTAGTAGGATTATATATTATAGTAGGATAGTAGGATAGAATTTAAATTTCGAATGTCAATTTCTTAGATATTTTTCCTATTTACTTGACAGTTATCGTTATATTTTAGATAATTCACACTATATCTTTATAAATTATAGCCTATGTGTTATTTTGATGTGTAAGCTATATTATTGTAAAGTTTCATCAAAATCCATTCAGTAGTTTTTGCGTGAAAGAGTAACAAACATCCATACATACATACAAACTTTCGCGTTTATAATAGTAGGATTTAAAAAATTGTTTGTTAACAAATTATTATTTTATATTGCATAGGCGTGTTTAGAGCGCCAACTACAATGCGCCGCCAAAATGTGATACCATGAAAGTCGCCAAATTAAACAGAAGATGACTATGACTATGAAGATGACTATGACTATGACTATTCGACAGAAGATGAATATGACTGATATCTTGTATAGCGTATATTATATAATGGTGGATTTTAAAGCTAATATCGTATACATATACATAAAGTATTAGGCATATAATATTACTATATCGTATGGTACCTATTTCTTATTTTTCCCAATATTTTTATAATCGTATTTATATAATTGTATTCTAATATAAATATGTTTATACCATACTATATTTATTATTTATTATAATCGAATTTAGGTATCTATGGACTTACCATATTATAACATGAATATGATTAGGTATATACATTGTAATATTTATACAGATTATTATATTATATTATACATTAAATTTTAATTAGGTACATTTACTATTTCTAAAAATAAAACGTTAGTCAATTTAGTTCTTTATAAATTAAATCGCTAATTTGAATTGTTTACTCTGACCCACCTAGATACAGGACATTACAGTGCTAGTTAGGTGGGCACTGACCATTTGCTACATTTGCGTGTTAATTTTTTCCGAGTTACTTTATAACATTGGTAATAATGTGGCTATTTGTATAAAAAAAAATAATAAAGTACTAAATAAATAAAAAATAAATAAATAAATCTTTAATTTTCGTTTCGTGGTAAAATCCTAGTTGTCAAATTGCAGTACGACGTTAAGCAATCTAATACGATAATATAAATAATGATAAAGTCAATCATCATACACCTTATTTGTCTTTTTCCATTTTCTCATATGCCTCATTTTTAGCTATTGCCGTTCATTTACCGACCGTAGCGTTGTCTATTCCATTGACTTGTTCAAGATGCGTACAGATTGCCAGCCATTGTCTGCGGATGGATGATTACCCACTCGTCATACGCAGATAATGTGTTATTTGTTCCAGTTCATTGCTCATTATGGAAGCCCATTGTTTGTGTAGCCGGTTAATGTTAGCGCAATGTTCCCAGAATCCGCTTTTTGGCTTTTAAACAAGCCAATTAGTCGACATCACATTGTACGCATTCAAAAATGAGTAGACCTATTCAATTAAGGCTTTTCATAAAAGGTTGGATAAAATTCAATGAGTCGTATAATAAGCATTTTCAAAATTAACCGAATAGGAAGTTGTACAATTAATTAGGTTTAATAAATTGCACTCGATTTTTTCAATGATTCAGTATATAAATTAGTAATATGAAATCGAAGACTATCGCGGTTGTTTGACATTATAAATAGGATAGAAAACGAATTTACCGCGTGAAATTTGTAGGACCCGACGTTTCGGTGACGTTGCAGCCGCCGTTGTCTAGGGTAAACTGAAGAGCTGTCAGTCCGTTGTTTTGCGGGTATAGGCCGCAAACCGCTGCCGCCACTGCGTAGGTTATAACGGTGGTGGGGGGCCGCGCTCCGAGCCCGGCCCCCCGATTAGGTTTCAAGGATATTTATCTTTACTTTCCCGGCTCACCAACCAACGAAGAGAAAAAGTATTGTAAACGTGCATTTTTTTCTCGTGATCAATATGGAAATATTCGAGTCCCCCTGAGACGATTAAAACTTCCAGATGTAAGTCTGTATATGTGTCTGTCTGTGTGTGTATTCCTCCACGATAGTGACCACACGCTTAATCCGACTAATCTGAAATTTGGCATGCAGACATCATTTAGTCGTGGCAAGAGTTGAACATCGTCATGGCAAGATCTCCCCTGAGACGATTTCCAGATGAAAGTCTCTCTGTGTGTGTCTGTATGTGTATTTCCAAACACACTGGAAAGAGATAGACACCTGCAGACAAACCAAAGAAATAGTAGTGGAATACAACCACAAACTTACCAAAACACTTCTAAGGACAAAAAGGCCCCAACTACGCAAACTAGTGGGACTGATAACAGGACACAACACACTAAACAAACACCTCTTCAACATGGGCGGAACGAATAGCCCTATGTGCAGAGCATGCATGGAGGCGGAAGAAACCATAAAACACATTCTGGTAGATTGTAAACAGGTAGAAGTATACAGGACAAAACACCTTGGGACTCCAGGCACCCTGCGCGAGGCAGCAGGAAACCTGAAAGCCCTGCTGGCTTTCGTCGAGGAGCTGGGGTGGGTGGAATAGCGTTACCCCCGTTACACGCAAAATAGGCACACTGGATGTCGACTTGCGGAGGAACGCCCAGTACAACTAACTAACTAACTAACTGTATGTGTATTTCTTCACGATAGCACAGGATACTAACCAGTAGCTTTACGCTCGAGCTACATGGCAATGCGGGAAGAAGGTACGAGGAATGCGAACGGTTAGCATTACGAGCAGGATCTGCGTCGGCCGAGTAGCGAAACATCTGGCGACCAAATCCGAGCCCTTACGACTCGTGACGTATTTCAATTTTGTTCTAAGAGAAGCTACTGTCTGGTATACTGTGACGATAGCGCCCAAACGTTTAATCCGATTGAGCTGAAATTCAGGCATTACATGACATGCAGGCATCATTTTATCATGGCAAGAGTTGAAAAGGTTGTGGTTGAAATCGGTCCAAAAGGGGTCCACCACGCACTAGTCTTATTTCTATTATTGTCTATTATATTTGTAGAATTGCGTGCAAGGGCCCATTAGAGGGAGCTAATGGGCCCTTGCTGAGTTGGCCACGAAGACCCATTATGTTCAGGGTTGGTCACACTCAAGGGTCAACACCCATCCGGCGGCCTCCACGCATGAAGTGCGAGCCCGGGTAGGACTCTGGCCTTAGGGCTAGTTTTCCCTAGGAATCAACCTTCTGGCGCTCCTGGATGGTCTGCACACCGTGCGGCGTAAGCCAATCGACTGTGCACTCCGACTAACAGTCGGGGGAGTCTGGAAGCAGTACTGTTTCCTATAGAGCGGGGGTGGTTGCGGACCTAACGGCGACTGCTCTTAAAACGACCATCGGCTACCCGATCGGTATAACGGTGCAAACCGAATCTATCGCGGACCCGGGCAAAGGATGCCGTGGTCCGCGATAGATTCGGTATGCACCGTTTCACCGCTTCATAAGGGAGAGGACCGCGCAAGCGACCTCGAACTCGTAACCAAACGAGAGACTAGAGTAATCTGGTGGCAATTGGAAGTAAGGGCGTGAGTGTAACCCCGCTGGGTAACAATCCTAGCTATCTCGCGGTTAAGGAGTTGGCTTCTTACGAGTTTGTGGCGGAGCTTGACGGTCGACTGTTTTGTCCAAGTCTTCTGCGCTCACTCCAGGGAGATAGAACGACTAATCGTTAAAACTTCCTGAGGTGACGGGCTCGCCCCTTGTAGTTGACAACTCTAGTTGTACAATTGCGTTTTTTTTTCTGACTATTGGTTATTGACTATTATTATTATTATATGTTTGTATTTGTATTTTCTCTTTAAAATATTTTCCCGTACCTACGATAATTTATGAAATCATCCAATAATTCTGTTTGTTTATTCGTACTATTGTCCATTTGAAAATTTTACGAAATTATGTAAGAATTTCAATAGAAAATATTGAAACTATACCTATAACCTAGAAAATCTGCGCTTGGATGTTCAATGTTCATACATTATTCGTTAGGTAACATAGGTATATATTATGTCGTAACTTTTTGTTTATTTTGGCATAACCAGGTGTAGGAATTCCTATCAACTGGTTTAAATGAAAAATAAAAAAAGTCTTGAAATATTGGACTTCTATACTTGAAATTTGATACACAGATTCGGTGTTAAGGTGAAATCAATTTTCGCCGATCATATTATTAAATCATATTATTAATCATATTATTAAATCATATTATTAAATTTATTAAATCATATTATTAAATCATTTTTGCGTAAACGATTGAATCTAATCTGTTTAACACGTTGCATTCTCACTATCGGCGCTCGTCGCCGACTATCCCTTTCAATCAGGTCTACCTCCTTTCCGAATCGAAATCACGCTATTTCCGCCATCTATGACACACGTCAACGAAGTCCTTGGCTATTTTGTGGTTATACAACCGATTTATTTAAAGACCCAGGAAATTACTTGTGATACGTATTTAAACTGTAATAATATTAATTGGCAAGATTATCCAATCAATTTCTTACTTTTCTTCCGAGATCAATTAACAATGAAAATTAATTAGAAGCGTTTTAATTCGGTTTTATTGAATTTGTTTTCTAGATTAAAGTCACTTTTCTGTTCCTTAATACTTCACAATTTTAATTACTTGCTACATGATTACTTTTAATTACTTGCTATATATTTTGGACTTGCTGCTACCCGCGGTGGAGTTGCTACTTAAGATGTTGATTTAAGTAGGTTAGCTTTTATTCTCATTGGAGTTGGTGTATTAAATCGGTACTATTGCATAAGAATACAGTTTATTTTTTATTTTTATTTTTATTTATTTAAGTCCATAAAAAATACATTTAATTACAAAAACATTCTCTTAGCCTAATATTTCATAATTAATTAAACAGTTTTTTAATTTACCTAACTCGGAAAGAGATTCAGAAATAATAGTTTGTGGTTTAGCACCTCACTCGGTTCACTCGTTGTATTCGACACCGCCCAACTGTACTTCTTTAACAATACCGATTTATCAAACAGCAACTCAAAAGAACCAAGTGCAATAAAAGCAAACATAAATAAATTAACTCCTTAAGTGGACAGGTAATTTGGCTAATTAGCCGCTACTACGTGTAACATATAATACGATACAAGTGAAAAGTTGTTGTCAACATATAAAATATTTACGAAACTCAAAATAGATAATGGAAAAACTTGCCTAGTATATTAAAGAAGGCGGTGGGTGGTCTCACGTGTTATCGCTCGCGCCGAAAGTTTCCCGCTTAGTGATCGGAAGAAAAGTGAAAGAGGGGAAATCGGCACCTTTTCAAGTCGACTCGGGGGCACAGATTAATAGAAAACTGTCTGCTTGTCGGTCGTAGATGGCGACCCTTCCAACAATAGAGTTTTTCTGTATGAATATCTAACTACTCGATTGATTTAAAGTCCATGACATCGAACACTATCGCGGTTGTTTGACATTATAAAAAAAATCGGCTGAGTCGCACCAATACTTTTCCGGCAAGCAGCCAAATTCTGATTTCATCTGAATATTAATTACATTACATTACATTTTCGTCGTTTCAAATTGACGGCTAAAACCGCTCTTGGACGTGTCAAAATAATTGTGTTAGGTAGTGAGTCTCGTTACTACTCTTTACTGAACATACATAGGTAGTCAAGAATTTACCTACTAGATTGACAAACAATAAATATACTTAATCAAAATAGAAGCCTAGTATTGCAAGTAGTCAATAATTCTAAAATATACGTAGTAATATTATTCATTGTAATATTCAAACTGTCAGTAAAATGTTAAATAATCAAATTAAAGCTACGCCATGCCTTTAATAACAAGTACAAATATAAGACCATATTAAATTATAATCAGACAATAATGCTCTACTTTTTTAAGTAATTTAAATGTGCACAATATTTAAAAAATCATGGCCCTCAAATTCGGCCAAATTATAGATAGGGTGGCATATCAGCATCTCCTTGATGTTTTAATTTTATGTCCTCCTGCTGTTTAAAAGTTGTAGGGAGTAGATTATAGAATTTAATACTAAGGTACAAGTAGCTTTTCTGTGTATTACATGAATACGTCGATGAGCGCCCTTCTTCAGCCGGCGGATGAACACGTTTGAGTTCCGTTACACAACGACTCAAGCGGCGCGGTTCGTTTCTCAACTAGCCTCGGGCGGCTAAAAATTAATATTTGATTGTATACATACATTTCGATTTTAATATGCGGATTATTGATTATTGCTTGATTTTTGATTATTCTTTTATTCCCTATATTATTGGTGAATTATTTTTATTATTTTTTCCTACTGTTTTTGCTTTTTATCCTGTCTGTTTCGATTTTTTTTTGTTATATCTCTTTTTTATTTTATATTTTATAGATTTAGATATTGTAGGCCAGACAGTTGTAGATATTGTAGGTTAGATATTGTTGTATTTAGATATTGTAGATATTGTAAGCCAGACATTATGTCATTAATTAACAGAAATAATGACATTAATTAATGAGAAATTACAAACTTAGCGAATAAGTAAATTTGTACCTATCTGTTACAATAACAGGTAATTAATTGTGAGAGACGTAATTTTACGCATTAACACTATAAATGTACCACCACAATTTGGACAGTAAATATATTTCTATTTCTAATTGTACTAGAATGTATGGCGGACTTTAAATTTTATTAGTGCAGTTTTATAAGAGATATTCCAACCAAAATTTCACGTGTGATATCGGCTCGGCACTTGCGCACGTGGTGCGTAAGGTGTACTAAATTTCAAGTCTCTAAGTTCAATATTTCCAGATTGATAGGACTAGTGCGCCTACTGGTATAAATATATCAAACTCAACGTGCTTACTTTATTTTTGAGATGAACATGGAAATATCTATTTTGAGCCCCCCTGGGACGATTAAGACCATCTCCAGATAGAAGTCTCTCTGTGTGTCTGTGTGTGTGTGTGTGTATTTCTCCACGATAGCGACGCTGAAATTTGGCGTACTTACATTCATCATTTGGTCATGGCAAGAGTTAAAACGGTTGTAGTTAAAATCGGTCCACCAGGGGCGCATTAGTTCTATGTCAATCTCGAAATGTTGGACTTAGAGGCTTGAAATTCGGTAAACAGATGCCTTGTTGAATCGAGATTACGTTGTAAAATTTTGGTTGAAATATCTTATATAATATTTAAAGACCGCCATAAAAATGTATGGGGGAATCAAATATTTAAATTTGCGGCATCGCTCGTTTTGATATCGCGCGACGTCCGTTCGAAATTTAAATAAATGTATTAAATGAGGTAAATTTGACGTTTTAAATTATAATATTATTTGTAAGTTGCTTTAAAAATATATAAAAAAATAATTAGGACTTCGTTTGTTGTGCTAACTATCTAGAAATTCCCTGTGATATCATCGTTCTATTGGTACACAGATGCCTTGGTGACCCGAAATCACATTGTAAAATATGGGTTAACATATTATCTCATATCGATGGCTTAGAACGCAAATGTGTTAAGTGATTTTTTTTACGAAAATGAGTTAAGAACTACATGACATCCAATATATTGATCATGTCATGTAGTTGTAGTTAGATGTCATGTAGTTGAGTTAAGAACTACATGACATCTAACAACTAAGGCTTCGAATACTTCTTCGTAAAAACTGTGGTAAGTGCATCAAACAAAGTTTTTTGAAATGATAATGTTGCATAATCATTTACCACTATTGATATCTAATCAAAATTAAATCATCATAAAATGCATATGTGTTATCATCAGTTGATACAATATTCTCCAAAGCATGCTTAACCCTATACATGCTTAATGGTTTTATTTACTCTTTTCTAAAGTAAAGAACAAATTCTAAAAGTAGAAAGATGAGAACAAAATAAAATATAAATAATATAATAAAAATGAAAATGTGGTAACTACGTACATTATTATATTACCATATAAAAATGTGGTAAGTACCACCTCTTGTCGGTTTTTTTTATTAATACATAAAATATTAATAAATAAATATAATTATTATAATATAGTGTAAGCCACATACATATACTGTAGATTAAAAATATTAACTGAAATTACTTCTTCATCTGTTTCGAGATTATTATACCTAAACTTTCAAAAAGCTCTCCTGTAAAATTTAGAAATTTGCACTTGACACATTTGCGTTCTAAGCCATCGATATACAAGCTACACTATTAGGTACCATTTAAATCCTGACATACATATTTTCAAATGTTAATTCCTCGGACGGCGCGGTTCGTTTCTCGGCTAAGGGCCAACAGATGGTACGAAAACCAACCGGGTTCTTTCGCTAAACGGGTGAGGGGTCTTACCGACTTTTTAAATTAAATTTATATTCAGATGAAAGCAGCTCTTGGCTACTTGCCGGGAAAAGCTTGGGTGAGACTATCGTTTTTTTAAATATTGGAAAAGGATTTTCTGTGCGCTTTGCGTCTTTTATTTTATTTCACCGCTGAGTTTTTGACCGGCAATGTCAACTGAGAATAATTCCAGCGCTAAAACGTCTCGTTTGATGGTTTTATATTTTGCCTATTTCAGTCTCAAAACGTATCAAATGCAAAGAATGGCGGTTAAGTGCGTATAATGGTTTATTTATGAGATACTCAGTAGGCTTATGTTACGAATCTCAGAAAAAGGTTCTTCTTTCGTCGACGGTTCTTTTCCTACTTGTATATGTATATTTGCTTGCTCATATTTTGTTACTATGGCAAACGAATGGTGAAGCACATACGATTGCTTTAGTAGAACTTGCAATAGCAATATTTTTAGCAATTATGATACAAATTTATGGTTGGTAAAATATTTTAAAAACTTCCCTCTTAAAGCTGTAGGTACTTTGTCAATATTTCAAAGTTCAGAATACTTTAGAACTGAAAACCATCGAGACAAATAAAATAGATAAAACAATCAACGGCCCGGTGGCATAGTGGTTAGGTCGCCTGATCTTACGTTGTAAGATCACGGGTTCGATTCCCGGCTGGGTCACCATTTTCCATTGGGATCTAATTAACGGAATTGCATTTTCAATTTTGTCGATCGAATGCAATAACAAGACAAACACACACACATGTTACACGCATACATACATATAAACACATCATAGTAGGGTTGATTGTAAGAAATCGTGACAATAAACCCGCCCATTGTGAAATTTCGCAATAAAAGGTAGAAACAAACAAACAAACAAACAAACTATAATTATATGTCATTTAAATTTAAAATTACTGTAAAATTAATTTCCTTTACATAATCAATGTGTTCTTTGTCCAGACTGCAACAGATCTCATGTATTTAATGAAAATTCAACACTGCTTTTGCACAGTATACTAACTGGAGCTGTCAACTACAACGGGCGAACTTGTCACCTCAGGAAGTTTTAACGATACTTCATAGTTCTGTCCCCCGTAAGGTTAGAGTAGAAGATAGAGACGAATTAAAATCTACCGTCTACCTAAGCCAACATGCCAGTCAGTTCAGGGTTGGTCACACTCACGGGTCAACACCTATCTGACGGCCTCCACGCATAAAGTGCGAGCCTGGGACTCTGGCCTTATGGTTAGTTTCCCCTGGGAATCAACCTTCTGGCGCTCCTGGACGGTCTGCGCACCGTGCGGCGTAAGCCAATCGACTGTGACTAACAGTCTGGGGAATCTGGAAGCAGTACTGTTTCCTATAGAGCGGGGGTGGTTGCGGACCTTACGGCCACTGCTCTTGAAATGACCATCGGCTACCCGATCCTGGGTGAACAGCCGGGCAAAGGACGCTGTGGTCCGCGATAGATTCGGTAAACACCGTTTCACCGCTTCGTAAGGGAGAGGACCGCGCAATCGACCTCCAACTCGTAACCAATCAAGAGACCGGAGTAATCTGGTCACAATTGGAAGTAAGGGCGTGAGTGTTGGCCCGCCGGGTAACACTCCTGGCTATCTCGCGGTTAAGGCGTTGGCCTCTTACGGGCTTGTGGCGTAGCTAGACGGTGGACTGTTTTGTCCTCAAGTCTTCTGCGCTCACTCCAGGGAGATTTGAATGACTAATCGTTAAAACTTCCTGAGGTTACCGGCTCGCCCGCTGTAGTCGACAACAGTCGTTAAGGTAATATAATGGATTTAACCATACTCTTTTTGATGGATTGCTTTCGGACGACAACAAGTTTTTTAATTATTTAGGAATGTCAAAATTGTCTTTCTTTGAATTATCGTCGTTAATACGGGTTGAAAAGATACAAAATAAAGAAGTGTATCACACCAGAAGTGAAACTCGTGATCACTTTAGACGTATCGCTGACTGAGTCACCGGTGGCGTAGCCAGTTGCGCAGCCTGGCTGGCTAGTCTAATACAGGCCTAAGGGGTTGCTTACATAGTAGATCCACCAGCACACACCATTTCCTATATTGCATATTTTTATTGCGTGTCAGCGTCCAGTTCACAACGAAGATTCCGAGTGATGCATCAGTGACGCATCCGAAATATTACTACATGATAATTTCTAATCTGTGCCCCAGGGCGCCTCCAAAATATACTCCGTCGTCGCACGAGACAGCGTGTATGTAACGGTTGGGAGCCAGTTCGGCACCAGTCTCGAAGCTGGTCGCGGAAATTAGACTGGCAATATTTCCCCGGCCGCGGCGTGCGACGCGATAAGGGAGATTGACAACGCGTCGATGCCGGCGGCGAGTAATTGAAAAAGTTCAACCAATAAAGTATCATAATGTCAACGTCAGGGGAGTGATTTCATTGAAAAGTTTTTCCCGCGTCGATGGTTCTGGCGGGGAGGCCGTTTATTGGCCAATTCATTCCGGCTTCAAAGACGCCGATCGCAGCGCGATTGACGACGACGGAGATGAGATTACAAATGAATTGTTAAAAATTACATACTAGCATATATAGCGTTATATTTTTGTTCTAAAACTGACTTTAAAAAATCGGTTGTCTCACCCCAAGTTTTCTCCGCAAGATTTTGACACCCGCAAGATTTCTCTGAAATTTGGCTGAAGTTCGGTGACAATGCAATATTATGGTACCATCGAGCTGATTTGATGATAGAGCCGGGATGTAGGGACTGGAAGTCAATGGTAGCACAGTCGAATTCGTGCTAGTATGTCTTGTTATCATGAGTATTAGCAGTATCCAGCACATGACGACCAGGGTCGATAAAGATATATAGCAGTATTTAGCATATGATAAAGATAGAGACGGCAGATTGCCACTGGACTCTCTGTTGGAAATTGCTAAGATAGTGTAGTTTGGGCTCGTTGAGTTGTCGTCTTTCTATTACACATGATGACGAGAGTGTGAAGACAGAGCCGGGAGATGGCTTTCTGGTAAAAAGTAAACCTTGTTTTTTTTTTAAAATTCAAAGACTACCGCAGTTGTTTAACATTATAGATACGATAAAACGAATTAACCGCGTGAAGTTTGTAGCACCCGGCGTTTCGGCGACGTTGCAGCCGCCGTTGTCCAGGGTAGACTAAAGTACTGTCAATCGTCATCCGTTGTTCTGCGGGTAGGCGTCAAATTGCTGCTGTGACTCGGCAAATTAGTGTGGCGGTGAGGATGGCGGGGTCAACGCTTGCGAATTTTGAAAAACCGTCGTGCACACAACACTCACTGTATCCTATGCAAGTCCTTTCGCTAGGTGATGGGCACTGAACACATTTTAAGAAGTGGATTCCACGTAGTAGAGAGCTTGTAACCGTCGTCTCTATTGAAGTTCGGGGTTCTTCTTATTTCAATGGCTTTCCGGATCATGCGGGGAAAGTTAATCTGTTCTTTGGATAGCACAATGAGATTTTAAAACTGCATTCAGTGGTTACTTCCGCTGTCCAATATGTGTTAAAAAATCGCATATCGCCGATTTTTCTCGCTGAACGTTTTAACTGAACTTAGGTGCACAAATTATTAACATATTTTTAAACATGTATGTTGAGTATATTTAAACATTGAACTAACTACCAAAAATTATTTGACTTTGTTGTTATATATTATTTTGACAATGAATTGTAGTTTGTTTGACTAGGTATTTTTATATTAAATCCTATATTACTTAACATATATTAAATATTAATGACTGTTTCTTTTTTTTCTCACATATAACTTTATTTATATTATTTAATCGAATTTTATATTATATTTATTGCCGATTATATAACGGAATTGCATTTTATTTATTATATTATCTTTTATTATTATAATATATATATATATATATATATATATATATATATATATATATATATATATATATATATATATATATATATATATATATATATATATATATATATATATATATATATATATATATATATATATATATATATATATATATATATATATATATATATATATATATATATATATATATATATATATATATATATATATATATATATATATATATATATATATATATATATATATATATATATAAATATATATATATATATATATATATATATATATATATATATATATATATATATATATATATATATATATATATATATATATATATATATATATATATATATATATATATATATATATATATATATATATATATATATATATATATATATATATATATATATATATATATATATATATATATATATATATATATATATATATATATATATATAACAGCTTTGATGTGTTTCATCAGTCGAAGGGCTATAGGCCGTTTCGTTTGTCTAACACAGGCAAAAATACAGCTGCATTACATTGTTTTATATACTTAAGTTATTAATAAGGTCGGTTCGCATTATAATTGAGTCCAGTTCCACGGATTACTCGCCTATTCTCAGCCTCTCTTTTTTGCCACTCATTTTCTCATTCTCCCTCTCTCTCTCTCTCTCTCATTCGCGAATTTAAAGTCCCTCTCATTCAACCAATAAACCGTCACAATGCTAATGTCAGGGGAGTAATTTTATTCAAAAGTTTTCCCACCTTCCTCGCCTCACAAATCGCTCCCTTGGCTTTCTCCGTTTATTGGGCATTTTATTCCCATTTCGTAACAAGTATTTTTTTCCTTGTTTGACTTCAAATATTGAAGAAGGAAAATTAGTATCGGAATAAACTGAACATTATGTATACTTGTTAACAACACCGCGTTTACGCTTTTGATTCTATAAAGGCGAATTGTAATCCAGTTAACAACCTCTTGTAATTGAAATCTTTGCGATGACCAATAAAAGTCATAATATTACTTTTCCGGTCCATCAACCAACAGGAGGGTGTTGGAGACTCGGTCCAACATACCCACAACAAAAAAGTAATTTCTATAGAATCGAAATCGCAAACACGCTCGAATATACACGAGTCAGCTGCAATTGATTTCCAACTAAATTCGGCGTTACGAACTGGCAACCTACTACATACCTTCTGAATAAACACTTCAACTTCAACTACAACGACTTTCAATAACGGAAAAAACTTACCGATGAGAACCACCCTTCGCTCACAAATAATTGGAGTTAAGTGAAGGGTGGCCACTCTCACAAGGGAAAGTATTGTGAACTTTTCGAGATGAAGAAGGAAATATCCTGTTTTAGCCCCCCTTAGACAATTAAGACCACTTCCAGATGCAAGTCTGTCTGTGTGTATGTGTGTGAGAGCTAATGGGCCTTGTTGCAGTTTAACCTATGTGTCGGTCAGGGTCGGTCAAACTCACGTGTTAACACCCATCCGACAGCCTCCACGCAGAAGTTCGCTGTCGGATGGGTCTTGACCCGTGAGTTTGACCGACCCTGAACGCATGGGTCTTAGTGGCCTTACTGTGTAAGGTGAGCATACGATCGCCTTCCCGACTCACGCGCGATCCGCTTACTTTTCACGTACCAAAATGCAACAAAAATTATAATGCCAAAACTATGTTGCCACGTTCTATGCATGCATACAATGAAGGTTTTAACGAAATTAACTTATTTAACCAGGACAGTAGTCGGCTCTTTGTTAAGGAGGTACCTATAAAGCTAGAGTTCAGATTGAACTGTGTTAGCATCCCGCATTCCTGCATACGCACACATGCACAAACATGATACACACGCACGCACACATACATACGCTCTCAATCACAACAACACCCACATATACGGATATAGCAAACTTACTTTTAAATTTAAAATTCTTTTAGGCTTTAACGAAATTGACATATTTAACCACGCAGTAGTCGGTCCTTTGTTAGTAGTCAGTCCTTTGGAGCTACGTAAAAAGCTACAGATCAGATTGAAGTTAGCATCCCAAATTCCTGCATGCGTCCACATGCACATACATTCATACATACGCTCTCACACACACACATACATACGCTCTCAATCACACCAACATCCATATATACACACATAGTGAACTTACTTTTAAATTTTTAATTATTTTCTGTTTTCTTTATATTATGTATTATAATAATAATAATAATAAAAGCCTTTATTCGCTGACCGTATTGTACAATTTTGTCTTGTGTGATGAAAAAATATATTTTATTAATTTATAATCTAATTTTTAAATAAGGTATCATATTCTTCAGCAGCCAGTTTTTTGATCAGGTTATCCTTCGTCATAGGCCTCCCCCATTTTCTTCCATTCATCTCTGTCCCAAGCCAACCTTCTTTATCCTTTCGGTAAGTCATCTTCCCATCTTTTAATTTGACGTCCTTTTTGTCTTTTCCTATTTCTAGGATACCATTCCATTACGTCCTTCGTCCATTTTTCTTTGTCGGTTTTCATGATGTGACCAGTCCAGTTCCATTTTAGTTTTCTAATTTTGTTTAAAACATCGTCCACCTTTGTTATTTTCCTTATTTTTGAGGTCGTCCACCTGTCCTGTAGCCTTATGTTTAGCATGCTTCGCTCCATGTTTCGTTGGCATACTATAAGTTTTTGGTTGTTTTTGTTCGTGGCAGGTCAAGTTTTGACACCCGTAAGTAAGATATGGGAGTATAAGTATTATGTATTGAGTATAAGTATTATGTATTAATATATTGTAAATAATTTAAAACACATTTGGCTTTGCTCGATATATTATTAGTAACTGACAAATCGTAACACATGATAACTAGCTTTAAGTGATTATTACGACATGCTTTTATTGTTTATTCTTAATTGATAAATTGATACTTATACTGATATTATGTTTGTACTTTATTGTTATGCAGTATGTTTTTAATAAAATCAAAACTTCGAATATATAAGTATATCGTTTTTTTCAGCAACGGCGATTTTTTTAACAAGTTATCGACCTTAAAGTTATCGTCAGACCTGTCCCCCACTGTAGGGGTGTTATTCTCGGCGCCCGCTTCGGCAAAGTTAACATTTTTCGAGTTGATTTCTCTTCGCCGCCCAGTTTTTCCCAATGGCCGGTTGGCGTTCTTTCAGTGGCCCATTGTATTGCTCTAAAAGTCGCCGAACAAAAAGCCCGAAGTCCCCTTATTGAAGGAAACTTTCACGAAATCATTTTTCCACTCCCCCCGCATTATAATGTTATTCAAAAGTAAGTGGGGCCATTAAGCCGGAGCGCTTTTTGTTTCCATCTCGCGCGGCCGGAAATTATTGTCCACGAAATTAATCGCGTTTGTGGAAAAAAATCATTGTGCGATTTCGATTTTTGCGCCCGTGACCAAGATGTGCAAATTTTCAATGGCGATCTCTGTAATAAGTATCATAGACTAGTAGTATGGCTTTGGAGGTGTCGATTACTCGTACAACGGGCAAACTCGGCATCCCAAGAAGTCAACGAACGGCCCTCCCGATGTAGATGCCCCCGACGGAACCTCTGCCGTTTGCAGCCGGAACCCGGGACCACTCAGTAGCATGGATTCACCATCTCATCGCCTACCATTCACCCTACTAAATTATAATTATTTCTTTTTTTTCTTTACTCTGTTTATAACTTTAGTACGTAAGCTAAAACTTGTATATTTTATAATGTTAGATAGTAAGTGAATTTTCGATATTTCTATGATTAAATAAACGGTTCACGGGGTGCTGAAGGGGGTAGAAACCAGTAGAATCTTCCTCCATATCTCCGTTCGTCCACCCGTCACGTAATACCCTTCTGGTACGCGTGAGGTTGTCGATGCACGATATCCCGGGCAGATAAAACGACCCATGTCGTTAGAACTGCCCGGGTGGTGGGGGGGTTTCTCCCCCCGCCTGTCACCGCGTAGCCTAATAAAAAAAGTCAACGAACGGCGTACACTACACACTGCTGTTTTGATATAGGGATATGTAGGTAGTTACTACGCACGATTTAAAAAAAATGACAATACTTCGCGGTTGATACTATTAGGGTGACTTCTATTAACCGGTCTGTTAACTTATCCTAACCGCAGTTAGCTAACCATGATAAACAATTTAACAGCCGGATTGCGTCGGCTTGCACCTACTATTTGGACACGCCGGTTAAGTAGCGCCCGGTTGGTCTGTACAATTCATTTTTGAGCGTTAGAAAATAACCATAGATACAACTGAGATCGCTATCACTCGCCTCAGTCACTCACAGCTCAGTAAAAAATTGCGGAGGGGTGGTTTTCAGCTGATCAGCTGTCAAATTGCCTAACGCTTTTGTTCGAGGTCTTGTGTTTGTTTGTTTGTTTGTTTGTTTATACTCTTTATTGTGAAAATGTCAGGGCGGATTTATTGTCATATGACAATCTCTTACAACCAACCCTACTATGACGTGTTATATGTATGTGTGCGTGTTACATGTCTGTAAGTGTTTGTCTTGTTATTGCATTCCATAGACAGAATTGAAAATGCAATTCCGTTAATTTGATCCCAACGGAAAATGCGACCCAGCCGGGAATCGAACCCAGGACCTTACAATGTAAGATCAGGCGACCTAACCACTATGCCACCGGGCCGTGTGTCCGCCTCATTTCGCCTGTTCTGCATTTTTTCGGCATACGATTTTTGTTTGACAACTACAGATTTGAATCGAATTTTAGCCGCGATACCGACATTTCCAATTTTAATGAACCGGCACACGAAATTCGATTCGTAACTCGGTTGAATGCATTTACCTTAATATATGTACAATATGATCTCCTCATCATCATCAGACATATAATAAATTAATAGTTTAAAAAACACACTAAAAACACGCTTTTGGGCTAGTATACGAAATTCACATATACACGGCTATGATACGATTTTCAATCATGGAATGCCAGTGCCTATCTTCCTGCTTCATCATCAGACCTTTAAACCTAATCGTGGTCAAAGTTCATTCCAAGACTTTTCTAACAAGTGCAAACACAGCTATGTTACGATGTTCCATCATGAAGTTCCAGTTCATATCTTCCGACTCCATCATCAGATCAGTTCGACAGTACCATAGTATTGTATTGTCATCAGAACTACAGACAGCTGCCAATTTTCATGACGCTACGATCCTTGGAAGATGGTTAAATTAGTTACCTTAGATTCCACAACATAGTTAGGTACATACAGGTCGACCTAATAAAAGCGTGTTAAAAATACATTTTTCGAGCGCGATAACCAAAATAAGCGGAAAACCCATGGCGCAGGAGACGCGATCAAATCTAACCTCGAAAATTGACAGTTGTGTTTGACAGTTCTCTCACTAACGGCTGGTTAGTGGCGCTAACCGGGCACAATGGCTCGGTTAGAAAATTTAGCTGCAGTTAGTTAAACTAAGCATGGTGCATGAATATTCGAGTATTTGACTGTGGTTAAACTCTTTAAACACAGATATCTATCTTAACCGAGCTTTGTGCAAGTCTTTTTATTTTATAAAATTATCCAATACAATACAATTGATTTTGGCTAAAACAAATAACAAAAGTATAAATAATATATTTTTTACAATTCTTTTTTTGTGAAGCAGATAAGAATGCATCTGTGTGGATTTTATTACCCCACTAGATTGTATATCTGCTCTGGGGTGATAGTATTTAAGACATACTGACTTCACTTTTTTTTTTACATTCATTCATTCCGATCGCTCATTCATTCTTAAAAATTTTAGGGTTAATATAATATTTAAATGTGTATATTAATAAAGAACTAATATTAAATAAAGAAAATGAAAATATTTAAGTTTATAGATAAGTAAAATAAATACATATATAGATAAATAAATAACTAAATTGACCAATAAATTAAGTAGCCTGAAAAGTTTTCTTACTATGCACATATAAAATTGTAAATCTAATTAATTAATATAATATTATTAATTTATCTTAAACATAATCAGCCGAAACATATTTCTTGACAATATTTAGGTGACAGATATATCAAATATGGCCTAAGTCAAGATGTGAGTAACCATTTCTTCGCACTGGCTTCTACTTTTCGTCATGAGCCACTTGAAAATATATTACTTCAGAGTCAATCTGCTAATTGAACTCTGCACTTTAGCCTTCCCCAAGAAGGAGCAGAAGGAATCATAAAGACGCGGTGCCAGAAACGCGTAATGCCTCTGTGCAAATCTCGTATTCACTCGCTGGTGGGCTTGTTTTTTTTATTTCGAGTCTCATATGAATGGTTTAGCGAAGAATGACGATCAGTGCTACTATGGAAATGCGGAATAATATTTCTCACGTATAACTGTCTCACATCTAAGACGTCGAATGCCCTAAAAAGCTCGTCGGACGGATCGTCGCACTAAAACATATCTTTATCCCTTTTTTTTTCAGAATTTCAATTTAATTTTTGGCAGGACGATAAAGTTACCGATATTCAGTAAGCTCATGGAAAAGATTGTTTTTGATCAGTTATTTTCTGGCGTTCGAACGATCATAGCACCAGAACAACATGGGTTTTTCAAGATGAGATCAGTGGAGTCTAATTTACTTAGCTTCTCTGAGTCAATACTTAAGTCTATGGACAAACGGGTGCAAGTTGACGCTGTATATACTGATTTCTCCAAAGCATTTGATAAAATCAATCACGATATACTTCTTAAAAAATTGTGGGCTTTGGGGATCAGGGGTGATTTATATAGGTGGATATCCTCATATATTCGCAACAGGACTCAAGCGGTGGTTATTCAAGGTTACCAGTCGGTGTACTCCATTATATCCTCGGGAGTACCCCAAGGCTCTCACTTAGGTCCACTTTTATTTTTATTGTACATAAATGACATAAAAAGTAGTGTGCGTCATTCCAAAATGGTAATATACGCGGACGACACGAAAATCTACAGGGAAATAAAATCAATAAGCGACTGTTTACTTTTACAAGAGGATATCAATCGCCTTGTGAATTATTGTACAAAAAAATGCCTTTTCATAAACGTTAAGAAATGTAACTCAATTACATTTAGCAGAAAACGAACTAACGTCTGTTTTAAATATCATCTCAATAAAAATTAAATTAAAAAAGTGACATCTGTGAGAGATCTTGGGATCATCCTAGATAATAAATTGCTATTTGCGGAGCACATTGATAATGTTATTTCGAAAGCTAATAAAATGTTGGGTTTTGTCCTTAGAGCATCTACTCTTTTCAGGTCGACCGATACCATAAAAATATTATTTAATTCCTACGTGAGAAGTCATTTGGAATTCGCGTCAGTTATCTAGAATCCGCAATACAAAACATATATTTCCCGAATTGAGGCAATTCAAAAACGGATGACGAAGCGTTTAAATTTATTATATTTTGTAAAACCAGCTTCGTACACAGAGTCGCTTCGGTTTGATAAGATGATGTCGTTAGAAAAGCGCCGAAGAATGATCGACGCAGTATATCTGCATAAGCTAATTAACAATCGTGTTGATGCTAGTAAAACCTTGGAGCAGATAAATTTTTTCGTGCCCCCTCGACCAGCTCGCTCTCAGCGTTCCTTTCAACTGCCAATTGTCAATTCTAACTATGCACAAAATGCTTTTCTTTATAGAGCTTGTCATCATTACAACTCGGTGTTTATGGATGTTGATATATTTGGCACAACCCCAGATACATTTAAATATCTTATTATGAATATATTACAATTTAATTAAGTAATCTGTTTATTATGAAATAAATAAATACAAACGGAGCTGCCATGGAATTCACCGACCGGAGTCGGGCCCATCATAATACTATTTTTTTTACACTTCTGGGGGGTGAGCAGTGGATTCCGGACTTACGAACCGGCTGTGGTAGGTTTAGGACAGCTGTCTTGCCACATGTGAGCGTTTACCTTACCACCCATTCACTCCCCCTTCGAAGCCATAGAATTTGAGATGCGCAAATCGCAGTTTTAGATAATTTTTCTAAGAAAGAGTTGATTATTTTTCTGGAAAGGCCAAGATCTTTAAAGAGGTGAAATAGAGATTTAGCTGGCAGGCCACGAGCGCCAACTTCCACCGCGTGAAGGTGAACAGTGAAGCCGTTCCGGGTTACGGCATTTGCAAGATCATGGTATTTATTTAATTTGTACTCGTGGTCTTTTGGGATATTTGATTCCCATGGAACAGTTAATTCTACAATAAGAGCCACCTTCCGAGATAGAGAGTAAAGAGTTATATCTGGACGGAGGGCTGTGCATCTGAGACTTTCAGGGAATTTATACTGCTTAGAGACCGAATCAGCCTCCAGAATCCAATCTGTAGCTTTCTCGATTATTGAGAAAGGTTTTGTAGTTAAATGTTTTTTGCCTTTAGAGCCATCCCGCACAAACTGTATTGGGGGTTTGGAGGATACTGTCAAACCCTTGTTGGCTCGAGCCACTGAGAGACTAATTACCTCGCGAATAACAGCCAGAACTTTGTCATGGCGGTAAGTGTACCGTCCTTGATCTAAGGCCACCTTGCAGCCAGCTAGAATGTGTCTAGCTGTGCAAGGGGTATTGCTACAGAGGGGACAAGAACTATCCTCGGCAAAGCTCCAACGAGCGAGGTTACTGGGGTCTGGAAGTGTATACTGAAAGGCATTCAAATAAAATTTCAGCATCTCTGGCGTCCAGTCATAGAGCATTACCTTCCAGTGGATTGGAGGCGGAATGCAAA
Organism: Micropterix aruncella; assembly: GCA_944548615.1. Classification (NCBI taxonomy): domain Eukaryota; kingdom Metazoa; phylum Arthropoda; class Insecta; order Lepidoptera; family Micropterigidae; genus Micropterix; species Micropterix aruncella. The sequence continues at coordinate 37,320,110 of OX155955.1, read as the reverse complement.
AGTCCCCAATTGTTGTCCAATCATTCTGGCATTGAAGGCCAATAGCATGAGCCATACTCTTGCTGTCGTAATCTCCCCGCAAAAGAGACTTCTTCAAGTCCACGTCGCTCGTGGTTGTACTGCCATACCCCAGACCAGTGCCATTCTGGCTGATTCCAGTAAGGAACTTTTTGTGGAAGTCTACGCGGGCTTGTAGATCATTTGAATCACTACGGCCACTTATTACGTGCTTCGATATTGCAGGATCTTTGGAATTGCACAGAATCGAATTTTCGGTTATTCTGGAGTTGGCGTAGAGCAGAGAGGGCAGTTTAAGCGCTAGCCCAAAATTTTGTTTGGACCTGAAGAGAGTCGAGGGGTCAGCTGGTTTGGCTAAGGACAGCCAGGATTTTAAACTAGCTGTCACCAGCGCATCTAGACGGGACAGTTGGGTTTTGGTAAAATCGTAAATAAGAAAGGGCCATTACAAATGTGACGTTAGATAATTGTCATAGATCCAGGCCTTACGAGGGCTAGAAATTAGCAAGGCATCTATTTTCGCCAGGCAACTTTTGAAATGCTCTATAACATGATCGTCCGAGACGTCTTTTCCCTGATGGGTGATTTTTCTGCCGAGGAATTTGAAATGATTGTTTGGGTCTATAAGGGAGATATTAGAGCCCTTATAGACCAATTTGGGGTCATAAGATGTAAATTTTGTGCCCATGCGGGCGAGTCCAAGGCAAAAACATTTGGAGGGCTTCACTTTTATACAGCCTGACCAGTCGCAGAAAAGCTCCACTTTCTGTAATAGCAGGGAAAGCTGCTTGGGGCTTCTGGTGATGAAAGTTAGGTCGTCGGCAAAAGCGAGGCACGACGAGGTGTATTGGCCGTCTGTTTTAAAACGGTAGCCCCACTTCCTGTCAAACTGGGTCAGGCTTTCCAGCAGTATATTAAAAACTACATTAAAAATCGTCGGGGAGAGGCAACAGCCCTGAAATAGTCCAATTGAATATGGTATAGAGCGGGTAGTCCATTCTTGCGTTTTAACATGGAAAGTCAGACAGTTGTAGTAGGAGGCTACAACGTCACGCACGACTGGTGGGAAGTTGTACCAGCGGAGTGCAAAGTGGAGGAGACTGTGTCGGACTGACCCAAAGGCATTCTCTAGGTCTCGCCAGCATACATTGATTTGGCGTTCGTGCTGTCTCGCATCCTTAATGGCAGCAGCCAGGAGAGAATTGTGCTCGAGGCAGCCCGAGACGCCACGCATGAAGCCTTTTTGAACTGATACTCCAAGGTACTCATTCCGGTGCATGAATTCGCTCATCCTCGTGTGGACTACGCTAAAAAAGATTTTGGCCACAGTGTCTGTAAGAGCAATGGGCCGAGCGTCCTTTGGTCCGGTGCAAACTGGGACCTTCGGAATTAAGATGACTGTCGCTCGGCCAAAATTCTGTGGGACTACACCGCTATTCCATATATTTCGGAAGATGGATCCTAAATATTGCAGAAGGCAGGGGCATTTTTTATATACTAAATAGGGAATACCATCGGGACCCGGAGTAGAGCCCGACGGCTGCCTCTTTACTTGATTAAGAATTTTATCTAGAGATGGAGGTTGAGAATCAAAAGCTACCGTAGGCAGGGGCGGAGGTGTAATGCCCGGTGGAGGGCTGTAATTATGGAGCCGCATTGGGTCCTCATACGTGGTCGAAAAGTATTCCGTGGCCATTTCTTCCGGGATTTGGATTTTTCCCTTGGCGGCAAACAAAACCGTTTTGCTGTAGATAAAACGGTTTTTGTCGAACCGGGCTTCCTCTTTGGATTTGAGAAATGCTACCTTGCGCTTGTCGTTTTGCGTTGCTACGCTCTGTATGAGTTTTAGTATAGAGCGGTACGCGCGCGAGAAGTTGTGGCAGAGGGCTTCTCCTCTTATCTTTGTATTTACATAACTTATTCCTTTTTTATATTTTTCCTTCTCATAAAATGTGTCATTACATAATTATATATTTTATTTTCTTATTACTATCTATTTAATAATAAAATTATTTATTACCATATATATACATGTTTATGAATCTATTAACTGTTTTTCTGCTCTATTTACTTTATATTTACTCTTTTAATACTTTGGACTGTTTAGTAACTTAGCAATTACTTTTCAGAATATTTTCTGTTTGTTTAAAAAACCCTAATAATTTCACTTTTCACTTTTAAAATGCTTGTGTATTTTAAACTTTTCTTTTCTATAGAATAACGCACTATATGACCGTGTAATTGGTGGAAACATATAAATGGTTTATGATTGTTATATTTTGATTAAGTAAATATGTTTTTTGTACTTTTTGTTTCCTGAATAAAATAAAAAAAAAAAAGAAAAAAAAAGAGACCATTATCTAGAGACGATTGGTATAAAAAAATAAAATACCTAACATGTAAGATGGCGAAGTATTCGTAGGTACCGTCGATAGGGTGAGCCACAAAATACAATACTGTGTGTTACGTATTATACCTATTTCCGCGCATACCTTAGGGATGTTCCGCAAGACGAACAAAGGAAACTCGATAGCGAGTGATAATATCGATATAACCGAGGCGCGGCAACCTTCGCGCGGAGTTATTGCTCCGCTCTCGCAAGGAGGGCGCGTTATCTCGTAACAATTCATCCTTCACCTTATTATTATCAGGCGAAATTAGCTATTTAGCAGTGCGTACAATATGTGCCGCCACTTTTGCTATGACGCAGCGCCAAGTTTCGCGAGATAAGCTTCAGACTTTACCCGAGATACTGGAAGTAATTTCCGGGTTTTAGCGTTTTAACGCCGACTTGTGTCTTGGAAAGAAAATACGAAATGGCGGATATAATAATAATACATAAGAAACTTGAGCCTTGTGCTTGTTTTATGTTATATAGGGGAGATGCGGGAGACGTACGGCAGCGCCCAAACAACACATCGCACAGCCGGAGTAAAAGATATAATAAAAAATAGTTGAACTATATATTTTAAACGAATAGTTAGATAAAAGTCTAAAGTTTTGTGTGACTTGTGTGTCATCTATAAAAAACGAAGAGAATATCTATAAAAACATTTTCGATTACGATTTTTGAAATAACTTACCTTAGGCAATTTCCACGTCAGTAACTTGATGTCAAAGAATGCAAAAATATTTCTAACTTCATTAGTTTTACAGCAAACATCAAAAAAGTAAAATCCTAAAAAACCGAAAAAAATATATTTTGCTGAATGTTCATGATAAACTTGTTCTCTCTGAAAAGGTTTTTTTTGGTATAAGAAATCTAGAATAGTTTAACAATTCATGATCTGACTAAAAAGATTTACTATTTAAATTGTAACTAAGGATAATTTTGACATAATTGGCATAATTTAAGAGCTTTGTAAAATGAGACTATAATCAGATTGTACGACCATTTGATTCTGATTCTGATTCTGATTCTGATTCTACTTATACGAATATAATATAAAATTATATGATGTGTAATATATCAGCAATTAATTGTGATCCTGCAAAGTGACGCTTTCCTTAAAGATGTAAAACAGAAAATGCCCCTTCAGAAAATGCCTGTTTTATTTTTTTATTTATTGCAAAAGAAACATTTTCCTCATATTTTCGTGATCTGCGACTTCGCACCATTTAATAACGAAGCATCACAAAATGGTTATTTTATCAAACTTCACCTGCGATTTTATCGGCTGATATCCTTCGTATATACGCCGGTATACGGTATACCGGAGAGAAGTAAACCCTAGAGGGCCAGAAGGTATGTAAATTACGATGACTCTGCGTTGTAATTACTTCGCTTAAAATAATGGAATTGAATTGGTCGGAGCGCTGTTGTGCTATCACCTCATTACTATGGAGCTTGTAAAAATATTTTGCCTTCAATATTAGACCTGCTCAAGAAATGAGATGCTTAATGTGCTTGATTATTCAACTGACAACTTATAACGGTTCAGGTCCGCTTGGCAGAGAAAAACTGGTGGCTAGAGCAGACCAGTTATAAGAATCACCGGGCTTCGGTCGGACGGGAAGCACGGGGTTTCGCCGATGCTGACGTGATACTCTGGTCACTTGTGGAATAAAACTGGTAACGCGGGCTGTGACCACCAGAAGGGTTCGTGTTAGTTAAATGTGTACGGGCCTGGTTTCGACACGTCTCTAAAACATTGTATGCGGCCTAGATGGCCTTATCGATCGCCTATCGGGGGTTCATAATTGCGGGCAGGATAGGAGGTGTTGTTCATCCTGCAGAGTTCCACAGTCGCATAGCTCGGTATCTTGTCACACTCACTCTCATCAGTCTATTGAGACTACACCAGGTTGTATGGGGAGACGGGAACCCGGTGATTTCTCATCCTACACGTCCTTGCTAAGTGAAGCCCTCTATTGAGTGATGTGGTTCGAAGAGTGACTGTTTTGTAGCGGTTAAATGCGGCTTAAGAATGACTTTTGCGATTTGAGGCGATTGTGGTTTGGTTCTTGTCCGTGCAGTCACCCTGGACATAACGACGTATTGCAGGGGAAGCGATGCCGATGAGCGGATAAAGCTTTTCGACGGCAGTAGGTTTGAGGCAGCCGGAGATAATCTCGCAACATCGTCCACGGCAGTGTCGACCATTTTTACGTGATCGACCAGAAGGGTAATCCAGCCAGGACGTCAGAACATGTCCCAGGTACGTCCTCGTCATGAAGTAAGTCAACCTCGCGTCGGCACTGTCACGTATAGGTAGAAGAATGAAGATTTACGGCTCAGGATAGACTCGACTCTTTGGGAAGAGGAGATACATGGAGGAAAGGCAGCTCAGTTGAAGAGGGAGAGCGTTGGATAGAGGGACTCGGGATATGCCACGGCAATCCTAGCTCAAATATGGCACGCAGTTGGGTATGGCGCGGTTGGTTCTGGAATTAGGACTATTTCAGAGACGAAGACGAATTCTAGGCGTAACGTCACTACGGGCAGCACAGAGGTGCGTATGGTAATAAATCTTCCCGACAATAAAAAAAAACTATATTTTTGACTACACCCTTTTCATTTTAAATATTTCTAAATAAATTTTAAAAATGACTGAAGGGCGAATGATGTGATAATTAAGACAATAGAGGGAGTAACAAAAGTTTAATAAGTAGATATAAGATTATATTTCCGTAATAAAATTACTCATCGCTTAGCTCTTGAATAATAATTACCAATGAAGCCAATGAATTTACGCCTGTAACATTAATATACGTTATACAATAATATGTCAGTTTCTTTCATTACTTCAAGAGATTGAATAGCTTGAATAATATAAGAGGCTATTATTCGGTTATTATATATATTTTTAGATAATTCGGTCTTAACTGAATTTTATTGTGTATTTTAAACAATTAAAGCCTGTTTGAAGTATCGGCGATCCGAATAGGCGCAATATGGCAGCCATTTGCGCGTGCAGAAGAATAGTTTTAAATATAAATCCCTATAGGATTATACGATTATGTAATAAAACCATATAAAATACAGATTTTATTTAGCTATATTGATGTTTCAATTTAGATAGGTTTCAATTAAGAAAGTAGAAAGTAGGAAGTCGGCCACACTTAAATGCAAAAGAAACTCCTTCCTTGATTTATCTACTACGGAGTTCTGAAAAAATCCACCCAGAAGCAACGTCAAGGTATTTTTTATTTGTTGAGTTGGGCTTTTCTAAGGTATTTATGAGCCTTGTAACACTGCGAACATTGCTGATCTATTGTGCTCGCCACCTACTATAGTTCTGTGCTAAGCCTCGTGTCATTTAAGAACCGCAGCAGGCTTTTGGCGCCAGATTGTTTTACCTCCTCGGGTTGGAGGTAGTGACCACCCAGGTGGGTGTATCTTTTACGTATCAGCGGGCCACACTCGCACATGAGGTGCTGGAGAGTTTCCTCTGCCCCTTGGCAGAACCTGCACATTTTTGTGTCTTTGAGCTTGAGGTTGAACAATGAACATGTGTTTGTTCAGGCCACAATGCCCCGTGAGCGCCCTTACCAGTATGCGTAGATTGTTCCTATTTAGCGATAGGGCCTCACGGGCCGTCTTACGGTCGTAAGGCTTAATAAGCGCTTTGGAATGATTCAACCCTGGCGTGTTGTTCCAGTGGTTGACGGATTGTTCTAAACACATTTGTTTGAGCATTAGGTTTGCAAGGCTTTTTGGTACGCCACAGCAAGGTTCAGGGCCGTATAACGTTCCCTTTGCTCCCGTCCTAGCAAGTTCGTCGGCTTTTTCATTTCCCTCGATTCCTGCATGGCCGGGAACCCATCTTAGAATTACCCTGTTCTTTTCGCCCAGGGAATTCAGTAGTAATATGCAGTTTTGCACTAGCTTTGAATTAATGGTATTCGAGGCTAGTGCCATAAGAGCTGCTTTGCTATCCGAGTGGATATAGATACGGTGGTTGGCGTAGTCCTTTTGGAGGTTGATATCCGCACATTCAATAATGGCGTAAACCTCCGCTTGGAATATGGAGGCGTATTTTCCCAAGTTTACACTTCTTTCGAAGTTTGGTCGCTCTCCATATATACCACAGCCTACGTCAAGTCCCGATTTGGACCCATCAGTATACCATTTAAAGCTACCGGCCTCCCATTGCAGTTGGCTTTTTAGCCAGTCGTCTCTGGGCGGCAGTTCCACTGTAAAAAGTTTTTTAAAGTTTAGGAGTGGGAGCATGGTGTCTGATACCATGTTGAGGGTTGGATTTTCACTGACTGAGTCAAGAACTGATCTTAGTGCTTGTGAGATCCAGTTTACCTTCTCTCGGTCAGATAGCCTGTACATGCTGGCTTTCGCCACCTGTTGCAAATGAATGTGTAGGGGCGGTACGTTCAGCAGTGCATCTAGAGCTGCTCCAGGAGTGGAGGACATTGCGCCAGTTGTCATGAGGCACGCCGCCCTTTGGATATTGTTTAGTTTGGTAATCACAGTTTTCTGGTTGGCTTTGTTGCACCATACCACCGAGGCGTACGAGATTATCGGCCTCACAATGGCAGTGTATAGCCAGTGGGAGATCTTGGGGTTAAGGCCCCAGTTTTTCCCCGCCAGTCTTCTGCTTATACCCAAAGCACTTTTAGCTTTTTGAATTGTTTTATCTAGGTGGCTGTTCCAGGTGAGTCTCTGGTCGAGCGTGACTCCCAGATACTTTACTTCCTTGGAGAAAGGAATCTGCCTGCCTGCCTGTGGATTGGCATTTTTAGTCCACCTAGTTGACGTTTGTTGGTAAATGGCACGAGGACGGTCTTATCGGCGTTGACCGATAATTCGTTCTCTCTGCACCAATTGCTAACGATTGTTAACGCTTTTTGCATTATGTGTGAGATCGTGTTTCGGCAGAACCCCGGACAATGACTACTAGGTCATCAGCATAGCCCTGTGTGTCTATCCTGGCCTCTGCCATCCTATGCAGGAGTTGATCTATTGCAAGAGTCCATAGTAAGGGCACGCCTCCCTGCGGGCAGCCTCCTGTAGGTGACTTCAAGGTTTGTTCCGTGAAGAGCTACCTTGGCCGTGCGGTTTGAGAGCATCGCTTTCACCCATCTGGTTGTGGTGTTGTCAACTTGTTTTGACTCTAAACGTCAAGGTAACGTTCTATAGCTGTGGAATTTTAGAAGTAAGGCGTATATGTTCGCCTGTAGATCCGACATTAAATTGGTTCATAGATAGATAGATAGATTTTTTATTCGAAGTAGACTTACAGTATTTTCCGAACGTCTTATGTTTCTAGACATTTATGCCTTGCTTGTAGGCTTTACCATTGATTACTTCACTATATAATCAATGGCTTTACGTAATAGTAATAATAATAATAATAATAATAATAACACTTTACAAATGGTTTTCATAGCTATGTTACACAACAACGACTTGACCAGACCAATGTATTGCTTAAAAAAATCTTCTATTTTATAATAGCCTTTAGAGCACAAAGTATCATTAACAATTTTTCTAAATTTAGTGTCTGGTAAAAGGGTTAGTTCCTCAGGCAAAGTGTTATAAAAGCGAACACCGTCTCCAATGAAAGATTTACTCACTTTTGCTAACCTAGAGCCCGTAATGGCTAGTTTATTTTTGAACCTGGTGTTCCTATTGTGAATGTCATCCAACCTACGGAGCCTGTGCAAGTTTTTACCAACATTATGTCATCGCATAAATACTGACTATAAACCGTCAGAAAATTGATCTCTTTAAATTTCTCTTCTAGCGATGCTCGGGAGTTTAAACAATAAATGGATCGTATGGCTCTTTTCTGAAAAGTAAATATCGTTTGCATATCGGCTGCGCGGCCCCAGAGTAAAATCCCATACGACATTAACTTGGAAGTAGCTGAAATAGACAGTTCTAGCAGGTGAGATGCGGAACGGCCAGTATAAAGCGGC
>OX155955.1:37294216-37306716 GCA_944548615.1 Micropterix aruncella | reverse complement strand
TCGTCAACCACTCTTGAAATGACCTATTGGCTACCTGATCCTGAATTTAGAGCCGTGCAAAAGATAACCTCTTCCAACTTACGTTTCTTTCATCCAATTTCAATCATCCAACGGGGATGATTGTTCACCTGATGTCAGTTACCTTGAAACGATCCGTTGGTCTTCCGATCCCGCGTGAGATTGGCGAGCAAAGGGTATCACGGTCCGTAATCATTTCGAACTTAATTACCGTTCACATTAGGCAGAGGCCGCGAAAGCGACCTTGAATCCGTAACCAGACTGGAGGACGGAGAAATCCGGCCAAATCGGGTAGTGAAACGTAGGGCGGCCCGCTGGGTTCACTTCCCAGTACCTCGCTGTGATAATTTGGACTTTTACGGCTTGCTGACGTTGTTAGTTTATTTATAGACTGTGTTGGCCCTTTCTGCATTCACTCTATGGTAGAAAAATTGATCTTATATCTTTATAACTTCCTGCCAAGTTTTCAACAGCTTTTCAGTAACCATCGGTTGATCGAGGGCACGGCCGGTGGTAACGGTAGATGAAATCAAGGACTATCTCGGCGCTAAAATAAAAGCCGCGTTCGAGGTGATGAAACTACACGCGAATGATTCTTATAGCTTTTTCAGAAACGCCATACATGAAAGGTTTTTAGCCATTTTTAGACGATGCAATGTGGCCAATACGGCGAAAGTAAATGAATATCAATTGGTGCACTAAGATCCTATCTGACTATGAATGTGACGAGACATCAAGTCAAAATCACTCAACTTGTAATACCATTATAAATGGGATATAACGCATTTACCGCGTGAAGTTTGTACCCCACCGCCCCAACACAGTTATAATTTGTGGAGTAGAAGCAGCAGTTTGCCGCTTAGACTGACAGTAATTTAGTCTACCCTGGACAAACTTCACTGGGATATAAACGTCGGGTGCTGAAAAATTAACGCGGTAAATTTATTTTATCCTATTTATAATGTCAAACAATCGCGATAGTCGTCGATTTTATGTATTACCATTACGTACGAGGACTGAAACCAATCTACATGAGTTTTCAGTCGACGTGCACACTAACAATGTGAAAGTTATTACCTTTACCGAGACATTTCTCGATTGGTTGGTGACGGACAGCAAACTTTTCCCCGGAGAAAATTTTACCATATATCGCAAGGACATTCATGACGGAAGTATAATGCTGGGGGTGGACCGACACCTGTCAGCGCATCGTATGAACGAGTATGAACCGGAGGGAGAAATCATCTGCCAAAACCTCCTCGTGAAAATTACTAAATTTACGTTATTTTTACCTTATTTCCCTTCGAAGACCAAGGATGAAATCTACCTACGATTCTTCGAAAGAGTCAGGAGTTTATATTTATAGAGAAAAGTGAAAAATCTAATCTGCTTCAATCATTGCAATCGACAAGAAAATGCGCAGATGTGGTATATTTACACGACTGCCCAACAAAAAAGGTGTGTAATGTGTTCAGGGTTCATCTATGTATGTTTTTTGTTTATTTATTCGACTACAACTTCCAAATCGCTTGAACTGATTTAGAGGTGTGCGATATTGTTAGAATTGTTATGCCATCCCGAGTGTCATATGGCACCTTGACTGTCCTAATATCAAGTAAGTAGTTGTCTAAATGCTCAAATGTCATTAAATTAACATAAATATAGCGTGTTCAATATCAAATGAATGGTCTGATTAAGTACGTTCCGGAAATATAATGTATTTATATGTATACATACATACACTTATAATACATAAACCTATAATACATACCTACATGAAAAATAATTATAAATACAATAATTCACTCTCTGTAAAGTTAGTTGTGTTTTTTATTCTTTTTAATATATTTTCCTATTTCATAAATTATTGGCATGTTACATCGATTGCTCTGATCTGCTTTTAATGTTATCTTTCAGTGTACCTACCATCGCGACTTGCTTTGTCTACATACCATGCTCTCTCTCTCTCGAGAAAGCAATGATTACTGACGGTGTTGACATGTCATTGTAATCGCAATATTATTATATTAATACGTATTCATAAGTATATGTAAATAGTATGAAGGTATGACTATTTTTATTATTTTAATATATTTGCTTTTTTTGTGTAACAGGTTATTTTATGAAGGTATAAAGATACATTTTTCAGTTTTTATTAAAATCCATATATTTATAAATTTGTACCATTATTCGCTATATCAATGTATTTATTGAAGGTTATCGCGGTTGCTGACATTATAAATAGGAAAAAAACTAACAACGGCGGCTGCAACATAACCGAAACGTCGGGTGCTACAAACTTCACGCGGTAAATTCGTTTTCTATCCTATTTATAATGTAATCATTGTTTGTACTTGGTCTTGTATAGTAGACTTGGTCGGTCCTACACAATTGTGAAAATGTAAAGGAAATAAATAAACATAAATATACTGTCTTTGTTTGCTTCCTCTCAGGACTCGGCAGATAATTAGTTTATTCCTCTTATCTTTACTAATATTATAAAGAAGTAAAGTTTGTAAGTTTGTATGTAATAGGTAATCTCCGAAACTACTCATCCGATTTGAAAATTTCTTTCACTAATAGAAAGCTCCATTATCGATGAGTAATATAGGTTATATTTTATTGCGATAAATGTTGGTTTTCAATACGAAATTACAATATTGCTGCTCAAACGTGCACTGACAAAACGGTGTGATATATGTGAAACAGTATATAGCTAAAACATCGGCGCTAAAAGATCTATAAAAAAGTACGCGACAGCATATAACCATTTTTTAAAATTTAAGCAACGATTACTGCTTTTATATCCTAAAAAAATAAAAAAATATAAGTATTCAGTGTTTTTTAAAACTAGCAATAAAATAAGAACCATTATCAAAATAAATTAATCAACTATTAAGGGTGTTATATAGAGATATAATTAGCCATTTACTGTTATTTTTTAGGTGGTATAGTTAAAGAGGTATCATGAAATTAGTAACGCGTGCAAGCACCTTGAATACCTAGCAGGCGGCGGCGGCAGCTGCTGGCCCAACAAGGTCAGGTTCAGCGAAAGGCGGCGCGGGTTGTGAGGAACAAGACGCGTATTTACGAGATTATGCCGTGCATCTGAGGGGGGACCTCTTGCACTATATTATTATATCTATAGGTAGCTTCTAAAAAGGCAAATAAACGCCACCCTACTTAAATTAACAAATCGCTTTGACACTTTACGTGAAGCGAAGCCGCGGGCAACAGCTAGTGTATGTATATATGTAGGGGGATATTTCGAGTGAATCGCTAAGGTCACGAACGGGCATCGCAGCGCCGCGCGGTTTATTATAAATAGCGTGGCTCAGCTCTCCCCTTCGTGACCGTACAAATGAGACTGCCAGTGGGAGCAGAGCGAAGCGTTTTGTTTCGGAACACGAGTGCTCCGATATTTCCTACCCAAAAATATAAAAGCGGGTGTATCTACATTTTTATGACGATGCCACGCCGATGTTAATATTCGGAGGGAAAATGGGGTTCTGATGATAAATGACCGCGACGCCATCCCAGAGCGAGAGGGAGAGAACACCTAGCACTGTTTACTGATGGAGATCAGTGAATTACAGAAAGGATAAAAGCGTGTAAAATACGCTGTAATGGAGTGTTTTATTTGGGATCAGCCATTGGCCCGCGTCTTCAGCGCTTTTTTCGCCTAGTATTCTATCTTCAGTATAATTGTTAAATTAGGAGTAACAAATAAGATAAAAACGAATAAACTGCGTGAAGTCTGCGATGTTGTCCGTTGTCCAGGGTAGACTAAAGGGATGATAATCGAAAATCGGTAGGCGGAAAACTGCTGTTGTTACTATTATAAATAAGATAAAAAACTAATTTAGCGCGTGAAGTTTGGAATCATCCTACGTTGCAGGCACCGTTGCATATGGTAGACTGGCCCACCTAGTCTAGTCTACTCTAGACAACGGCGGCTGCAACGTCACAGAAACGTCGAGTGTTACAAACTTCACGCCGTAAATTAGTTTTTTATGTTATTTATAATGTCAAACAACCGCGATAGTCTCCGATTTCATGCTGTTGTTACTTCATAGATAATAATGGTGGTGGGGCGGCGGGATTGACGCGCAGTAATTTTGGTATCCGCCGTGCAAACAATACTCACTGTATCTTGCGTTACGTCTTTGAGCTCGGCGATAGGCATTGGGGTCATTTTAAGAAGAGGGTAGAAGATAGTTTCGTAACTGTCGTCTCTATTGAAGTTTGGGTTTCTTCTTATTTCAATGGCTTCCCGGATCATGCGAAATAAGTAACATGCCAAACAAAATCGATATTCAAGCCGATCCAAAATGTGGCTCGATCTCTGAGTCTCTGTGACGATTAAGACCATTTCCAGATGGAAGTCTCTTTGTGTGTCTGTGTGTCTTCCACGATAACGCCCAAACAATCCGATCGAGGTAAAATTTGACTTGTAGCTATCATTTGCTCATGGCAAGACTTGAAAATATTTTGGTTGAAATCAGTCCACCGATCTCTAGTCATATCTCAATCTTGAAATATCGGATTTACAGAATTTAAATTTGGTACACAATTGCCTTGTTGGGCCGAAATCATATTTTAATTTCAATTTATTTTTCTAAAATCTTTACAAATTGTTGAAACTATATATACGGGGTGTTATTACACCACGGGCTTTTTTTTCTGTGGGTGAATCAGTACAACGTAGTAAGCAACTTTTGACAAAAATTTTTGGAAAAAACTGAAAAATTAACTTTTTTTTTTTGAAAAAAAAATTTTTTTTTTTGAAAATTTGTTTTTTTTAATTTTATTTTTAAATATTATGAAAAGCTATGATCACGATGCGCTATCTAGCGGTTGGTAAAATGTCGCTGATATTGTTTATTTACGACTTATTACCTACCGCTAGATGGCGCAGCACGCTCAAACGCTTCTCAAACCTTTATGTAACAGTCAACTTCTTCAAATTTTCAAATTAAAAAAAAAACAAAAAATATTTTTTTTCGAAAAAAAGTTTTTTTTTTTGTTTTTTTCCAAAAATTTTTGTCAAAAGTTGCTTACTACGTTATACTGATACACCCACAGGAAAAAAAGCCCGTGCTGTAATAACATCCTGTATAAAAATACTTCAAAGTTAACTAGTACACTGATACCTAATAAACAATCAAGGGATAACAAAAATATAGCATTCGGTTTTACAGATTTTCATTTTCCTACTTCACGCCAGGCTGCATCGCACGAAAATAAATTTCCTATACCTACTAAGAATGATCTAAAAATTAGTAGTAAAAAGTATTTAATTAACACCGAATTTATATCTAAAAATGTGGATAGAGATCGAAGGTGTCTTGCTGTATTCCTTGATCTGGCCAAAGCATTCGATACTGTGCCACACGACAAATTACTAGACAAACTGAAACAAAGAGGTGTTACTGATTCTGCTCTGCAGTGGTTTACAACTTATGTAACTGGACGCACACAAAGAGTAAAAATGGATAATGTGACAAGTGATTGGATGCACATCCCCTATGGAGTTCCGCAAGGAAGTACACTAGGACCAACGTTATTTCTTATATATATTGACGACCTATGCCGACAAGACATATCAGGAAAATTAATATCATTTGCTGATGACACTGTACTAATGTTTGAATCTAATACGTGGGATTTGGTTTTTGACAAGGCAACAGCGGGTCTGCAACAAACGTACGACTGGCTGACTCATCATCTACTTACGCTGAATATCAAGAAGACTAAATACATGACATTTAGCATAGATGGGCGAAAGCAACCTGGACTTGATAAACAACTGACGGTACACAGCTGTGACAGAATGAACTGCTTGTGCCAGCCTCTAGAGCGAACAACCACTATAAAGTACCTTGGAATATTTATTGATAACTTTCTACGCTGGCACAAGGAAATAGACTTGACAACACAGCGACTACGAAAACTAATATACGTCTTTAAAAACATCAGGAATATTCTTAGTCCGTCTATGCTGAAGATGACATACTACGCACTTGCACAGACTGTAATCACTTTCGGACAGATTGGTTGGGGTAGTGCTGCGGTAACTATTCTTGATCCCCTAATAAAGGCCCAAAAAGCCCTAATTAGAGTAATCAACAAGAAACCTTACCGCTACCCTTCCGATTTACTATTTAATGAATTTCAAGTACTCGACATCAGACAATTATATATACGAACAATAGTACTCTACTACTATAGACATGACCTGGTGCCTCAGAATACCTCTATGCACAAGTACGATACCAGAAACCGTAATAACCAACCCCAACAAACTAAAAACTCAGCATACGGACAGCGACATTATGCATTTCACTCGCCGAGGATTTACAATATGTTCATATCTGAGGTGGGGGGGAATGCATTGACGTCAACATCGACAGTCGTGCTGAAGAAAATGGTGGTGTGTTGGCTACTAAACAAAGGGAGAAGGGAAACCGAAAACCTATTTAAAATTCTTGTCTAAAAAAAAAATAATATTATTGCTGTTGTTCTTTTTTTGGTATTTGCTTTACATATCTACGTTAACTACATATCTTCGTTATAATTATCATTAAGGTAAAAATATCTATCAATAATATTATATATTATATATATATATATATATATATATATATATATATATATATATATATATATATATATATATATATATATATATATATATATATATATATATATATATATATATATATATATATATATATATATATATATATATATATATATATATATATATATATATATATATATATATATATATATATATATATATATATATATTATATATAAATATAATATTAGTGTTATATTACTATTATGTTATGTATATTGTATATGTGTATATGTATGTATATGTATGTATATATATATATATATGTGTATATATATGTATATATATATATATATATATATTATTATATTTTTTTAACACACGGCTGCTACTAGACAACCTTCACTAGACTACTGCCTCGACACAGGCCTAAGCCTAGTGAGGCAGTAAAATCCACATGAGCCTGTACCTTTTTTTTTTTATCAATGATTAATTAAGTATTAATGTTAAGCACTACTAGTTTTTAATCAATAGTTTGTAATTAATTAATTATATGTTATTAATATGGATAAATAAATAAAAAATAAAATAAATAAAAAAATACTCGATTTGTAATATAATAATCATAAATAATCAAAAAGAAAAAACAACGTTACTGGAATAATATCAATAAAGGGTTTTCAATTGTCAGAAATTGTAAATACTCAAAAATAATAAAACAAATCAAATAATTATTTAACAAAAAATGCACTAAAATAGTCCTTGCAATAATAGAAATGTAGTAATTGAATTTTCGCCGATCAGTATATTTGCGTTAACGACTAAGACAAGCGCGTTTGATGCATAGCATTCTCACTATACGCGCTCTTCGCCGACAAACGATTCGCGTCATTGACTCCCGGTATATTTTACGTTTCATGGCCGTACGGTATGAGTTTTTTTAAGGTGGATTCGTAAAAGGTGAATAAAGAAATAAAAAATAAATAAAGATAAACTTTGTTGTTGTCCTCATAGCAAGTAAGCAAAACCAATCAATTACATCATTGCTAAGATATCCTGCAGTTAAGTAGATGTATATCGTCACGTTTGTCTTACAGATATTCTATGGATCGCGTATATAAGCGGTAAAGTACACACTTTTGTTGCCAGCAAGGCTCTCATCAGCGGTCAGAGATTCCTCTTAATTGCAATACTGAAACCGGTAAATCAACGTCAACATTGGCACTTCCGGTGAAAGTAGATTACTGGGAAATCCCCAAATACCAACTCAAGACCTAGCTTTGCCGAGGAAAAAAGATCATAATTTTTATCTCTCCCATCAATTCAAGTACAGCGATAGCTGTAGAGCCATCAAGAAAGAAATTTTGCATATTTTGCAAAAACGTTGGGACTGCAAGGCGACTGAACGATTAACGTACAGTTTTCTTTGCGTCGGTACAGAGAGAAATATAATACATATCTTGCCCTCTGATCACCATAATACACAAGTTATTGGTGGCCACGGACACTTGAAAGGCACACCTGCTGAACTAGGAGTCGTCGAAAACACATAGTGATATTGTAGAAATGTTTATCAAGCTGCAAAACAAAAAGATGGATGGAAATTGCTTAATATTTTATGGAATGAGTGTATGTATGTTTCCGTTTAGGTGTAAGGACTTAATTAAGATAATAATGGCGACAAATTACAAAACGCAAACGGCCTCCATCGTGTCGTCATCACTGGACCAAGGTGGACGCCTGTCATTCCAGTGTATTAAAACTTGCATCCCCAAAAGGACGCCTGTCATTTGTCGGGTTAATGCGGAATCAAACCAACTCCGCGGTGTCCCGCTTCTTTGTGAAAGTTTGAATTTAAAAAACATATCTAACGAAATACTCGACAAATAATGCGAGTTTGTGATTAAAAACTTTTATTTACCTTGCAATTTTCTTTAGGGCAAATCTTGCAAGCTGAATTATGTAGCACCACTTACTCTTATCCTGTGAAGTTGAAATTTTACACGTTGATTCAGTTTTGATGACAATGCATTTTTATGGTGATCAATTGGGAAGAGCGTGCTATGCACACTATCGCATCGCTTAATTTCTCGATTTATCCGCGCTGCGCATGTGTTACTTTGCATACGTTCATTCACTGCTAATTTAGTACGGCGCGGAGTTATGGGGGCGAGCAGCGGACAGGCAGAGGGCTTTCGTCATGCCGAAGCGTTCAGTCCGCACAATAGCGCGTGTGGCGCTTGATACGCCAGCTAGGCCTCTGTTTAGAGATCTCTGCATCATGACGCTGCCGTCCATTTATATAATGGAAGTAGCGCTGTTCGTTCGCAGAAATCTAGCCGATTTTGAAGTGAATGGTGTGCATCATCACTATCCAACAAGATCCCGTAGCATGCTACGCTCGGTAAGTCATGCATTATCCAAGTCGGAGAGGCTAGCCTATATCGCCGGCCCAGCGGTTTACAACAAACTCAGCGAGCACATTAGGCAGGCGCAATCTCTTGATATATTTAAGAGACGCCTTAAGAGGTACCTTACAGATAAGGCGTTTTACTCACTGGAGGAATATTACTCGAGTTAAGTCTAAAATGCTTTGGTGGCTAAAGTGTTTAATGATCTCTGCATTTTGTCTTGTATTTCTTCTTTTTACATTATTCTTGTGTTTTTTCTTCGTTTTGTTTTGTTTATTTTATCCTTTCTTTACGATAAAAAAAATGTTTGTTTGCTAATATGTATGAATGTTCTGAATCTGTATCTGACTTGTGTACCACTATACTAATAAAATGAATATAAATATAATAACATGACCTGATTCTTCACCCACGTTTTTTATTGCATAGGACCAAATCTAAAGTTTTCCCTATAGCGTTGCGGATACTATTATATTGGCGAAGTCCAGTCAAACACATAGTGTTTAGAGCTAAGGATGAAATGAGCAGAGGATGAAAAGTTAGTAGGCGTTAAAAATTAGTTATTACCTTCATGATCCCAATCGATTTCTGGCAGGTTGTAGTCACCAACTAAAATAAATGCAACGTCAGGATGGCTGAGAACAATATCTACTAGTCGAGTAATATTTGTATTATAATTGAGTGTCTAGGGAAGTACGCACGACATACGTGAACTGAACTGAACTTTAAAAGGGGGTTTACCCCTTTTAAAGATGACGACGGTAAGGTGACCCAAATGTCCTCAGCGCATGTGCTCCACATAGGATGATCATGAGCATTTATCTCGTTTTTAACGGCTAATAGAACACCACCACCATCTCCTGGCCCGTATACGCGTAGTTGCGGTAACGTCTGAATCAAAATCAAAAATCAAAATCAAAATGTTCTTTATTCATATAGACACAATTAAATATTATTTTTAATTTATGTTCTTATGATGCGTCCAAGCCTTACTCCCAAGCCGTTTTGTCATTTACATAATCAGATATTGTATAGTATGCTTTTTTATACAATTTTGCTTTGATGGTAGCTTTAAACTTATTTACAGATAGTTCTCTAATAGTATGAGGAAGTTTGTTATAGAAGCGTATACATTGTCCCAAAAAAGAATTGCTTATTTTGTGGAGACGAGTAGCACGTACAACAAGGTTATGCTTATGTCTAGTATTAAAATTATGAGTGTCGCTTTTTATTTTAAACTTGTCAATATTCTTGTGGACATACAACAGATTTTCGTATATATATTGTGATGCAACAGTAAGAATATTTATCTCTTTGAATTTTTCTCTAAGTGAAACTCGAGGACCAAGTTTATATATAGCTCTTACAGCACGTTTCTGTAGTATAAAGATGTTATTGATGTCCGCACAGCTTCCCCAGAGAAGAATCCCATAGGACATAATGCTGTGAAAGTAACTAAAGTATACAATTCTTGCTGTATCTACATCAGTCAGCCGCCTTATTGTTTTAACTGCGTATGCCGCAGAGCTAAGTTTTCCTGACATTTTCTCAATTTGTGGGCCCCATTGTAATTTGGAGTCAATTGTTATCCCTAGAAACACAGTTGAAGCAACAGGCTCCAGTCTAGTTCCATTTATTTCTACATTGGTTTGTACCTGCTTAACATTAGGTGTAGAAAATTTAATCACTTTGGTTTTTCTTTCATTTAATAGTAGGTTATTTACATTAAACCAATGGACAACTTTTGAGAGTGCATTGTTAACTTCGTCATAATTGTACAATTTTCGACTAATTTTAAACGTCAAAGAAGTATCATCAGCAAACAATACAATTTCGTGATTATTCCTTATGTGAAAGGGTAAATCATTTATGTATATTAAGAAGAGAAATGGGCCAAGAATGGAGCCTTGTGGGACACCCATGGTCACCATTGATCCTGGTGATCTTTTACCGTTTACATCAACCTTCTGAATTCTATTTCCCAAGTAAGAAGTAAGAAGATCAAGAGCCTTGTTCCTAATGCCATAGTGATGTAATTTCCTAACTAGTGTATCATGGTGTACACAATCAAATGCCTTAGACAAGTCACAGAAGATGCCTAATGCGTCTTGTGACTCTTCCCAGGCATTCAATATACCTGTCAATAGTTCGGTTCCCGCATCTATGGTTGAGCAACCCTTTGTAAATCCAAACTGTTTCTTATGAAGTAAATTATATTTGTTAAAATGAGTGTGCAATTGTCTAAGAATTAATTTTTCGAAAATTTTACTCAAAGTGGGAAGTACGGAAACTGGTCGAAAATTCGAGGGATCAGAAGTATCTGAATACTGTATATCGGCTATCAATCAATTCGATGCTCGATATTCCTTGGTGAAGCCAAGTTTACGTCAGTGCAATAATATCGAATTCATTGCATAATATGCTTTGAAGGATTGCGTTTGTTTTGGTTCGAAGACCTATAGAAATTATTCATCGTTTTGGTAATAGATGAATAATTTCATAAAGAGTCGCGAGGCAATTGTACCAAAACAAAGCTTGCGCCCATAGGACGCACAATAAATAAAATATTTGGATGAAGAGAGTATTTGACTAAATTGAACAAATTATACATTAAATTTGATATTCGTGAAGTTTGAAAAATAACAGCGAACAACACAATGAAGACGCTTGACTTAAACTTTACGATTGACTTAACTACTTCATGGTTCCATGATAAGTTTTCATCAGTGAGTAAGCCCAGGTCTCTTACAATACTGCTGTAAGGGACAATGTCGTTGTCGATATTGATTGGAGGGAGATTAATTTTATATAATCGCGTTTGATCCTATTTTACGTTTTAATTAATTGAGAGATGATTTAGTTACACATTTTGAGAGCAAAAAATGGCTTTCCGTCTTTACGAGATCTTAGTGATTAAGATATAATTAATCTAGGCGTATACAAACTGATTAAAATCTCGAATTACGAGCTTGTGATAGTACGTACAGCACGCATTTGCTAAAACTGTAATACTAAATTACCATAAACATTAAGAATTCCGAGAGCACACAATGCATAAAATGAACACAAGATTCAAATTCAAATTCAAATTCAAAATTCTTTATTTATCTATAATATTACATGTATTTTTAACATTCATATCCATCCTAACTAGGCCTCGCCTGTACTAAGGTAGGCTTAAAATGAAAAAAAGGTATAGTGGTTTTCGTAACTTGCTGTAATACATCTTTGTATATTATTATGTTACATTTGAGAAGTGGAGAAATAGAATAAGAAAGCGTAATAATATAAAATTTAGGTATATACATATAAATATATACATACATATATAAATAAATATATACTTTATAGATAAATATAAAATAATACTATATATATATATATATATATATATATATATATATATATATATATATATATATATATATATATATATATATATATATATATATATATATATATATATATATATGTATATATATATATAT